>CM068372.1:245368485-245968485 GCA_034769895.1 Magicicada septendecula
CCACATGGCTGAATGTCAATGTTGCCATCCCACAATTGAAGGATCGCGGAGCAGTAGTTATTTATCAATTTTTCCTCAGTTCGTCGCTTCAGAATGCAGAACCGTCCGCCATTTCTTATGAACTCGTCTGAAGTTTGAGCAACAATGCGAGTGTCCTGACACGGCTTACGCGGAAAGGCGAAGCGACATGTTTGAGAGTTGTTTTTGTAACATGTATGAGTGTGGTGATGCGTTTGATTGCGCTTAACCAAATTGTGCATATGAGGATCTTCAGATTCAGATGGGAGTCGGCATGAGATTACTGCATCGATTAGTTCAATTCCTTCTTCGGTCTCGAATGAAGGTGCATTCTCAATCCAAACAACCATGTGGATGTGCGGACTGCCACGATTTGAAATTCCACACGCCACCAGTGATCTCTAACTTTGCCACCTAAAATCTTCGCGTTGTTATTAATACTAGTGGTCGCCCAGTGGTCGAAATTCGACCGTAGTTCATTAAATTTTTAAGTTTGAACGTTATTGAGGTTCTTTTGTCAAAGAGTATACCTCTATAATCATTGCATATAATTTTTTTTGAATTTTGTTCTATTACGTCAGCTGCGAGCGTGTACAAATACGTCATTAGCGTGTGTTGTTTGCCTTAATTCCCTGCAATACCTATGAAATTTAAAATTTAATGTTAGTAACAGTTGAAAAAAAAAACACAATTACAGCTTGTATTCGTATTTATTTTTTGATATACTGTAATTCATTGTCAGTTTTAATTTTTTCATGTTATTATTGAATCAAATAAACTCTAATAAAAATGAGACTTGACATTCATAGAAGTATAAGATACATTGTTTTCAATTCCAGTGGATTACATTTCATTTTTGGTAAGGTACAAAATTCGAAAACAGTTTGAAGATTATCTGCTATAAAGCTTATATAATTTTTTAATTTTTTTTTCTATGCTTTAATTTTCGAGTTATTTGAAAAATATGAAAGATAGGAAAAATGAGGTTTAGCTTGGCTAAGCCATATTTAAAAAGCAATAACGCGTTTTTTGACATTTCCTTGGGTTTTTTTTATTGCCATACTGACCAGGTTTCGCCAAGGCTACACAGTTATTTTGCCTATCTTTTTCGAATTACATAAAATTTAAATAAAAAATTAATACAAAATAAAAAATGAAATAAAAAATACGTGCCTCGTATTTTTTCATATATTTTTCATTAAATCAAAAAAACCGGGCGGTTAAAAAAATAAATGTTGTCCATTGAACTTAAAATAGTTTGAAAGTGAATTTAATGATTCAGAACTTCTGTGTAAACGATGTTTTTTGTAAAAACTCTTTCATCATTTGCTAAATGCCCTTGGCCATTATATTCGGAAATATAAAATCTCAAACCATCGAATGATCGAACTCTACTTGCTGCGACGTACAATTGACCATGTGTAAAAACTGGTTGCCTCAATAAAATTCCAATTTTTTCGAATGTTTGTCCTTGAGACTTATTTATTGTCATCGCAAATGCAGGTATAATTGGAAATTGAGTTCTTTGAAAGTTAAATGGTAAAACAGTACCGGAATATGTTAAATTTATACGTGGAATCAAAATTCTCTTATTGCGTGCGGTTCCAGTTAAAACTTCGCAATCAACAGCATTACGATGCATACACTTGATGAGCATTCTTGTTCCATTGACTAATGCTTCCTTTGTATTTAAGTTTCTGATCAGTAAAACAATGCAATTAACTTTCAATACTAACTTATGTGGTGGCAAACCACTAATAGTCAAAGAATTCAAAAACTCTACTGGATAGTTATTGATTTCCTTGTCATCACCACAAATTATTTTATCGTAGCTATGATATGTTTTCTGTTCGCCTGGTATTCGATTAAGTATATCAGTATTAATAAAAGTACAATAATCATTTTTAGGTGCTAAAATAACTGACTTCAATATGTTATCTGAGAGTATGTTTTCGGAAATATTTCCATACACCTCATTAATAATATTATTTTTATCTCCTATTAATTGCTGAGGTATTTCAATAATAATTTCACCAAACTGAGGGAATTGTGGGGCTTCATCATTACCAATTTTTCAAGAATTCGACAAATTCTATTTCACTTGGTAAGGCTCTCATATTTTGAGTAAACGTTACTTTATGAAAATAAACAAATTTATGCCAACTCGTGACACAATTTTCAATTAAAGTTGCACGTGATCCATGTGGGACAACTGGTAAGATTTGCCGAAAATCACCGCACAGAAGTATCGTTTTCCCTCCAAATGGTTTATGTTTATCATTTTCATCGCATAGATCCTGCAATAATCTATCTATCATTTTCAACACTTGCAGTGGGCACATACAAATTTCATCAATGCTGTTGCAATGCGACTAAGATTAAGCGAATTTAATTTGTGAATGATTGCTGTTTGTGTGAATGTTTTTCCACAACCTGCATGAGCGGTTAAACAAAAAACATTAGATCCAGTATCATGATGCAAAACTTCACGAATCACACGATCAATTAGATTACGCTGTTCAATATTTGCAGTTTCATAATGCTCAGAAAACAGAAACTCTTGTTCTATTGGATCAATAGCATTTGCTTCGTCTGTTCTCTGCGAATACGTGGGAACTGGTAAACCAAGTTCTTGACATGACAAATTATGAACATTCAAAATATCTTCAATTTCTAATAGAGCTGTATTAAAGGATACTTCTTCGTTGTAATCTCTCAAAAAATCTTCACTAAGATATACTTTAAATTCATTCCATAACGCCAATGCATTGGCTGGCACATTTAATGCACAAATGTAACCAAATAAATTTCGCATTTGTTTTGGTGAATGTAATTCTTTTGCTTCATTTAAACATTCGCGCCATTCATTATCATTTGAAGCAATGCCGCGAGCATGGCACGCTTCAACAAAAGAAGTGTGTATAATTCCATTGTATGTTCTAACATCCTCAAATGATTTTGGACCACAGACATGTAATAAAAGCAATCGTAAATGGAAAAGTTCGATGTCTTTTGGTGATACTACATATATGCGTGTAATGATTTTATCACCTCCACGCCTTCTCTTCTTCCATTTTTTTCGGGAATCTTCCCACACATAATGCAAAGGAATTTCAATATACTTATATTCATGCGCTGATGGATCTGATCGATTCAATTCAAAAAATGCTAATAATTTTGTTTGTCTTGCATTTTCAATTGCTTGACGTTCTTGCCCTTCTCGAAAGTAAACATTCTGTCTACGCGGTAAATGAATGTCAAGTCTAACGATGACCTGTGATTGAAAATGCATTGGAAATTCATAGATGCGCCATACAGCTTCAGTTGATCCGACATAACGGGCATTTAAAAAATTTTTAACTTCATCAATTTGTATTTCTTGACCGGGTTCATTTCCCTCTGAACCTAATTCAACAGATGCACTGTCATAGCCTTTATACACGTATTTATAAATGTATTTAACACTTTTAACTGTAGTGCATACTTCAACATTTATATGGCAATTAAATTTGGCAAGTAAATACGGATTGTATGGTACAACATAACGAGTGTCGAGGCAACTACCGCGAACTTCAGCATTAATACCATTATCACGCCTTCTGTATAATGGATATCCATTTAATGATTCACATGTAAATTCATTAAATCGTTTTGGATAATCTTTTGTGCATTTTCCATCTCTCATACATACAGAATTTGGATTAAGTACACCGCATGGACCATGCATCATGTGTTTTACAACATATTCATGTAATGTAGGATGTGTTTGAATGTTAGGAATTTCCGCAGATACAACTTTATCAATATCGGTAGCGTTAACAATTTTATCTTACTCATTTAAAGAGAGTAAAATGTGAGCATGAGGCAATCCTCTCTTTTGAAACTCAACTGTATAAATGAGTGCTTCAACTTTACCGAAGATTTTTTTTAGTGTAAGGCCCTCAATTAATGCTTTCAGTTTGGACTCGAATACACGCACAACAATATCAGGTCGAAAATTAGCTGACTCACCTACACCAATATTGCTAACTATTTCAGGCCAACTTGGATTGCAAGTCATTGTAATAAACAAAGAAGGCTTTCCGAAATGTTGTACAATTGACACTGCATCTAAATAATTATGATACATATTTCTTTGAGAATCATTGAATGAAGATGGTAAAATTACTCTACGGCCAACATTATTGGCATTGGGGTTCAATTCTAAATAATCTGTTAAACTGTTGTAAACTTCAGACCTAAGACTTGTTTGATTTTGTCGAATGAAATGTAACCTTGTGCCCTCTACTCTCACATACATATCAACTATCCACTGCAGAAATAATTTTTGTGAATGGTGCAACATGCTAAAATCTTCTCTAATTGCAAGTCGATAGGCTGCATACTGAAGCATGGTTAATTTATTTCTGGGCGTTCTTGAATTAGATGTAGTTGGTACATTATGAGAAATATTGATATGCCACCCAGTATCACCATTTGGAAAAAGTAATGGATACGCTAAAGGGTCCAATGATGAATCCAAAACAGAGATATTTTTAATGGTACCACTAACTTTTGAAAACGAAACCATATTTCGTTCAAAGGGTGGCTCACCATCAACTGTACTAAATATTACTGCTACATCAGTTTGAACTGCATCATTATAACGGCGTAGATCAAAATCACGATTTACTTTAATGAGCATACAAATTTCTTTATTTTGATTTTCAACTCTCTGACAATGATCTTTCATTGCAATGAATGACCGAACGAATGGATTAATGCGTTCCAATTCAAGAGAGATTTCGCGCATTATATTGTTATTGCATGTTTGATTATAGTGTTCACGTAATCTATAATTGACAGCAGTGTCAACATCATAAAAATATAATTGCGCATAACATGGTGAGCGACCATATCCAGCAGTCATTGGACCTGATCTGTGATAAAAAACATCATGTATTTTAAAATGATACACTCCACGCATAACTGTATCCGAAATTTTAGCTTCTGAGCTAACCATAGCAAATGATGAATTGTATTTACGAATGTTTTCAAAATAATTTTTTGACTTTCTTTTTATTGAAGGTTCATTTGAAGTAAGTCCATCATACAATGATTTAAAGTATTCATTTTGACTTAAGGCCGGTAATATTGCTTTGCCCTTATGACAACATGAAGTGAATGCAGTCCTTTCACCTAAAGTGACCTCAGATTCGAAATGTTTTGCATTGCAAAACCTGCATTGTAAATGCATTTATCCACAATCAAAAGTATTAAAATTTCTTGGAATGATATTCAGCGTGCATTTAAATGTATCCCTCAAAATAATTTCATCATTTTGTATACTATTTACACTATTTAAATTTGCATTTGGTCTATTATCATCTTGACTTTCACGCGAATATATATTCCTTCTTCTTTGTCTCTCGCTCCGACCCGTCAATGTTCTATGTCGAGGCATAATGGAAGTAGGTGCGAATATCTGAATGTAAAAAAAAACATGTAATGAAATTACTGAAACTAAGATTAGACAAGGTTTAATTTAAAAATAATAAAATGTACTCACTTTTTTGAAACCACCAATAATAATTAGGCGAGAGTAAGTCAATTCAAATTGCTGCTACAAAATTTTCCTTTTGCAAAAAGTGTATTAAGCAAGCTGTATTTCACTTTCAACTGCACATTAAGATATAAAACAGATATCTAATATACAAAATATAAAATAAACGCTTTTTTGCCTTGACATACACTCCACAGACTATTGAAAAAGGAACATTTATAGTAAAAAATAAAACCATAAAATAGTTATAGTGATTTTCACTCGTCAAGTGACGAGTGAAAATCACTAACTATTTTATGGTTTTATTTTTTACTATAATTTACAATGGATTTTCACCAAGTAAAGGCATCAAGCATTAATTATTAAAGGAACATTTGAAATCACACAAAATTCACAGCTCATTCAGTCAATCTGTCAGTATTAAGCAAGCTGTATTTCACTTTCAACTGCACATTAATATATAAAACACAGATATCTAATATACAAAATATAAAATAAACGCTTTTTTGCCTTGACATACACTCCACAGACTATTGTTGCCTGGGAACAAAATTATTTTATTTTTAACAATTATGATTGTTTGAAAACGTTTAAATGAATTTTCAAGTGCAAATGAATGTTTTATTTTATTTTATTTAATGTATTTGTAACACATATTATATATAAATTTTAGCTTTCTGCATTCCTTCTCCATATAAACTTTAACTATGCAAAATCTCACACTCCTCCGTGCGCGCAATATGCTTAAAAAGGGGTTTGACGAGTGAAAATCACTATAACTATTTTATGGTTTTATTTTTTACTATAATTTACAATGGATTTTCACCAAGTAAAGGCATCAAGCATTAATTATTAAAGGAACATTTGAAATCACACAAAATTCACAGCTCATTCAGTCAATCTGTCAGTATTAAGCAAGCTGTATTTCACTTTCAACTGCACATTAATATATAAAACACAGATATATAATATACAAAATATAAAATAAACGCTTTTTTGCCTTGACATACACTCCACAGACTATTGTTGCCTGGGAACAAAATTATTTTGTTTTTAACAATTACCATTGTTTGAAAAAGTTTAAATGAATTTTCAAGTGCAAATGAATGTTTTATTTTATTTTATTTAATGTATTTGTAACACATATTATATATAAATTTTAGCTTTCTGCACTCCTTCTCCATATAAACTTTAACTATGCAAAATCTCACACTCCTCCGTGCGCGCAATATGCTTAAAAAGGGGTACAAAGTTTTCTCTTCACGTATTAATATATAAATATTTCATGAAGGCATTAAATCTCCTCATGAAATGACGGCTGACTACAACCGGGTATTGTTCAATAAGACGCTGCGATTCGTCAACACTGATATTTGTTGGGTCCTCATTCGATCGTTTGTCAGCAATCAAGAGAGCTCTTCGCATGTCTGGCCAGTTGATGTCATTGCAGCTCAATGTTAAGAACCAAGTTGGTGGTCCAAGGTAACGAATTTGCGCTATCAATTCGTTATGCGCCATTCGCCAGTATGCTGCAGACCCACGTAAGTTTCGCATGTAGAAGTGAAGATCTTCGACAGCTCCCTCTTGTCCTCTTACCTTCTTGCAGCAAGCAGAAATAGTGGACTGAATTTTGGTTCAAGGTATTAGTGGTCCAACGACCAGGAGGAAAAATGGTGGCTCTAATAATATTTGCTGTGGACAACTTGCACGAAATTTACTTTCGTCATATGGTTCTCCCCCACATTACGCCGATGCAGTCCGCGATTACATGGATGAAGCTTTCATCAGGAGAACAACTGGTCCCCTTCACTCTAGCCAGGTTAAGTAAATGGTTTTTTTTCTGTGTAGTCCCATCAAGCGCTCTGTGTACCCAAAACAGCCTGTACCACAATTTGAACAGTGATAAAGGTCTCTGTCGCAGAGTCTCTAACACTGTTTAGGAGAGGCCTTAAAGGTTATTCCTGAAGTCGGAAAACATTTTGAACATGAGAAACCATAAATAATTTTTAGTACCGATACGTAAGAACCATAAATAAATTTTTATAATTTATAAGACTATGATGGCGGACAATCAAATTGTTATGTATGTATGTTTAACGGCAAATTTTATTCCTTCAAAATAATTTCACTGTCTTGCTTGTCATTTGATGGAAATGCTAATTTTTTAAAACAGTAGCTACCTACAAAAATACGAGTATATTTGCACACGTAGTTTTTTGTGCGTGTGTGTGTTCTCCGTTGAGATTTTCTAACCAGTAAATGTTTATGTGGGGCAACTTTTACCGGATGTATAATAGTATTAAAGACAAATACCTACTCCCATAATTATTTTTGGAATATTTTTCTGCCGTACTTTCACGATCATGACTTGTTATACTTCAGTTTTATTTCGTTATTTTATACATTATTCTAGGAAACAAATCAAATTCTAATGTCTCAATCTACAATTACAGGTCTAATGGTACACTAGTTCACATTTTGAACGAAATCCATTTATTAGTAGATACATTAAATTGATAAATTTTAATATTTAAAGCTGTAAGTAAAGTTCTCTTGTGTATGAAGTTACAATTAACTGAGGAAAACCATGAGGAGATAACCATATATAAACATACAAGGAATGTTGACACATATTAACTTTGTCAAATAATTACAGATACCAAAGGTCGTTTACTGAATACAATTCCTCACAATTTGATACCCTACATGGACTCAACATTTTTCCAAACGTTTTACGTCTATTTTTGACCCGTAGTGACGCTGAAGTTGAACATTTTTCAAAATAAACATTACTTTCGAATTTGGGCTAAAATTCCGTTTAGTCTGATACCCGGCAGACTAATTTTCACAATAAAAAAATTCATCACATTTTTCGATGACTTCGATTTTTTTTAACTGACGCCTCACATTTTTCCTTCCGCCAGCTATTTTTGGAGGAGGGAATCACGTCTCAAAAAGAAAGGGTATGTAAAGTAAAAAATATGGACACGAATGCTAAGTTTAACGAAAATCGGCTGACAAAGTTATGCCGACATCCCCTCAGTGTAGTTAAACTGATAACTGTGAGTGACTTTACGTATGTCGATATAGGGAAATACATTGCGCTTACGGGTTTTACGTTCCCTACTACTGTATTACGCGACTTGAAAACCTCAACAGATAAAAATGAAGTCTATAGATAAATCTATAGACAAAATGTATACACAGTAGTAACAGTATTTAAAGAAGGTTTAAATATGAAGATATTCATATACTGTTACAGCAATTAATGCGTTGGTTTTGTCTGCCTTTGCTATTGTTTTTTTATTTTACTTTGTATGCTTATGTTACTTATGTTATGTTACTTTGTTGATATTGTTACTTTTTTCTATCATTTAATTTATTTCATTTTCAAAATACAGTATTAACTTTCCTTCTATTACTTGCACGCCATATACTTTCCTTCAAGTAATAATTATTTGTATTTATTAAATAATTCACTGTAATTTACGATTTCCTAAATGCTGTGTACGAGATTTACTCTTTTAAGTCTTAAATTATATAACAAATGAATTTGTAAAGATTTCAGTAACAGTGTATTGCGTTAATTGAAACACATCATGATTAACAGTTTGAAAAGGATGGGAACTGGATGAGCGGCGGTACGCAACGCGACCCTTGAAGTAGGCTATATTTGTACGATTCGCTCAATAATTTGGAAACCAATAAAGATAAAATATTGGCAGTTCGTTTACTACGTGTACATTTTGTAGACTTATCTAGAATTCATTTTTATCGGTCGAGGTTTTCAAGTCGCGTAATAGTAACGAACGTATAGCCTACAACCCATAAGCGCAATGTATTTCCCTATCTCGCCCACTGTCTCATCCGACTGTGGAACCAAGAATAGGATGAAACTCGGTCAGCATCACACGTAGTAGGCCTACCCGTAAACATAATCCAATAATTCTGGCTAAAGTACAACTTTGTCACGACTACAAGAATATGACAATTTTTTTACGAAAAATCTGTGTATTCCATTACATTTCTTTCTTACACTGACATTTAAATAAGTATGTATATTGGTACGTTCTGAACGCTTTCTTATGACAACTGTATCTCCAATACTCTACTGACGATCAGGAAAAAAACGATTACAACAGTATGTTGGCTAAGCTTAAACATTTTATGAATTAGAATTTGTCAACCACTCTTTAATAAAACCTGATACTTAATAAAGGCGGATTCTGAACTTAAAAACTGAAGAAAAATAAACGTAGGTCTCCAAAGACGTCGCATTCGACAATCTCGGAATCGCTCTGTTACAAAAAACGAACAGAACGTACAATAAAAATAAATAGTCCACTATACATATTTCCAATCAATTAACGATTTTCACTAAAATCCGGATGATTACAGATCCACGGCACAAAATTTAAGATGCCAACGCAGAGTGGAGCGGACTGTCAACAGAAGGTACAATCTGAGAAAGTACTTTCAAATTTAACAGTGTTTTCTCCCATAGAAGTGTCAGTTTCCTACACTTCAACCGTACTCTCACCTGGCTGTACGCAAACTTTCATAAGAGAAACTACCCACGTTCCACGTAATAATTCTATGATTAATTGTGTGCCATAGTACAGTATGAGTAATTTACTCATATAATGTCGGTGTCTCAAGGGTACACATTTCACAACACGCTATTTCCAAGACTGGAACTAGTATTCACAGAGCCAGTTGTCAAACAAAGTGAGTTTTGTTACAAATATAAAACGTTACAAGATTACTGACGTATAGTCCATTCTGTACACAGCTTTCCTAGCGATTAGATTATCAAAACACGTGTAATGACTCAGCTTCCATAACACATATGGTACTCCATTCCATCTCGTCTCTGATCGTATAGGAATCTAGCCATTAGACTTTGATCATCCACCAGTTTTCTTTCAAATTCGCTCTTCGGCGCTACAAACTCCATTATGTTTAAGCTCGCGGCTATTACGAAAAAACCTTTTATGGAGCGAATTATAATTTGTCTTACTAAATACGAGTTTTCCTACAGGGACAGTGTTGGGTTTCAGGAAAAATGTAACGGTATAGAATTATGCTGCCTAAAATGTGAATAAGATATAACGGAGGGCACGATACGAATTAGGTACCTACTCGTATAATGAATATTAGACTAAAAGTATACGACAACGTGTAAGTCGTTTACTGTTTTATTTGCGTAACATTTATCTGTCTCGTGTGTCTACAATGAAAATTCAACGAAAAAAAAAGTAACTTTTTTGACCGCACGAATGGTTTTACCGTGCCTCAGAAGACAGCTGTAACGTGCACAGTGAAAAGGAATTAATAAAACACGATAATAATAATAATTATTATGAAACCAGCTTCTAAAAAAAATGTCTATCTGCCTTACTTGATAGAATGTATGTTTCTCCTTGAATAAAATTAGTTAGAAATCTTTTGTAAAGTACGGGAATATGTTAGACTGGTTACCATAGCAACCGAATTGGTTACATAGCGTAATAAGTTGAAAGCACTTGGCAAAGATTTTTTGTACGTATTGAAAGCTGAACACTGAATGCTGAAAAACTGATTACTAGTTAAATAAAAGCGTGTACTATTAACGGTTATGAAATATCTCAAAAGCAAATATCTAAAGTTTATCACGGTACTAATTAATTACAATTTTACCATTACCATTACAATGTTACGTGAAGAAAACTAACCACTGTGCCAAACACATTTACGAGAGTTCCATGTTTTCCGCCAGTTTAGCATTTACAGAGTCAAGAATATTTTTTAGGGTAATTTAGTAGGTTACGTCTGTAGTAGCGATATGTGAAATATTAGTGTTTTAAATACATAAATCTGTTTATACTCAATGTACGCATAACGTACACATCTCACTGTCATGTTCCAATACAGCCTACTGTGCAGGATCGTGATCATATAGACCGCGATCTTTAAATCGTAAATTAACTGTTGAATGCAAAAAAAATTATGCCGCATCAGGATTACACTACGTTTCCTATTCCCGTCTAACGACCCGTCAAAACAAACTTGACTTGGGGGTAGCCAGAGATCTCGAATTTAACAATAACGACCAATGAGGCATCCTGTTTTAACGCTCGTACATGCGTATATAAATAACAAATGACTCTATCAAAATCTTTATACTCACTGAAAATTTCTTGACGCGGACGATGAGAACAGACGATCGATTCTGAAACAGAATACAATTCTTATAAGTAATAATTCACATGAATTACATTTATTAAAATTGATGTGAATGTTTCACTAGACCTAATATTATACCATTGTCTTAAAAAAATCTACACTATCATTAATTAAGAACTGTATTCTTTAGAATTGTTGCCCAGGTTATATTTTAAAATAGCTTTAATCAGTAATCTCGGAAAAAAACGATTTATTAAGGTGACACTGAAGTATCATGGTGGCACTGTCAATGCTGATAGGCTATCCACTCGTTTTATATCCAAAATAAAGATTATGTATTATTTTCCTACATGCAGACAAAATATGGCCCTATATACAGACAAAATTTCCTACATTTACCATTTTAAATATGGTAATATATAAATAATTAACGTATTAATTTATTAAATTAATCAACTCAACCATTAAGTTAACTTAATTGTTAAATAAGTTACCTTCTTAACTTATGTGACGGAATGAATTTTTATAAGAATTGATTGAGAAATATATTAAAACGCTGCATGAAACATCCAACAGGATGTAGGGTAAGGTTACTTAATATGGTGATAGCTCTTGGATTATTGAAGATTTCATTCTGTATGATACTCTTCAGAAAAAAATAAATTTAAATCAGGAATATTATATTTTGTCTTAAATATACAACTACTAAAGGTTTCCTGTAGCAAAAAGTTACACAGATTCTTTTTTTATTAACTTCTAAAAGCCTCCATGGATCTTTAATATGGTGATAAGTACAACTATTATCACCATATTTATTTTCCAGTTTAAAGTAGGCATTTTGTGCAATAAAATCAAACTACGCCTATAAATTAATTGCATATAGGACAGATTTAAACAACTAGGAAAAAAATGAACACATGGAGACAACGGAAAACATCATCACTGTCTCCTCCGTATCAGCTGTGACACATGTAAACTGTGATACCTTGATCAGGTTTCTTGGCACATTTCATGGCAAGTACAGCAACAAAATGAAAACCGAATCCACTTGTTTCGCATTTTTTCTTTTACACATTACTACTGAAAGCTGTATTATAAATCTTGCAAGACCAATAATCATCTTCATTACAACTATTTGTAGGTTGATGCTTTGTAGATTTTAGTCATTATTAAGATGTGTTGCAACGAGGTTTACTGCTAATAACATGCAGGCACTTTGCAGATGAATCAACTTTGTTTCCTTAGTCTATCAATGAAAGGTCTACCTGCAGAAGACAGTCGTAAGACTCTTTTCAGAGTGGTCCAGTGGTCTATCAAAGTAGTGTGCTCCCCCCCCCCAATTGCAAAATCATTTCCCCACTTTCCACTTTGAATACTGCACTTTTAATGTCAGAAGAACAATATTGTCTACAACATTTGTTAGTTTGCTCATTACTGTCTTCTTTGGCCTTTTTTTTGTGAAGGTGACGCCTTAATCTTTGGCAATGTGTAACAAAATTGTTAATTTTTCATTCTTATAACTTAAGGCATTACACTGCACAACAAAATAATACAAAACTTATAATTAAATCACGGAAAACTACAACCAAAATAGAATACTTTAACTATGTAACATGAGTATAATTCATTTCTAGTTATTTAGAATAAAATAAAATACAAAGTACTGCACAGCAAACACTCCATAACTTCAAAACCTACAACTCGACAAAGATCGCAGCCACTGAAATATTCACAAGCGCACATGGACCGCAAAAATGTCAGTAATGCTAGGCAGATTCATACTCTATCTGTTGATACAAAAAGGAACTAATTCAAATGTATACTTTATACGGAAATAGTGTAAATCAAACTATCACCATATTAAGTAACCTTACCATACTACGTGTTCAAACGCAGATTGAATTATGTCTCTCGTATACTTTGTGGTGACAGGATAATTACTTATAATCCTTGTAAATGGTTTGACTCTGATCTCAACGAAAAAAAACGTGGATTGTGGGAGCCACGCTATCTGTAAAACCGATCTGATTTGTATGAAATTCTTGAAACTATAGTGTTCTTGAACAAAAAAAACTTTATCTACAGACTATACTGAACGATAAAAAGGACTCACTTGTATTCGTCAATTCTCACCGCTGGGGTTCGGAGAGTTCCTACCGAATTTCGCCTCATTTATTCAAAAGACGTCAATGTGTCTCGTAACAGCGGAAAAAATGCGAAAAGTAAATGGAAAATCCTACTGAAATGTTATACTTCCATGATTAAATGTTTTAATTCTCCTAAAACAAACTCACGCGCACAAACCCATCACTCGGAAAACATTTCTTGTTTACATTTCGAAGTTAAGTGCATTCTATAATAACCTCAAACACAAATTTTCACAACATCGGAACAATTCCATTTTCTCCGTGGCACTGATGAAATAGATACACAGTTTTAAACGTTGAACTAATAAAAGCAATTAAGTAATAAAAATTCCTGCATATTAAATACGGTTACTAAGATGACTTGGCAACGGTTCACATGTTTTCAGCGCAATTTGCAGAGCGTCTATTGCAATCACCTACGGTCAGAGGCGGGAACTGGGTAGTGTCGTTAATACGGGCTGACCTTTCACGTCGACTGCTACCGCTCAAGTACCGACAACTATGTAATTCGCTTGTACTACATATACCATTTATTACATCGCCTACACTTGAAACTTCTGGTCTTTGTCAGTGGCAGTGGCGCAACCAGGGGGGGGGTTAGAACTCCCCCCGAAATCTGGAAAAAATTTTGTAATCAACATATGTACAAAGAGTAAGAACATAATAAACAAAGTATCTTCTCTATATGTTAATTACTATATTCTTACAAAGTAAACTTTTTACTATTACTAAATGATAAACTAAAATTCAGCATAGGTAAGTTTACCAGACGTGAATAAATTCTTTTGCCAACGGCGCATATGCAATTGTGTCCGTATTTTTAAAAAAACACCAGTTTTCATCAAAAGCGAGCGTTTAGTTTATTGCTATATTTTCCGGTTTTGGAGAGTGAACTAGATCAATCTGAGTGACCTGTCAATTTCAGTACAACGGAAAGTCAAGGATAGTTAAGAGTCAGAAAATAATGTATAACGTGTACAAGTTTATTAAATCGGAAGATCAGGGAATATCAGAAAGAAAGTTGCAGGAAAAGGTAGCTCAGGTAGGTGTCTGTAAGTAGTGTTTTTAGAATTATTAAAGAAGCACCCGCGTATACGGCTGACATAAAATCTTTCAGTGCTTCCCATAAAAAATGCTCAACAAAGGAAATAAAAACTGATTTAGACGATTTTGACAAGTGTACTATTCGATTAATTATTTACGAATATCAATTCATAGAAGGGAAAACACCAACATTCAAAGTAACTTAAACAATTTTTAAGAGATAAATTAATTACAATGGTAGTGCATCTAGTCTGAGCCACATTATTCGTCAAATGAGATTTCGATGAAAACGTGCCAAAAGCAATAGGAAACTTTTAATAGAATAACTCATTAGAAAGTTAAGAGAAAATATATAAGAAAATTACGGCAATTCAGAGAAGAACGACGGCCTATAGTTTACATAGACGAATCTGAATTCAACGTCAGTTAAAAAAAAACGTGGATAGACGCCGTTGAATAATGGGATTTCTTTAGTTCATTTATCTTGACCTGAGTTCTATTCACTAAATAAACAAAGTAAACCAACATAGCTACAGTACTCTTATAATAACCACTGTTTTGGCAAACCATGGACATTACATTTTACGACTTCCACTCTGTCATCCTGACTTCCTGATCTTAATCCTAGAACTGATTTAGGCAATCGTGAAGAAGCATGCTAAAAACGTGCATTTTCCATACACAGTGTTAGAAACTTAGCAAAAAAGGAATCTGAGTGTATTTCTTTCATAGATTGCACATCAAAATGTGACCATGTCATGAAAATTGAAAAGATTACGGAAGATCAGACCAAAAAGTGTATAATGTAACAGTTCGTTTCAAAATTAATAAATAACGGGATAGCAGTAGTGAAGATGATTTGAGTTATAATAACAGCGAAGGAAAAATTAGTGGGATGGAAGAATTGAGCTAAATATTTGTAATTGGTTGTAAGTAATTAAATGCTATATTACTTAAACAGTTCTGGTATAATTGTTTCATTAATATTCTCTCTCCTCTTCTTTATGGACAATTTACATTAGTTGTTTTTTTAAAACACACACAGTCATTTCACATTCGGGCCTATTATTGACGTTACTTATTCAAACAAATTAAGTTGCCACGGTAATGTTGACTATATTCCTGGATTTTGTTGTCCATGACTGTCCGTTGATTAACTAATTATAAGTTAAATATATAACTACTGACTCGGAACGCTTAATTTTTTTATTGGTAAAAATGTTAAAACTTTCACCTTGTAGCTTGAACTAAGTTTCGTCAGCTTCGTCAGAGGCACATTTCTACCGATATTACTACGTTTTTTCCTGAATCGTAACATGTACACAAACTATTATGTACTTCAAAATGTACAATGTTTGTTAATGTCTAGGCTCGACTAGAAATCTGGAGAAAGACTGCAATAGACACAACATACCAAATCACTGTTTACAAAATAACTGCAGTAGGCCTATTAAATGTTAAACATTTTCTAACTCGGTGCAATCTTTGTATGGTACCTCTGTTGTATCTATTTCTTGTTTCGTCTTACAAAACGTCCACATGTACAGTACTGTTTAGTAGTATCGAAATAGAAATCGAAATCAAAACCTCCGTACGTAGACTCGTCATTCAAGGTGAAGGCTAATATTTTCAAAAGGCCTTTTTTCTACTCACGTGTATAACATTCGTCCCGCCTTATCCCCACTACAAAGTGCGCAACTGCTTTATGTCTGAATATTTTAACTATACTATTGTATTATTATTTCAATAAAGTCGGCGTCTACTGATTAAGTAATTTAAATTATTCAATAAGCATATGCAAATTAGTAAGCCTGTGCTTAACATGATTTTAACACATAATTCTTACACGTGCATACATAATGCCTTTGCAGCATTATAGGTGGAACGTACATGAGTAAAATTCAATGAAGCAAAGTTAATTTTTACCCGTTCTTACGATATTGGCTCCTTATAAGTTGCGTATTGTCGTTTCTCCAGGAAAACGCCCTCCTTGTAAAGAAAAGAATGAGGAAAACCAAAACTGTGCACCTTGCTTCTAAATTTTCAAACCCCCTCCCCCGAAAAAAATCCTGGGTGCGCCACTGGTCAGTGGCGAAGTTACATGGAGGCAATGCCTACCCTAAAAATTCTGTAGAATAAAAATTATAAATACGTATGAACTACGAAACGTAAAGATTATACATTGTTACTGTGACTGTCGAATTTATTAAGCCGAAATGTGCTTTACTGAGCGACCGCTAGATGGTGACAGGTGAGATTCGGCATAAAGCGACTGAGGCAACGTGAACTTGCCTCAGCGGTTTTTGTATACATCGTATGTAAGCAATGTGCTGGCTTGATTGGGAAGTGCGGGGGAGGGGGATTGTCCCGTGCTGTACACATAGAGCGTTGAGGCATGTCTCACTTCTATGGTGCAAACAGTTAAGTTAAAGCGCGCTGTGTTGTTTATAAGTGTTCTTATTTTATGCGGTTATTAAAAGTGTGCCGGTTATTCCGCTGAACTAACAGATGATCAAGATTGTTTTTTGAATTGTTTGTAACATTAAACATATAATATATAGAAACTAATCAAGTTTAAAAATTTGAAGTTCAATCAGATGTATTATTGTGTATGACTTATACAAGGATTGTTCAATAGAAACACGTTTAGAGCTGTAAAGCATTTTTTATTCAACGATTTTAAAAGAAGTCTCCATTAACATTAAGACATGAGTCCCACTCTTGCACTAATCTGTAGATTCCCTGCTAGTAAAATTCTTACGGCTGTTTGCGGAACCATTCGCTAACAGCAGACTCTACCTCAGCTCCGATTTGAACCACCGTCCTTTTAGTGATTCCTAAAAAAAATTTAAGGTAAGATTTTTGCCTACCCATTCCTTAACTACTAGCTTCGCCACTGGTCTTTGTTCTAATTTCAAACATAAATAAGTTATATTGCACTACATTATTTACCAAGCCAAAGTGTATGCAAACAGATGGAGAAAGTTAATCCTTATTTTACCACTGTGGATTTTAAAAGGAATGTGACCGTAAAAGGACACTAAGGAGGAAAGTGGGCAATAAGAGTATGCTAAACATACTTGGTAAACTAAACGTTAAAAATTATGTACTATCTTTTTTGCTGTTTTATCACCTATTTCAACATTTGGTACTCTACCTTTATCTGAGCCTGCAGTCATTTTCGATATTTCGATAATGCGATTGTTTGGTTTCGATGTTTAGTGAATAACGAACATAATTTCATGTTGTTAAAAGAAATATACAAATTTTAAGTTTTTATGTCGGAAAACAGTTGTTGACGATTGTTATTGGTGTCGTGAGTCGTTTTGTAAATGGAAAAAAATATTGTAGCAGTAGTATAGCAGAGTTACGTATCTGCGACGCCAAAAGCTGTTGTTAGGTTAACATGAGAACTGACACAAAACGTGAGAACTGAAACAAAGCGATAAGAGTGTAAAGCAGAATTCTGTTTTTTGAGGAAAAAACGGGAAAACCCCAACTCGAAAGTAAGGCGGGGTGGCTCAAGGGCCACCCCTTCCCTATTACTATACTACATATCACTTTTTTGTGGCAGAATTCGTTTTTTCGGTATATTCGTTTTCCAACAAGTACTCGTTTTGTGGCTAACAAAAAAGAAACGTCCATTATGTACAATACGTAGAGCGTATGTTGTCATTCCTTAATACATTGTTTTTTTGTGTGTTTTCCATTAACCATAAATATTGTAACATCACAAAATGTTCCATAATAATAATGAACACCAGAAGGGTGAATAATACTAAAAGAACTATAAATGAGTAACCAGGACGAATGTAACAGTAAAAATAATAAACCAATATAGAATGAAAGGAGAGAAGGAATTCAAGTAAACAGTGATAACTCCACTACATGTACTAAATGGCACTACAACATAAATAAACAGAATAACAAAGACGAAATGACAAGACAAGTTTCCCACACAAACTGTCAAGTGAGCTCAATAAAAACCTTTGATAAACAGAATCAAATAGAATAAGCAAAATAACAACTGACTTGAATAGTATTGCACCATATATTATGAATAAAAAACAGCGCATTAGCTGATCCAAGTCAAAGCAATGATTTAAAAGAGACAAATATAGAGAACTATGCTAGGAATAGTCACAAACTGTAAAAGATAACGTGAAAGCCAAATATGTATTATCATAAATTAAGAATAACTATAAATGTAAGCACTGTATGTGTTTAGGTAACTTCATAAGTACATAAAATGTGTACAGAAATATAATAATAGTCAGGGAACAAAACATTGTAACATGATGATAACAGACCCTGAATGACCAATTTAAATCAAGAAAATAAGAATCAGGTAGAAACCCTACTAAGCATAATGAAGTAGAATCGCGACAATGATGAAAAGAATGTAAAGCACCACCACATGTGTGATGTTATAAAAATAAGAGATGAGAAGGACATGTTAAAATAAAAATAGTAAAATATGGAAGTTTATGTTAGTAAATCAACAAATGTAAACAGATAATTAATATTGTTCAGCTGAATGCAGCATTTATATATAATAAGGTATTCTTTTTAATCAATTAATTAATCACGTTCTAATTAGAAATTAAGAATAATTAAACGAATATTAGAAAAAATTAATAGTCGGATTTGCAACATTTAGCAGACGACGAATGTAAACAATGCACTAGTAAGTTTAAAATAAAGAAATATTAATGAAAACTGTGACCAAACTGGCATCAAGCCATGTCAAAATAAAGATAAATAAATAAGCTGTACAATGATAGTAATAGAACCCGAATTGAAATTGTAATAATTGAGATATAAATGTTAGCATCATAAATTTGGTGAATCTCGAATAAATACAAGGAATAATAACACAAACGACACCGACGATCAAAATACAAATATGCAATGCCTATAAATAGAATTACGTCATCATGACATAATTTCAGACCAATCACGGACGACTTTAGAAACACTCCTAGAGCGCCAAGCGGCTTTCTGAAAAATGTATATAAACGATTGTCATTGTAAACAGAGAAGCATTTTGTCTAAATTCACTCAACCAACAACAACAAATCCAGGCCAACTTATCCAAAATTTAATAATCAACGAGAAGGAAGAAGTATAATTCAATCAGTGCATCGACAATAGTAGTGAAACTTTTACAAGAAGTGAGTGTGAACGAACGAGGTTAAGTATCAAATATAACCAAAGCAGTAGCTTATTCAAGAAGAAAATAAACTCGTTCATGTGCGAAATTCAGTGAAGTGTAAACACGAACATTGAATCAGATCGTTAGAAGTGTTAATAAATTAATCATTGCGATTAATCACCAGGGAGTACAGTGCTAATACTTACTTTGTTTACATTTTAGCCAATAACAGTATAGAATAATACACACGTGTACTGACGCAAGAAACAATAATACTATAAGTAACTAACACTGTTTTAAAGTTATTCAGAGGAATTAACATATTCCGACGTAAGATTTCATGTGTTAACGTTCTTATAACTAACCTAAAATTTATTCAGAACAAACGAACTTTTCGTTTGTTAACTTTCAATAACTAAAGGTGTCTAACCTAACAATATGATATATCATAATAGCATTGTAAAATCCTTCTGTGGCGTTCTATTCTGTAACTTAAAAGAAGTCACCCTTGAGACAAATAACAATTATAAATAATCTATCGATTATAACTAGAGTTTTCATAGCAATTGAACTGAGCTAGATAAAAGTAAAAAACCGGATGATCTGTGATCCGTTTGTTATTTTCAAATGAATGTATTTAATTGAATTTATTATAGAACGAGTAATAAATAACTGAATTGTAAAGTAACAACAATTGTCAACAATTATTTCAACAAATAATTAATCAGTATTACTAATTATTGAGTTGCATTTTTATAGTAAACAAATAAACCGAAATTTAACGCATGATCTTGATCTAACCATTTAAACAATTATAGATTTATAAAATATCAGAATTAACTATTAATTTATTCAGAATTCTTTTTATGGGACATTTCTCTCGAAAGCCCATATGGCGCCCAAATAAAATTTAAAAGTGTTTACAAAAAGCTTTCACAGCATTAATATACTGTCTGATCAAAAGCTTGACAGTTTATTAACCACCTGTGACCAACTGAACGTTTAGTACAACATCACAGGTACGTGAAGGTTTAATTTATATAAAATAACTTTGTCAAGACTATACACTGACACACACAGACGACACTATTCAACAGGAGCGTGAACTAACGTCAAGAGATCTACGCAACTGTTTACATTCAACAACGGATCTACAACCAAATAATTACTCAAATATAAATAAACAAAAACATCAAAATCAAATTAAACCATTAAATAAATAAATAAAAAATAGTTGAAGAAAATATTTAATGAACGCGAGTGTTAAATTCAACAAGTAAAAGTTTTAAAAGAGAAGAGTAGTTTGTATTAAAGTGACGCCAACGACGAGTGGCTTATAAATAGTAGAACTACAAAACTTAGAACTAAACGTTACGTTTAGTTTGTATTTTTCAGTTTACATTTGCTGTTGTAGTTTTGTTAATTTACCAACTCAAAATCGTTCGGGTCCGTATTTTAAGTATTGTTGTGTTATAAGTATTGTATGTACACTTTAAACGTTATGTTCTCCTCAACCATGGCTTTTATTTATTTCAGCAGTAAACTAAAAACCAAAAACCATTGCAGGGTTGTCACTATTTTTCGATTATACAATTCCATGAATTTTCCATGTAAAATGACAAAATTTCCATGATTTTTGAAAAGAATTGATATACTTTTTTTTTCTTTATAGCGTAAGTTGGGGGAAGGGAGAAATTGCGTTTTACATGCATTATAGTAAGAAAATGCAAATTTTTATTCAAAAAATTCTATTTTATTTTTACTTTTTTATTTAATTTAACAATACATGCATAATGTACATATGAACATACGTGCAATAAGTAACAATTTTTCATTAATCTTATACATTTAAATTAGAATTATTTAATCAATTTTTTTTAAATCTAAATAATACTTTTCGTTCCTGTACTGTAGTGATTTGGCAATATTTATTTTTAGACATATCATTAAAATTACATAAATATAAAATATTAAATTATCTCAAATATAGTTTGATAATAGTTTTCAATTTTTTTTCAATTTGTAATTATAATTAAAAGGTTTTATGCATCTTATACATGAAATTTGAATTACTTATTTAATCAATTACTATTAGTTGTAATCTACCTTTCTTATAAGTCTAAACAATACTTTTAATTCTTTGGTACTGTAAATATAAAATATTATATTATCTCAATTATAGTTTGATAATAATTTTAAATGCTTTTTCAATTTGTAATTACTGCGAGCAAATAGGTAGCAGAATAAGGTTATGAAATTTTCAAGTCTCTAGCGTTATTCGATATTTTTTTAATTAACGAAATACCCACACGTGGCCAGAAACGTAAAGGTGTCATTTACTGTGGTCTCTACCCTAAAGTTAGCGGACCAACCTTGGAATTTGACAAGGGGTGGGCCACGCTATTTATGGATTTACCGTATTTACGGATTTACAAATCTATTACGTATTTACCTGTATTAACGGATTTACAAAGCACGGATTTACCAAAAATTTACTAATTTACCATAAAACACATTATTTTTATATGTTATCCAAGACGCTTAAACAATGATCATTATACTCGGGATTGACCCAAAGCTCAGCTAATTGTTTAATAAATTATTTAAACCATAAATCTTGTAAATTAGCGAATTAAGCCAGTATATCACAAATCCTAAGATCAACTTTCAATAACTCTAAAACCGATAATTATTGTCGAAATTGACGATCTACATAGAAAACTGTTTAAGAAGTTGTTTAAATAATAATTCTTGCAAAATTATGAGATTCGTCCAACATATCACAGACGACTTGAAAAAAATCTCAACATAAACTTCCAAGAACCCCGAAAACAATCATTGTTGTCGGGATTGACCATCTACAAAATTGTTTTAAAAAATGTTTAAACTAACAATATTGCAAAATTAGCGGATTAAGCCAGTATATCAAAAAAAATTCGAAAAAATCCTAAGATCAATTTTCAACAATCCTAAAACCGATAATTATACAATGTTGTTAGTTTAAACATTTTTTAAAACAATTTCCAAGGCAAATGGCCAATCCCGACAAAAATGATTGTTTTCGAGGTTCTTGGAAGTTTATGTTGAGATTGTTTTCGAGTCTTCTGTGATATGTTGGACGAATCTCATAATTTTGCAAGAATTATTATTTAAACAACTTCTTAAACAGTCTTCTATGTAGATCGTCAATTTCGACAATAATTATCGGTTTTAGGGTTATTGAAAGTTGATCTTAGGATTTTTTCGAATTTTTTGTGATATACTGGCTTAATTTGCTAATTTACAAGATTTATAGTTTAAATAATTTATTAAACAATTAGCTGAGCTTTGGGTAAATCCTGAGTATAATGATCATTGTTTAAGCGTCTTGGATAACATATAAAAATAATGTGTTTTATGGTAAATTAGTAAATTTTTGGTAAATCCGTGCTTTGTAAATCCGTAAATACAGGTAAATACGTAATAGATTTTTTTTATTATTATTGCAACGAATATTAGTTTAAATAATTTTTTTTAACGTTTTGCTGTGCCCTTCATTAATTTTTATATAATATTTATAGCGATATACCAAGATTCACCTTTACCAAGATTCACCTTAAGATTTAATAAAATTTACTAAGATACACCATTTGATTTATCAAGATTTACAGAGATTTACTTATGGATTTACCGGATTTACGTGGTAAATAGCGTGGCCCACCCCTTGGAATTTGAACACCGCAATTGGACCATAATTTGCCGTAAATTTGTCGTGGAAATCATTTTTTTGTCGCGGAAATTGTTTTTTTGTCGTGGAAATAATTTTTTGTGGAAAAAACGATTTCCACGACAAATTTACGGCAAATTATGGTCCAAGTGCGGTGTTCAAATTCCGAGGTCGGTCCGCTAACCTTATGTATCTTATTAGAAACTATGTTTAATGATTTGCAAAAAAGTATTTATGGAAATCATGGAGTCAAAAATATTATTATTAAATGTTTTAATTCAATTATGATTTTTTCCAGATCTTTATAAAAATTCAATGATATTTACAGGTGAAATGCATTTCCATGAGTTTTCCATGATTTCCAGAATTCCAGATAGAGTGGCAACCCTGCATTGTCACTTAACCTCACAAATAAAAACAACACGTATTTTGCGCTTTGGAACAATTTACAATAATTAGTACACTTCTTTTCCACATCGTAATATATCGATACAATCGCATATTTAAAAAATCGAAAATGTAGTGCAGGATCAGATAAAAGGGACAGTCCCAACATTTTTATGATGTCACCATGACAATTTCGTATGACCTTGTATGTATACTGTAAAGCGTGAAAACAAAGTTTCTTCAACATCGAGGTCAGTATCTGATTCACAAAGCGATAAATTACGTTTCTGAATGTCTATAGAAACAATCCACCGCACATAAAGAATATGTTGGCTCTTCAATGCAATAATCGTTTTAATAAGTAGCTTTGGGAGATGAAAACTTAGGCCGATATCAGAACTGTGAAAATGAGGTACAAATGATTATTTTTGATTATCGAACATGTTAATCCACCATAACAACAAAACTATTATTATAAAATAAAATTGCGAAAGAATAATCGTTTCAACGATGTCACAATGCTGAATGGTTGCTCATCTCCGAACCGATTGTTAAGGCATATGTACAAGGGTAGTTCGATAGATAACTTCTCAGCTTCACACAGGAGTACAGAATTTTTATGACTGTTCGCAAGTTCGATCCGTTATACGCTGTATCATAACGTTTAAAGCAGCTGTATTTACTAGTGTGACCGTGTAAACAAGTTAGTATTGTTCAAGCTTGAAATCGAATAGCGGTGATATAATGCTTCCTTATACAAAGCGTGTTGGATTCCACTTTGGTAGACTCTTCACCACCAATATTTGCAACAGGGAAGCGATGGGCTGTGTGGCCATCGGCAGCAATGAACGTTCAGATACAACTGGCGAAAATATCGAAAAATCCACAAAGCCATGCTAAATGAAAATAACCTAAATGCGTAAAAACGTGTGCTTGCTACCGTTGCAAGCATCTCAACAGACAACGAATGAACGTTTCTTAAGAGCGCAGTGCTTCGACGTGTTTAAAAGAATCCAATCGCGTATGTGCGTCGATTTATCACTGTTGACGAAACATGATGTCGCCAATACACGCCAGACAAAAAACAGTAGTCCAGGCAACGGGTAAAAAGGTAAGAAGCCGAAAACTGTTACACAGCCGGACAAATAGTGGTGTCCGTTTTGGAAGGATTCGCAGACTGTGTTAATAAGACAAAACCATCTGCGCGGAATACTAGGCAGCATTGCTGGGGCTATTAACGGAAAGCGTCAGCATTTAGCAAGGAAAAAAGTACTTTTCCATGAAGACAATGCGCTCGCTCACACTTCACCAACTGCAGTTGCAAAGCTACGTGAATCGCGCTTCGTATTATTGCCACAAGCACCGTACTGTACTTGCCAGATTATCCCCACCCCCACCCCGCAGTTGACTTCTTCTCTGTTCCCGAATCTGAAGAAACGGCTTGCTAGAAAAAGATCCACTTCAAACATGAAGATCATCGCTGAGTAAAATGCATACGTACTTCACTTCATCACACAGACTAGTAAATATAGCTGTTTTAATTAAACGTTACGGTGCACCATGTCGAAAATCAACTTTGAGGTTATCATGCACGCCGTTTTCCTTTTTTTCACGTTCACAGAGAAAGGATCTAGTTGTTTCCAGATTCCGTGTGATCGATAAAATTGTCGGCTTGCTTGGAATATCTCCAACAGCAAACTCAATCCGAAAGGCTCTTTTGGTACCAACCGATGAGTTCGTAATCCACATGAGTAGTTTTCACAACAAAAACATTCTGTTCAAGTTCAAGGAAAATAGTGCATGCTTACTAATTAACCACCAGTACGTTAAAAAATATACAAATATAAGATATTTCATGGCTACTGCAAAAATGGCGTCCGTTCGTGTGAACAGTTCCGATGCAGTTTCATGTAATTTGTGTTAATTAATGTTTAATGTTCAGGTTACAAAATGCTATAACACAATAATTAATTTACAATTGTTCAATTTGATCATAATTAAAATAAGATCATGATTAAAATTAACTAAGGAAAATATTGCGTGTACGTTCAGTTTTTAAAAATAATCTTAATTAGTAATTTGAAATTTAGTTAAAAAAAAACAACATTTAGGAAAAAACGGATACAATTTATTAATTCTAAATTTTAGTAATGTCTGATTTAAATACGTATTTCCTTTTGTGTCTTTAGGCCGGTATTCGAAAAATTATTATTTTCCTCTGAAGTGCCCCGTACTAGGCCTATAACCATGGACTACCTGGACTCAATATATTTTCTCAGTATCAACTGCATGGCAATTAACTGCACTAATAAATCTGTTGAAACCACTTCAGTTTCAATAAATTTAACTATAACTCGGCATAATTTAAAGTACTTAAAAAAACATGGATTAGTTATAACATGATTTCACAAATGATACTAAATAAATCAACAACAAATAAGACCTTCTGGTTTTTCATCCCCCCACACACACATAGGTAGTTATAATAACTGGTACGAAGACTATTATACTTCTGGTTGGTAATTACGCAAATACGTCTCAGTCTTACATCCGTTATGAGGCGAGACGACTGACTCTAGATTGATCTTTACGAGTCACATCCAGCATGCTCAGAATAAGGCTACAGCTACTGATAAAGCAGCGGGTAATGCCCAATGCTGGAGAGCCAGCACTGCTGCTTGTCTCAGTATTATCATCTGCATTTCTGTAAGGTGAGGTGACCTGTTAAATCCGTTAAAGTTTGAGACATCCAGAAAGAGAGTGGCTGCGATGCTCTCAGACTGACTGCCATATTTCGTGTCGTGTCAGAGAAAGCAGTGTGCGTTAATATGTGGCACCTGAGCGGAAATGGATCTTGGAGCAGCGCTTGACAGCGTTAACACTGAGGAGGGCTTGTGTCTCTTCAAGAGAGAAAACATCACTGAACAGTAGTGATTAGATTAGAAAGACTTATACAAGCCTAGGTGGTCTCAGCTTTTGTCGGGGCATCGGTGCTTCCGAGTTTATTTGGGAAAATTCATATATATGCAGAATTCAAGTTGCCCACACTGTCAAAATGTGACTGAGGATGTGGAACACGTGTTCTTCAGTTACTCATGTTTCACTGAGTCACGAGAAAGAGTTCAGGTACTATTCCCACAGCAATCGTTGAGTCCCGAGAATGTTGTGGGACGTATGCTGGCTACTGAAGATGCAGTGTGTGACTCTGTCGCAATTGTGATTAAGGACCTCTGGCTCGGCGTGCGGAAAACCTACGGAGTCCGTAGGATTGCCGGTGGCGTAACAATGAGATGCTTACACATCATTCTTGAAGACCCGTCAAACCAGAGTAAGAGCTTCGGCTGAAATCTAGCCCTGCGGGAGATAGCATAATCAGCGTCTATGATTAACGATTAAGTCTTTTGTGGGCAAACGGGGAGTCACATATTGGCAAAAGATTCCTGTGCATGCGTAATGCACTTTTTTTACTTCTTTCGATCACACACACACAAGCGCGCGCGCGCGCGCACGCACACAGTTCTTGTATTGTAAAAACAATTTCATGGGTGCCTGGATAAACGTCGGCTGACAGACTGCATCTCTGAAGAGAGTAAATGTCAACTGTGTATTGCTGTTATCTCTTCAGGCCATCACTATAAATAATTGCCATTCAAAGCTACGTAGCCTACAACCAATAAACTGACAGAAAACATCTATTCACAGTAACACTATCACAGGCATCAAAGCATTGCAAACATTCAGCATGCATCTGGCTCACTATTCATATACTGTAGTAGCCGCGCTCAAAGCGTTTCCAGGCGGAACGCTTTGATTCTCACTCAAAGGAAACCGATGGTCTTGTCTCTAGTGTCACTCAAAACAAGCTGACAATGTTGCCAAGTTCTTCTCCCACCTATAGTGAAACTTAGCATGAAATGATTCTCTTCTTCATTGCTATTATTATTATACGTATGATTAATTCATAGTAATAATAATACAACTCAGGACTTCTCAGAAGTTTCAGTTTTAAGTAAGTAAACCTGACGTTTACATTATCTATAAAGAATAAAAATACAACAAAACCGACAAAATATAGGTCTATACCTTTTCGACATAACTTTCAAAATGATTTTCATTATTAAAATATCACAAAGCTTTGGGATAAGCAAATCCCTGCAATATCAGAAGGCTATAATAATAATATCAGAAATTAATAAACCTGAGTAAAACACGACAAAATCGCAAATAATTAATACATAGCCTGGGAGTAAACTACTCACCGTTTAGTTGGAGTCGCGGTCTGAGTCATCATCACTGTCGTCTGCAACATGAATGATGAGGCTGTCTTCTTCTTCCCACAGGTCTGCATAATATCCTCGTTCTACCTTCATAGTTTTTTCCACACATTTCCTCCAGTATTCGGCATCTATGTTCTCAGTACAGTTCCTTAGGGCTTCACAGACACTTGCACTTAACTGAGGAGTTATATTGCTCTTCCTGACGTTAGACTTTAACCGTGCCCAGACTAATTCGATTGGATTTAATATGCAGTAATAAGGGGGAAGTCGTAACACTTCATGACCTGCCTTTCGAGCCATCTCATCAACTGCGTACATTTTGTTTATATTCGCCGCTTTTATTCTTTCGAGCAAGATTAATTTAATGGGGACTGGGTCCGGTACTGGTAAATCAAATTTCTTCATAAGTTCAATAATTTCGGACTTGTTTGACGATTTAGTTGGGATTTTGATAAGCTTCTAGAATGGTAACTCGCATTGCCTAAAACTATGACATACTTCCTGTCTTTTGAAAGATTTTGCAGTAACGAATTTTTAAACAAATTCTCAAAAACTGTAGCATTCATCTCATCGTGGCTGTCAGCTTTAGCAACTGAAATATTTTTGGCAGACAAATAAAGACAATTAGGAGCCCACCCCTCAGCTCCACCAGCATGTAGCACCATGATGCGCTTCCCTCTAGATACAGGGACGTTAATAGCGCAGCCACATGTTCCATCATCCCATCCCTTCTTCACGGTGTCGAACCAAGTTTCGTCTAGATACACAACA
The DNA here is from genome assembly GCA_034769895.1 of Magicicada septendecula. Classification (NCBI taxonomy): domain Eukaryota; kingdom Metazoa; phylum Arthropoda; class Insecta; order Hemiptera; family Cicadidae; genus Magicicada; species Magicicada septendecula. The sequence continues at coordinate 245,397,698 of CM068372.1, forward strand.
TCTTAACCCTGTGAACGCAGTTGGTGTAGTCTATGGAGGTATTTGTATCTCCAAGACACAATTCTTGATGACTCCATTATAACACGCCTCTTATTAAGTGTCCGAAATCGAAAGCCGAGCTTCTTCACAAGGGATCTTAGCATTGTTTCTTTATAAGGAAAACTTGAAATGTTTTGAAGATGCTGGAGTAGTTCGGAAATTGTGGGTGGCTGTCTTTTCTTGTAAAATTTGTAAATTTCTTGGCGGATAATGTCGCAAACAAAATTATCAATTCTATTAAAACGCGCTCTTTTGTTACCTGGCTTCTTGGGAGTCACGGACCAAGATTGCACTATCTTTGATACTTTCTTCAATACTCTTATTTCGGATGACAAGACGAGATAAGAATAAATCTTTTACGCTTTTGCGACATCTTCCATATACAGTTTCTTGTTTAGTAATGGCGATACGCTTTTCGATTAAACATTCTGTGCAATCCGCATACAATTCTTATTTATTATTCGAAACTTCACAGATACATTTATGCTTGCTTTCTCCCTAAAATCGGTGCTGTAACAGGTAACTTAGAGCCACGTACCAAGACTATTCCAAAATTAACATCCGATTGCCTGGCAAATAAACAAAAATATTTTATTACATGCAACAGTTAAATAGGCTACATATCTATCTTATTTTTCCACTTTACCACCATCCACATACAGGCACTTGTTTCATCGTTGCACCAGCTTTGATAGACCCTTCTTGAAAAATGCTGCCGCCAAGGTATGCAACGAAGAGTTCACCCCGTGGTTTCAAAGGGCAGGGTGGTCTGCCAAACTTATTTATCTTGGTGACACGATAGAACCCTTTCCCGTACTCGGTCCAGCGGGGTAACAGTCTCGAATAGGCTGCCGACAGGAGTACAGTTGTGAATATTCCCGACGTGCGAATACCTTTCGAGTACGACCTACTCAACATTCAGCCAGTGACGGTGGGCTCGGTAATGGATGGAGTCAACTGCCTAATAAAGTCACAACAATGATCCGCCACTTCGTACTGTCTTTTGATCCGACGGTGACAAACGATCCCGTAAGGTCCCCCAGCATGAGCCGATCGGTTTTCTACAGACATGGAGCCTTGTCGGCTGACGCTGTCCAACAGTTCGGGAGACAGTCGCCCAGCAGAAGATGTAACGCTACACCTTACAACAGAAGCAGCGGTAGAGTGCAGTTTCTACGGTGTCTACTCAAACAGAAGGAAACAAAATGCACAGTGGATATGCGTGTAACAATGTAAAACCCTTAATCACCACTACGCAAGCGCCATGTAAATTTTGCAACCAGTTTGTGTACGAGCTCGAATATCAGCTAATCAGAGATTAAGTTAGTAACAGGCCTAGTATTACCCGATGCTTTAGATATACAGCAATGTTTCTCAACCTTAAACGGTTACAAAGCCCATGCTTTGACGCGCGAGCAATACAAAATTGGTACCGAATATTGTCCAAACACAATCAGTTAAACTTCGTTACTGTTTTATACTGCTTGTACTTCTACAAACGTCAATAACAGCAGATCAAATATCCAACATTAAATACCTGCAAAATCCTACGATTTAAACAAATTAAATGTTATTGAAATTAAAAGTTTATTATTTCTGAAGTTGACGAAATTGGTTATTAGTTTTCTTTATACTTAAAATGTGTTACTCTCCTTGTTTTTTCGACAAGTTTACAACGCCCCCTTGAGAGGGGGGGCGCCTTCCAGATCGAGACCCACTGGTCTACAGTATCAATGCTCTCAATGTTACATCGAGAAAAAATTAGTAATATCGGATAATATAGGAATTGCCAATAATACGAAAAAATCAAATTCATGGGCTTATTAAGTAGGCTGATTCTTTACAAAACGTAAATGGAAAATCTGGACTCCAAGTGAGTTTATAATAAAGTCTAGATTTTAGCGAAATAAATGACATGCAGTCGAAATGCGTAATAACGAACTCGTAAGTAGCCTACTGTAATTTCCCACTCACAAATTATTCTTTACCATCGTGACACATTAGTAATATGCATACACAATTATATCCTCGAAAAGAAATTCAAACTTTTCAATAACGAAACTGAAAAAAAAACATTCCCGCTCTTGGTTTCAGCTGTAATAACGATAAAATCGAAAACTTTTTATTCTATCTCATTACAAGAGAGATTGGTTCGGAGTATCCACTTAAGAGAAAATGAGTAGGTATATTGTCTTCCTTTCGTCCAGAAATTATTCAGTTCTGGAAAAGTATTATGCTGGCAACGGTATTAAGTGTTTTTAAGCTACATACGTTAATTTATGTTTAAAATTAAACACTGTAACTAGTCTACATTCATCTCCTACGATTCCTATTTCGGTTCTTTGAGGTAAGACGTAATTTATTTCAAATAAAATAATTTCTTGTTTATCTTGTAAACAGCAAATACTTTTAGACAAACATTTATGTAGTTATTAAAAACTTCAACACACCGAATCTACAGAACATATTGGGAAAGCCCTTTTATCATCAAGTGACGAATATTTCTCAGTAACGAATTCTACGGGTGGATACTGAGTTTCCTTATTAGCAAATTCGAATGGATTTTCTTGTATTTACACTGCACGGTTATCTTAATCTGTTTTTAACACCTGTATTTTGTGTTATATGTTTAAAAACTATGAATGTGGGAAAGTAAGTGTATTAGTTAATAAGTGTTTAACTGATGGGTACTGTTTGTAGGAAAAGCCTATCAGGTAAAAAAGGAATACACCTATTAGGGAACACTGTTTCAGACAAACCCATGATTACTAATTAGCATCAGACTGCTGACAATTCGCATTTTATATGTACCAAAGACCGTTCTATGACGGTATTAATCGACTAATTTCACTCGTTTTCATTCACCATTATCTTAAAAATGCATCAAAAATCTGTAATCACTGTGCGAATTGAAAGTTCTCCAAAGGGATATTTTACCATAGTAAGCAAATGGTCACTATACACGATTTATGTGTGTTGACTAATATAACGAAGATGACACAAAACATTAACAATCGGTTCAACTCAAAATGGTAGATAAGCTTTATTTTACAATGATTCAATCTCTACACGAATCGCCGACACTGGCAGACAGTTCTGATAATCGACGTGGAGCTTCTGTGTAATGTGTCATCGTCTACAGCAGGGATTCTCAACCTTTTTGTGATTGAGAGCACCTTTCATAATCCGGGGCAAGTGAGAGAGCACCATGAAAATTTAATAATAATAATAATAATAATAATAATAAATACACTCACCAGGTTAATGAGATCATTGGCCCTGAATGTTACTCAGAATTTCACTAATATCTAAGGAGAAGTCGCTTGCAGCCACACGTAAACAGTCCTCCAAATGTGAGTCATTTAATCTTGATCGTGCTTTGTTCTTGATGTATTTCATTAATAAAAAACATTTTTTTACACAGGTAGATTGTCCCAAACATCGCCAAGCATTCGAGAGAAGCATTTTGCAATGTCGGAAATTTCATTGTATCATTTGCACCCCAGAAATCTGTGATCCTTTCCTTTTCGAAAAGATATTTTAAGGCTTGAGAGGACTGGAGCTCTAATAATTGAAGTTTCGCGCGAGCAAGATTGTGCTGTTGAATAATCTGAATTTTTCTGAGAGAGTCCACATTGAATTGAAATGGATTGAGCACCATATTAAACAACGGCTCACTTTCTTCGAGTACATGAAAACGTGTAGCAAACTCTTTCAACAGATCTTGAATTGCCAGAACGACAATTTTAGGACACTCCGAGTGGGGACGACCAAGACTGGAGAGTGTATGTGCCAGTTCAGGAAAATGAACCAAGTCATTTTTACTTGCCGTCCCGAGGAATCTTTGTAACTTTGATCGAAAGGAAAATATAATTTCTTTCAGTTCACAAATTGTTTTTCTGACCCTGAAGACGTTTGTTCAGCTCGGTGAGATATTGAAATAGGTCTACCATGAAAGCAAGATTGATCTTGAAATCATCCCCGAATATTTCTGGAAACTTAGTGACATAATCGTTGGCAGAAATAAATCCTTTGATTTCTTCGAAAACTTTCCAGACCCTTGTAATTGCTTCCCCGCGACTTAGCCAACGAACATCCGCATGTAGGATTAGTTCTGAATGTGGCGCTGATAAATCATGCAAGAAGACTTTTAGTAAGCGTTTATTCAGGGGTTTAGAAACCAAAAAGTTGATCAACTTAACTATCAGTTTTAACTGTTCTGAAATTTCAGGAACAGATATAAGATGACTGGCTAAGTTTTCAACGTGAATTAAACAATGATAGTGAACAAAGGGAGGAAAATGTTCATCATTTTTCAGAAGAGTGACAAATCCTTTACTTTTACCTACCATGGAAGGTGCGCCATCAGTAACCACACACACGAGCTTTGATAAGTCAATGCCATTAGGTTTCAGGAAATTCGCGACAGCGTTGTAAATGTCTTGCCCCGTAGTTGTACCCGGGAGCGGTAAAATTGTTAAAAAGAAATCTTCTACAATTCCCACATTATCTATACAACGTACAAAGCACGCCAATTGTGCTATAGAAGCAATGTCTGTTGATTCGTCAACAGCAAGAGAAAAATAACTACATTCAGAAAGTTTCTGGAGTGCTTTTTGTTTAATTTGAGCAGCGATGAGGTCAACGCGCCTGGCAACAGTGTCATTACTAAGTGGCACATTTTTTGCCGCATTAATCAAAACACTTCTGTATTTCTCAGGTATACTTTCAGCGAGAGCTGTCACTGCGGAAACTATGCACTCCTTCACAATTTCTCCACTTGTAAATGGCATCCCATGCTGAACAAGTTTATGAGACACAGATACAGACACTTCGGTTGAAAGTTTGTTAACAGAACTATTAACATTAAATGAAAAAGACTTCTGTTGACGTTGGAGTTGTGATTTTAACTCTTTGATTTTATGTATCCTTGAATCTGATCCCGTGGGATATTGATCAGAAAACGCACTATGATGAGTTTCATAATGTCTTTGACAATTTGCTTTTCTGAAACCCGATAAAGGTGCATGACACAAAACGCAAATAACTCCGGTATTCTCGTCATTAGTGACCACCAAAAAATCTGTCTCCCAGTTACCTTGAAAAGAATACAGTTTCTTTCTTTTTGCTTCGCTACTTTTGTTGGAATCTTGGGTTGATGAGAAGGTAACTTAGGTATCGATTCTTCACTACGTTTTCGTATTACAAATTTATCCATGTCTCTTTTTTAAGAACGTTCACAACACACTTCGAGGCGAAAGGAAAATTGCAAACTGACAATAATTACGCGTATTTCACAAATAACAGAACAGCAATACTACAACCAAAATACGTCACAAAACTGGTGTACACCGCTACACTATGTCACTCCAGTCACAAATGTCGCTCGTGTAAGTGGAAATGTCCACGCAGAAAAATTCATAGAGGTCATTTCTATCCTTGTCGACTGACGCATGCGGGAGAGTGGAACTCGCGCGGATCAGCTGATTCAGCGTCAGTTCAGCGTTAGAGGCAGACAAGGACAGAAATGACCCCTACGTGATTCCATCTTATTTTCCAGCCGGACGGTTTCTCAGCCAGTTCACCACCTCTATCTATATACCTCTATGGTAGTGGCTGCTCTTAAAGTCTCATTGGCAAATTTCGAAATTTCTATTTAAAATCTGAAAATTGATTGTTTGAGCTAAGTGTAAAATGCTACGTGACTATTTCTGTGAGAACGTACTTAAAGCTGCCAAGTTTAGGGATTTCAGAGGCAATAAAATTAAAATATTTTGAATAACCGCTTCTTTTGAGGGTACTCGTACGTGTTTAACAGCCCATTTACAAGATGAGACAACCTGGCGCCTACAGTAATAAACCCCTCGTAGGCTGTCTCTGCCTTTTAAAGAACAACAGAGTCGGTATCGGCTTGTAAACTACGGACAATTCCGAAAACCACTGCAAGTAGTGCTCTTAGAAGTAACAAAGGTTTCCAAACAGTATTCTGCTATACTCAGTTGTTGGTGGACAACAGCTGTACGGCCGTGCTATATAGTTCATAATTGAAAATTAGGGGTCACTGTTGCTCGCGAGCACTTTTTTATACATCCATGATGAGCACCATTTTTAGTTACGCGAGCACCAGGTTGAGAACGGCTGGTCTACAGTTTCGTCGGGACAGTAACCGTAGTTGCATTGTCAAAACATAAACGACACTTTCTCAAAATATCAGAAAGCTTAACGTTTTACTATCGCTCGGTTTTCTAAAGTTATCTAAAGGCTCCACCCACGAGGACTGTTTTTCCATTTGCACACTTCACGGTCACTGTATGTTTCTGATCTGCATGTACAATATGGCGCAGTAGTGATGGTCCTACGCATTTTAGATTGGAAACTTTCTATTATTGCCATGTTAGATGATGACTCTGTTAACTGAATCCCGTCCATCTGTACTTTATAAAAAACTTCATATTTAGTTGTTTCCGTTACGTTGGGAATAAATAATAATTACACAGATTCAGAACTCAGAGTAGGCCTACACTGTCTTCACTCTCACAGTTGTAAAAGACATATACTCACTTTTCGTAACTATTTTTTTTTTCAGTTCCACCTGTTTTTACATCCTCATCATGAAAACAAATAATTCACAATATTTAAAATCCGGGACACTAGGATAAAGCGTTTACAATACAGAACGGATCCCGGATTACCGAAACGATTGGTCATATTAATTCAGTAGACACTCGAAGGTTCCGCTGAAGAGGATGCATAGGCTACTCCTCTGACGCGCTAAAATAACTCCCACTGATTCAGTGTTGGAAATCCTACTTATACTTTTCAGTAGGAAATAATTACTTGCTGATCGTAGTGTAAAAACTATCAAGAGATGGTGTTTTGTTTCCACGATTTTGTTTGAGTGGTGATCAGTGTACTGCAACTGCATACGAGTACACGGTGGAGGATACAGCTTTGTGACTATATCATCGCACAAAAATGCAAAACAATAATTCCATCGCGCTCGGAAGGTACTAACCTTCAATGACAAAATATGAACGACAGAAAAAATGTCCTATTACATGATGACAAACGATAAAATATCAGACTGAATATTGTAGCATCACGAGATGGTACAAACCAGGAAACTCAATTTAATTATCAAAATTATAGGGAAACTACTCAAATAGATAAATACTGTACTATGTAACTGAATGAGGAGTGCAACACAGAATGAGTGATCAAATGAGAACAACCAAAAATAATTATATAAAGGAAGAATTATAATAACTAAACCAATAAACCATGAATAATAAATAAAGAATACGTGCTACAGATGCATGAATAAATTAAAAACAGGAATTAGCCTTGTAAACAAACATAATAAATAACTTGACAAAACTGACAAAAAAAAAGACTAAACTGGACGGTGTCTTGACACAAAAATTACCCAACAGATTAGGGACGTGATTTTATATATCTTGTTATAATATTGTAAATAGTAATGTTTTAATATGTAAGTGAGAAATGTATTTAGGGTTAAGAAAAATCATTTGTATAACCAGCCTAAACGTCAAGCTAGGTCTTAAGCCTAAGACTGTATTTGTAATTAGCTCATAGATAGTGTCATGGTAAAAACAAGATAATTATTTTTATAATTGTGTTTATTCGAATAGAAGAGGGATAGATAAATAATGATAATGAAACAGTGCAAATGACACAGTGTAAACAATGATAAAAATATAAAGTGTTGTGAACTAAGTATGACCATAAGGTGAGAATGGCATGTATTTCATATGAAGTGAACAAATAACAATAAATTCAACTTCATTAGTGCAAGTGACAATATAAAATTAAGTGAAATAAAAACATAAATGGGATTATGTAAAATAATCAGGAAAAATAAGGTTACATTAAAAACTTATGTTTACTGGAGGCAGATAAAACAGTCCTGAGAACGAAAACTACACCAACAAACCAAGGCTTCTTATAGATGAATCTAAAATTGATTGTTAAAGGAAGAAAGGTTTGTCTCATGTTGGCGTCCCATGAAGAAGGAACAAATGGAAATAGTTGCCAATCCAAACAAGATTAAATAAGAAGAGTTAGTAAAAAAGACCAGTAAAGTTATAGAAATTATCAGTAAACTAACGTACAAGTTGTGTTCAACCCAACTGGAGAAAAAAAAATTGAAATTACTATCTTAACTGGTGTAATACATCTTGAATTCGGTGAGATCATTTCAAACTTATAACCATACTGACAAAGTATTAACGTTTTACACAACACTTCAATATAAACTAAATAACGAACACATTTAGTGGGACCACATGTATAACCAATATATATTATATAAAAAGTGAGTGACACAAACTTATTTTGAACTAACAAAAGTATAGAACTCATAGAAAATTTTATTAAACATTCAATATTGTGCATACCACAAAAAGCAAGATGGCGTCTAGCGTTTTGATAATGGTGCAGAAGGGGTACAGCAGCGCGCCATGTTGAGAAATAATGAACTCTGAGATATAGCATAGACAATTAAATTTTTATTTTATTTTCTTTTGTCAATTGTATTCCTAATGTCTGATAATTAATTATTTTCATTGTTTTATTAATGTTATATTTGTAAGGGGTAATATTAAGTTGTAAAATTATCTAATTGATTTCTTTTGTATAATCACAAGAACTCACATACAACCATCATACACAAACAACAATTATTTACTGCATTTTCAAATTTTTGATTCATGTATGTTATTAGTACAATACTTGTTAGGTGAATTTATAATATTACTGAAGACGATTTTTTATGTTGTTAAAACCCTGAGATAATTTTTTTTCATGCATCCGAGAGCTAGATGGAGGTGAAACCTTAAAAAAGGGAAAATGATTTGTTAATTAATAGAAAATAAAAAAATGGGAACTTATTATAATAAGAAAAGCAGGAATAAATATTTAATGATTCAGAGCAGCAAAAGGAGTGTGTTCTCATTTGTAGTATAATTATATTAATACACATTTAAAGAAAATTAATTACACATTTGTTAGAGTATATTTTATATTACAAATTGAGATCCCAAGGACGTAGGGCATCGAAGGCGTTAAAAGGTTAGTATAACCATAGCAGTTACATACACCCATTATACACATTATATTTAAGAAATATAAATTAAATAAATATTAAAAAATTGGCACCAACAACTTGGGGCTCTACAAAATACTACTGTGACATTTGAAAATTAATTAACTAACAACTCAACATTAAATATTAACGTTCGTCAATGACAAAGGAAATCTACTTTATCAGTATGTTCGTTGTCCTTTATAATGGAAAAAATTTAAAATATCGAGCTATTAGTTTGGGCTACTAGATAGTCATTATCCACGCGGATCTTGAAAGTTCCCGGGATAAAACAAGACGCTTGCATACGTCTACGAACTGCTGCCAAACACGAAAGGAGAGAGTCACCAAAGTTTCCTTCAATCCAGTTAAAAGCAAAGTACATGGCCGCGGATGAACTGGACTAGTTCTCATATACCAAGACGTAAGAAGTTCCAGTCCACATCCAAATGTGGTCACGTCAGCTCATGTTTCGCGAGATATGATCGATGAAGACTGGTCGTATATTCAGAAAAGCATGGCCAAAAAAGATAAACTCCGATTTTGCTATATATTCGATTAATCGACTTAGTCGATTAATGGATAGTTAACATTAAACCAGAAAAACGTGTCCAGAAAAACGTGTTCTGGCAGGCGATGAACCCCCTTCAACAAGTCGATGAGTACTACAATCACACGTTTGACAGAATACACATACCCCTCAGCCTTGAAGGATAGAAGAGAAGAACCTTAATTGTAATATCTCTTGTAAATATTGTATGGGAAACAAATTGTGAATATTTTTGTTACGATTTTTGTAAAAAGAAAAAAAAAGTTTCAGGGAACTATAACAGATTACCTTCACTGGCCTTAAATACCTTCTCTGAAAACAGTAGCTTAAATATCTCCTTAAAAAAAAAGAGCACATACCTTTTCCTCACAATCTATTCTTACAGCCTTCGCCTTAATAAAATCTGAACTATTATAATTTAAGTTGATATTAGGTTGCTCCGTAAATTGACATATGAAATAATAAAAACTGTTTAAACTGTGCGGGCCCGATTTGCGATACTACGTTTACCCCCTACCCCCATCGCACCAGAACACGAGGACTGCGCCATTGGTCTGTGAACTGACATATGAAATAATACAAACGGTTTAAGCTGTGCGAGCCCGATTTGGGATACCAGCTCAACCTACCCAACCCGAGGACTGCGCCATTTCACGGTTGGGCCAGCAGCGCGTGCCGCGGGTCTGTAGTTCCATCCGTGATCTGCATTCGTCTGTTTAAAACGATCGGAAAGAAGACGAACTCACGGAATTAGTAACCACAGCATAAAGAAAGGAAAATTCGTCATTTACATCAATCGATTAGCAGCAATCAGAAATCTATAGTTTATAAAAAAATGAAAACGTTTCAACCGTCGATGTATAACGAGTTGCATGAAACGTATGGAGATTCTTCTCACTCATGCAAGTCCACAGCCGACCAAGTGACGACTATCAACATGTCATGGGCTGGGGCACACTATAATTAGTTGTCCGTGTACTCAGTTAGTTGCCCGCACTATTCCCAATGGGAGCAGCACGCGCATGCAACTGAATAGTTGGTCAATTAATACGTATAGACGTTGTGTTGGACTAGGCCTACATATTTACTGCATCCGTACGATTTACCGAGCGTAAACTGCTGGTAGTCATTTCTATTGGCATGTTAACAGATTATTACGAGTTATCACCGCTCGGGATGTGCGCAGTTGCCGCAGAAATCTATCCAAGAAATACAACTGTAGTAACTCATTAGAAATATGAGGTGAAAACGGAATTAACAATGAATTCTGAATTCGTGAAACGTATATGACACTGAATAATTGGGAAATGTCAACTGTACATATACACAGATTACAACACTTAACAACTTATTATTTTATTATCAAATATTACACTTGTTTGTTAATATGTAGAAATTTTAAAATTATTTTTTCTTTTTATTAATGGACTCATTTTTGTTCAGTCATTAAAGGACATTTTACACCACACGTTCGTGCATCCAGTGTTATGTGACGGACTGGACGTTCTAGAGATCCATGGAATAACATTTCATACCGAAAATTTCCATCCGACGAATGGACGAATATTTTTTTGTGCCAGCCCCTACTCCCGTCAGTATATTATAGCTGCCCACGCTGCGTAGTGTGTAGTATGTCCTCCGATCAGGTGTTTTGGTGTCCTAGTGAGTTTGTGAAAAGTGTACCAAGGACTGATGAAAGCTCAAGTAGTGACGACGAAAATGTTTTATTATATTCTGTGACTAACAGATCACATTGGGTGCACCCAAACCATGAAAAAAGGAGAGAATTCGGCGAGGACCATCATATGATGTCCCACACCACAAAGCGTATTTTCACTTCTTCTATAAGCTGCTCCATACCCAGGAAAACCACATTCAAAGATAATACAAACAATGCAAAAGTGAGAACGACCAGTCAACCACGTGGAGACAGCTGTACTGCAGCTGTGCAATTGCTGAGCGCATACACAGAACAAAACGTCCACGCGGACGTCCGTTGGATGGATGCATGGATGTCGGTGTGAACTGTCTCGTTTGACAAGCCGGCGAGCGATCTTTCTCGAACATTCATTCCATCCACGGGATAGATAAGACGTGGGATGTGAAATGACGTTAGTCGGAGAGAGGGTAGGTTACGGGCCACGGTATTCAGGGTGGTAGTGTGACCAATACTATACATCATAGCAATTCTTTCTATTTTTTTCTCATACATTTGTGAATTTTTTAGCCCTCACAGATATATATTTGGAGATTGACTTCACTTTGAGAAAACGGTGTATGAAACAATATCCACACGATGACCGCAGTACCGTTCGAATGGCACTATACTTTTGTCTCATATTATTCGACAGTACGCATAAACATATATGGCTACAACAGCGTAATGGTTGAGTTAGCCTGACGTGTTCTGTTTACAGTGAACTATGCGATAACGTTAATGCGAAAATCATGAATTTAAACACGCACGTGAAATTTCCTACCTAGGTTCACAAATGAACTAGATTAACACCACGAGCGATAATATCCAGGCGAGAATACTTAGTGGTAACCTATGTTACTCACAATTAATGATGTCGAAAGCACTAGACAAATCATTAAATTAAAAATACACAGAAGCATAATTAGACCTGTTCTAACACGTGCATGTGAAACCTGAGTATTAGCACAAAACGGCGAACAGGATCTAAGAATATAAGAACGAAAATACTGAAAAATTTTTGTACTGGTACAAAATAACGACGACTCATGGAGAATACGAAGGAATCATGAAATAATCTAATACACCGAACTGGTATAGTAAGGTTTATAAAGAGTAGGATAGCCTGGCTGGGAAACACAGTGACGATGGAACAACACTAATTCCAAGAACAATTCTAGAATGGAGACCAGTAGGTTGAAGATCAAGAGGGAAGCCAAGGAAGAGATGGCTCGAGGATATTGAGGAGGATCTTAGGAATATGGGGATAAGACGATGAAGAACACTGTGTAATGAAAGGGCTTAATGGAGAAAAATCGTTAAAGAGGCAACCCCATACTGGGCTGTAACGCCAGTAGAAAAAGAAGATGCAATAACGTTATCTCGGCAATGTGATTACGTAACAACACTAACCATTATTTTTATAAACATCTGATTTCAACTGCGTGTTGTTTACAGACGTACTGTGCTTAAACAATAAAAATGCCATGAAATAACAACACTGATATTCTTCCTTTAACGGATCTATCTAAGCTTTGTTCTCCGTTCCTTTGTGAAAAACCATTCTTTTACTACATAATGCGCTTTCCCTATTTCAGGACACCAATTTTCGGACAAAATTAATACGATAACTATCTGAAAATTAGCGTTTCGTAGCCCAAAACGTCAATACGCAGTGTTTCATATGCGGACACGTCATTGACAATAAACTTGTTTTTTTTTTTAACCTTTGTGTAAATACTGAACACAACTCGTATACATTAAACGACCTTGAGCCAGCTGCACTGTCCAACGAGTGGGTTATCAGAGTAAACCAGGTGCTGTAGCGTGGTTTTTAAGGGGTGTCTGCGAGACATTTTGGTCAAAAAATTCGATTTTTATTTTTTGTTCCAACACATTGTTTGGAATATCTGTTTTCATTTGATATTAATTTTAAATTAATACGACACCTAGAAAATTGTTAACCATTTTTTTTAGATGATGTCAGGGATAAACTCAGTTCAATGTGTCACCCATTTGAGCCTATCCATACTTCGGTTTGTTATAGTACACAGAACTATTGCTTTTCGTTCTTATTTCTTACTTCACTATTGAAAAAATTGAGTGTGGGACAGGAAAAAGCGCATGGGAACGCGACTCCGGAACCCTGGAGACAAAATTAAATAAGAAAAAACTTTCAGATGGTAAGACACTGGGAGAAAAAAATCGATTGACTAGTGACAAAATCTTAGCAACAAAAAAATTATTATGGACTGGCCATCAGGAGAAATTTAGGTAACTGAGTAGAAATGAAAAAAGCCGTGTGGGCTAAGTACTGTACTTCTATTTAGGCTCAACAATTGAAAGCCCTACTCATGGTCTCTGTCCGAAAAGTGAAAACTGCTGGTGCAAGTATCAAAAGGCAACTGCCAATGTAGAAAATTATGATCATACCAAACATATCCATCTTCCACTCCCCGTTACGGATGAGCTTAACCTTATACTTATGAGACCTGGCTAACCCAGAACTTTTAAAAAAGCGTCTCTATGGTAAAAGTCGATGAGTCGGTAAACAACATAATTTGGTCGCGCATTCCTAAAACTGTTTTTGTTTCCCTACAAACATTTAATTTTAGGGTTTATGATGCAGTTTCGTGCTTTAATATAGGTTATTTAACCAGGTGCTTAGTTTTGAAACAACTAAGCAAGTCAGTAGGAAAGAACTGTGCTGAAATTATGTTGGGTACTGATATGAAATGAGTGTGGAGAGTTGAACAAACAACACTGCAGAACTACAGAAAAAAGACCGGCAGAAGACAGCAATGGCAAAAAGGAAGCTGGAAGAAGAATTTCAAGCTGCAGAAGACCTAGATAAACCTTTATCTGCATCAGGACATTATTAGGTAATGCACACAAATTCATTATATTGATGTTTAATCTGTAATTGGTGTTTTTCGAAAAGTTTTATTTTTCATACACAAGACCCATTAACCCTGGAACTATTAGAGATACTGAGCTCACATTTTCTGTACATGTGTAGGGCAAACGGGTACAACTTTTAAAACAGGGATTTTTTAATACACTGTGCCTGTCACGAGAAAAAAATTATAATATACGATTTTTTTGAAGTGTTACGCATTGCATTCGATTAAAATTTCTAAAACGGCTCAACGTAAGGATATCTTAAAAACCATGTGTTAAAGTTTCTACTGAGGGTCAATAAATTAATGGCAAAAGTTTCAAACAGCTCAAATAATTAGCGTTTGAGAACACGGGTCATGAAATCTAAAATTAACATGGGCGAAATAGGGCTTACAAACGCGCAGCGGTCGAAAAATCTCAAAGTTGGCATACAAGGTGTGCGCAGCCGTCAGTTTTGGGATTACTCCCGTCGGCAATAGATCTTGGCAGTATTGGTTTTGGTTGCTCTAAGCCAGATGTGAAAAGAAAAAGGGGTCGCTGACTTATAATTTGTTATGTTGTTACTTTCGTGGTTGCATATAAAATAATAAAGCTCAGAAATCAGTATATACGCTATGGTTAGACTCAAGAATTAGCCATTTGGACTTTGAAAGTGCTAATATGGAATTATTCGAAGTTATACGTCATTCGTTCTTAGAGCATTCTTAACCTCGATAACAGGAATTTTGTCTTCCTCAGACGATACATCAGAGATCAATACTGTGGTCATTTAATCTGAAAGTTAAATTCTAAATTTATCTTATTATTACATAAAAAGCAAATTTTTTCATATTTATTCCCTAAGCCGCGCTCAGTGCAAAATAGGTAGAGACATTTACCAATCTAGTACAACGAAGTGTTCTTTAATGTTTAGTGTTCTTTGTCGCTGAGCGACATATCACTTAGAATATATAATACTGGCATATTAATGTAAATGGTGTATATTTTTTTTGGGACAGGCACTGTTACCTTCAGTGGCAAACGGCGAATGTTCAAGAATATTAGTAGAAAGTCCACGTTTTTTAGTAACTATAACTCAACAGAACTTAACGAATAAGATAAAAATGTTTAGGTGCCGAAAGACATGCAGTGTACATCGTTTAAATAGCGTGTACGGGAATCAGTTTTTATTGTTGACATGTGTTTCACTTTAATTACAATTTTAATGTTTGACGATCTCGCATTATATAGCCTATAACCGTTCCGAAACGCGTGACAAAGCTACCAGAAGTCGCAAGACGGAACTGAAATACGAGAATATATTAAGTAAATAAAATGTTGCTTCGCGTGCATCTCTTATAGACTCCAAGAGTTGCTTCCGTGCACACCTTGTATAGACCTTTTTGAGGTTGTAAAGTGTCCCTTCAAATTCCTTTGACCGCCGCGCGCACTTTGTATAAACTCACGGTTGCAACTGCAAATTTTTTGTATACCGGTTCCGTTCCGAGTCATTTGCAACATGCTTTTATAAGTTAAAATTCAGCTAACTACAACCGTACTACATATTAAGTACGTAATTGGCTGTATTTGAATGTTTAACTTCATTAAAAGTTGCAGGAGAAAATGTTTCACTGCATGTATGAATTTTAATCTTGTCAACCATAATGTAACGTACGTATGACAGTTCGTTGGGAGGTCGCTGTTATGGAGTTAGCCCCCCCCCCTTTCTATTAACTTTTCAAAAATATTATAGGCTTCTGTGAAGTGTCAAGCGTAAAAAATCCAGAATTTGCTTTACAAACACAGTGGTTTAGAACGTACAGGTTGCAAATTTACGAAATATCTCTGGTCGAAAAATTGAAATGATTTTATATCACACCTTGCCTTTCATTGAGCGTAAGACGGTGTTCGGTTGTAGAACTGGACGGAAACAGGGACTTTCTTATTCAATGAAATACCATTACCAGAAAAACAAACACACAATCGTATGACAAATCGTAATGAAAACTTGATAGAGTGAAACTTGACAAAAATCCGTTCGAAAATCTTCTCGGAACTGACAGTTTTAATATTAAATAACAAATACCACCTTATTTATTTACGAGAATCAACTATGAAGGATGTCCTCTGAATAAGACTGCGTCAATCGTTCAACTTATGAACACTGTGTTGAAGAATTTTCAATATTTTTTATTTTTTGCACTATTTAAACTGAGTTTTAAATTGTGTGCTCAGAAATCAATTTTAAATTCTTATTTGCCTGTAGAGACGAATACGTACATTATGCACAATTAAATATAGCCTAATGAAATAACCAAAACTGTTGCGTTCTTGCCTCCATCTGGGTAAAATATGTTTAAGGAAAGCCCTAACCTGTCAAACTGAAGTAGGGTTTTAAACTGTTTGTAGTTTATTTTTTTTTAATTAAACATTTTGAGACTTTTTCGAATTCTGGTCTTTATATGCACAGAATCTTCACCTGCCTATACAGAGTCTTTGTATAAATCCAATTCCACATGTTTAGACAAATTTTAATTAATTAAATACTTTATTTTTGTTATATAAAAAAAAGGTTTATAATTGCAAACTAAGCAAAGAGGTTTACAAGTAATCAAAAATTCTTGTATCCATAAAGAAACTGAAATAACGGCCATGTGATCTTGACAGAATCATTAAACCTGGCCGTTGAAACAAAGAATTACGACCGTTGGCCTACATATTTATGCCAGGCAATTACTATATCTTCGATCCATTCAGAATACCTGTGGATTCAGAATGCATCTTATTACTCCACATCATTAGGTGCTGCTGCTGGAAGTCCACAACTTACCATTGAGAATCTCAGACAATAAACTCTTTTTACTTGCAATGCAAAAATAAAATTTTATTTATAAATAAATTTTTATTTATTCATGGAATAATTTATTTGCCTCAAAAATTACATAACTATGATAAAATAAGTCACAAATCAACTATCCCACAGAAATTACATTTTAGAAAAAAAAAGTTTTTCTTTATTCGTTTAAATTAAATTTATATTAATCTGACATTTATAATTAACGCATAGTTTAACAATCTTCTTACACGTACACAATATCAGCATTAATATTTTAATGTTACGATGATTATACAAAAACAACAACAATAAGTAATTTAGTTTAAATTTTAAAACTGAACATTTGCGAAAAATTGTAATTTAATAGTTACAGTTACTGAAAGAATTTCCTAAAAAGCGCTCTATTTAAAGCTGCCAAAATGTTCGGCTCGAATTTTATCACGCTCTTCTGGATTTGGCATATATGGATATATTCCCATCTGACGTCTTTCATGATAAACTGAATCCCAAAACTTACGGCACGCTTTGTAATTTTCAAAGTGAAGCTGGCAATTTTCATGATTGTACATGTTACGTTCCAGACAGTCGAAAGACATATTCTGTTCTTTCATGCATGGATTATTGTAAGGATTGTTAAGATTTGTTGATCGTTTGCTATCCCAATCTTTTCTTTCTGCAGCTGACGACCCGGATCCGCTGCTAGTCGAAGTCATTGGTCTGTGTGTTCTTTTTTTCTATTATTTACTATCTCCAGCTTATATCTGCAACGTCCTGTAACAAATCTTTAAGTTAGTTGACAAAATTTTAAGCCCTACCACTATAAAACTCACATGACTATTGTGATCGGACTCAGTGGCTCACATCGTGATCGTGACTTGACCGCAAAATTGAGCGAGCGGAATTTCCCTATAATGCTGTATTCAGGGGCGGGCAGCCATGGGATATGGGGCGAGATTTAGATTTTTGTCAATAAAACTATAAGAATGAAAAAAAGTTATCTGCTTTTATTTTGTTGTAATCAAAATTTTAATTGTGGAAACATAAGGATTATGTTAACAGAAATCTAAAATTTAATTAAGTCATGAAACAGAAAAGAGTAAGTTTTACATTCATATAGCCTAAATAAAATAAATGATACCAGAAAACTAGCACAAAAAGCAGCAAACTCGCCCATCTTCTATAGATGCTGATATTGTTAAATACTTAGCAAGAAGTTTTTAAAACTTCGCCTTAGTGAGTACGTGTGCAAATATTTGCAGCAAATGAAATTAAATTCGTCTACCAGTTTTGGCCAAAAAATAAAGCAAATCATTTTCATGAATTAGGTAAGACAGATCTTCAAAAACAAGTATTGCAAAATGGCGCTAAGGAGTGCACTACTTGTGCTTCTATGTGGGAGCTTACAAATCAGTTCCCACACAGAAGTGTTTATGAAAGACGTTCCGAACACTAAGTTCAGTCTCAGGCTTATGTACGTACGTACGCAATAACGAACACGTTTTAAGATTTTAATTGGCGATTTATTTTCAGGATGGTAATAAATTACTAAATTAAAAATACGAACAAATGATTAAATTCATAATTCATTCCATGGCGCTATGGTCCTTGTAGAACATCGGCCTCCATAACAACGGCTTCTCACTCTTCCCTGTCTTGTGCCCTTTGTCTCCACCTTCTGACGCCCAGTTATCTGAGGTCAGATTCCATCTTGTCCAATCATCAAAAACCTTTTTCCGTCCTTCTCCTCTGAACATGCCAATCCTTTTGCATTTAATACTTTCCACGAAGTCTGGGTCATAGGGATTCGTTAATTCTCGGTTGGTCTTAATCCTCTAGTTAGCCCCCTTCTTTACGGGTCCATAGATTGTTCGCAAAATTTTACGCCCCCATACACTATTTTTTTTTTCCATTGACAGACATTGCCCAAGTCTGTGAGCCATACATAACAACTGGCTTCAGGGCTGTTTTATAAATGATTTCTTTCAGTTTTCTCGAGACATGTTTATTGCTGAGTACAGGCTATAAAGCATAATGACTTTTATTACCTGCGAAAATCTTAACATTTATATCATACTCTGTATCGTTTTGTACAGTTATTAACGATCCCAAATATTTAAACCCGTGTTCCATTAAAAATAAATTCATTTACACGTAACTGTTCTAGAGGACAGTTACGCCTATTTGTCCTCATATACTTTGTTTTGCAGCAATTGGTTTCAAATAGCAACATTTCTGAGCCAATTCTTGTGTTATTGACTGTAAAGACTCTTTATTTCTTGAAATAATGGCATATGCCATTACCTGAACAAGACTTGTCGATTCCGTTGTTTGCGTTGACTGACATCTTCCTTACAACTACTTTCAAGGCTACGTTACAAAGGGCTGGAGACAACATAGCGTTGTCCCCCTGTCTAACCCCAGTTGACACTCGAAATGGTTGTGACAGATGATTTTGGATGCCGATCACGCATTGGGTGTTCTTTAGACGCATTTTCACTACATTTGTCAGCTGATTATTGTAACCTAGCTCGCTCCTTCATACAGTTAACTAGTTAGTTCTCGTCTATCTACTAGGTCGTAAGCTTGTTTGAAGTCGATAAATAATTGGTGCAGGTCTATATTATATTTAAGTATAGTGGCAAATTATGGAATACGGCTCGAAAACGTTTACGATAGTCAACCCGTATAAGATTCGAATACGGGTAAACAAAAATCTATTTAACATAGACACTATTTTTAAGTTGCTGTGGAATAAATTACTGTACTATAACTGTCGGACACACTGCGGCCTGAGTAAATATTTGAAAGCTACTTTTTTTACAATTCGCTAAGAGGGCTTGACCTGAAACACTAGGAATAAAATTTGAACGACCCTCAATCGCGAGACAACTAGCAATGTTTACACGAAACGTTTCGTACTCGCAACATGGATGTCGCGTTCATACTCTCGTAACTAATAGCGTATTTCTATAATTCGTATTATCTGACTTCATTTTTACACGCACTTTTTTAAACTTCGTACATATGGTTTTTCTTTATCCATTCGCGGGGGGGTTATGCCCCCCCAACCACCCTCCCTCGCGGTGCCGCTGACTATAATTCATAACACTTCTCAACACACGAATCTATTATGCTTTTCCAAACCGATTAACACACGATTTTGTCAGCGATAGAAATCACTGTACTTTTCAATAAATCGGCTGTTATTTAGTATTGTTTTTATTAGTATTCATTGCGATATATAAAAATAGTTATTAATAGATATAATAATATTATAGTATTCAATATACTTTCTTTTGAAAGTAGTGTATTACATTTTTGTCGTTTCAATACATACGTAGCCTATATTGAATAATATCATAATGTCATTATATTACAATATCTGTAAGAAACTTTGAGTTATGTGTATAGAAAATAATAATAAATTATTTTTATTATAATTATAAAGTGGTACAGCCTAGCACAGTGGTTGAGTTGGCAAGTCGTTATCACAACGAACATTCTACGTCGTGGGATCGAGGCAAGGTAAAATTTCAATAATACAGTGGTCTTATCTGTAACATCTGGCCTAGATAAATAACAGTCACGCATACACAAAACTCCGTCTCCACCATGCGGCTCCCCACCGCCAATATTTAGTTGGCTGATTTCTTTCTGGATGACTTGTACCACGGCCAGGTGGCGCAACAGGCAGCAAGTCTAATGCTTGAAGGAAGAATAATCGGTACGATTAATCGTTAGCAATAATTATTGTTTTTAAAGTAAGTTCAATAAACTTTTGCACGTTATTGCAATATGTTTTATAAGTGATTGAACGAGCAAAGCAAGTTCTCAGTTATAACTGGACCGTTTGATATTTGTATGTCGCTGTCTGCTATTTGATATGTCTCACGGTAAATTTTGAACGCATCAACCGATTTTTGAAAAACGTGGCATGCGTGTCCAGACTTTTACCCTACAGAAGCCTACTGATTTTGAGACATCCCCAAAAATAGGAAGCGGGAGGCAAAAATGTGAGGGGTTCAAAATTGTGAAGAAAATGCAAAAGCCCGTGTAGTGTATCAAGTCAAGGGAATTTCAACCACAATCTGAATATAGTGTTCATTTTTGAAAATTTCAAAACTTTTGGACGTTGGACGCCCAAAAAGTGAGTGAAAATTTTTATAAAATCGCAGACATTCATGTGGGGTTATCTAATTAAAGAGAATTTTAACTAATATCTGAATGCTAAGTGCTAAGGGTTAAGTTTTGGAAATTTTACAATTTTGGGTTTCCAGCACCCAGAAAAGATATCACAAATTTGAGAAAATAATTGTGAAAATCCAGCAGGACGTTAGACTAAAATGCGTTAATAACACAAATGCGAATGTTTCGAATGTTCAGTGTTTATTTTATGACTGTGTGCTGTACAATTTTTTCATTAATAAAAAAAGAGTAATTGAGATTTTTGTATTGTTTCCCATAGTTGAAAAATTATCTAATATCGAAATTTATGTAACAATAAATGTACTTCGTTCAAAATAGTGAGCGAGTTCTGCAGCTCGGTGGGCACAATAGACAAATTTGAAGATGGAAATGTATTACGTGCATGTAAACGTTTTCCTAAAACATAATCTAATGCCTTCAATAGATTCCATTTACCCAGCTCGTAGTCCCCATCAATAGCTCTTGCAAGCCAGTGAATACACGCGAAACGAAGGAAGCGTGTTACACCCGATTGGACGTTAATAAGATTCGAGCAATGAAGCGGCACACGAGACGTCAGAGTGAGCGCTTGCAACCGCTACCATTAACGGAAAATATCCTTTTAAGATTGCAGAAAATTGACCATCTTTCTTCTACAATACCAAAGTTCAAGCTGAAACGTTGATCGTGGCCTTGTAGTTGGTAAAAATTTCAGACTTCCTTATGTAGAAACTGACATCCGTAAGAAACAAAAAAGAAAAAACTAATTTGTTTACACAATTTTCGTTGACTGGAGAGCCTATTAGAGAGCTTCAACTTCTTACAAGTTTCTTATATGTACATAAGGGAGTAATAACCAAATTTGAAGTTACAACACCGCAATACATCGGAAGCGAAACACGAAACTATTGCGCTTGCGCTGATACCTTATTATTTCGTCGTTAAAATATCGGTATGCAGAAACATACATGACTTCCATGTCCTAAGATTTATATTTAAAATCATTTTCGAAATCAAATATTTCCATAGAAACTACTTCTTTCTTCAGCCTTAACCACAGTGGTGTGGTCACTAACGTATACCACCTCACGTTAGCGCTCTCGATTTTCACTGATGATGGCAGTCGATAGCACTGGCGAAACGTCTGGTTTTGTAGAAAACATTGGACCACGCCAATCAGCCCGGGAAGGAATTTTAACAACAAACTACTTCTTTGTTGCCGATAACGTAGTACACATGACATATAAATAAAAATTATCCCCTCCCCCTTCAACTAGCCTCTTCATTTATAGATATTTTATCTGCGTTTCTACGGTGGATTATTATGATCTTCTTTTCAGGATACTTTATTTATCAAAATTAAGTACTTTACCCTTGTTAAAACATAAAACGTTGCAGGTAAACTACCCCTTCCCCTTAACCGATCTTCACCAAAATCAAAAGACCTCGAGTCCTCTATAATTCAGGGACGTATGCAAAAAATTATTTGATTCTGTTTGAATGTGCGGCAGTTATCGTTCGTCATAGAAAAAATTACCCTTGTTAAAACATAAAACGTTGCAGGTAAACTACCCTTCCCCTTAACCAATCTTCACCAATAGGCCTTGAGTCCTCTACAATTCAGGGACGTATGCAAATAATTATATTATTCTGTTTGAATTTGCGGCAGTTATCGTTTGCCACACACACACACACACACACACACACACACACACACACACACACACACACACACACACACACACACACACACACACACAC
This sequence comes from Magicicada septendecula, assembly GCA_034769895.1. Taxonomy (NCBI): domain Eukaryota; kingdom Metazoa; phylum Arthropoda; class Insecta; order Hemiptera; family Cicadidae; genus Magicicada; species Magicicada septendecula. Next base: position 245,420,748 of record CM068372.1, read on the forward strand.
ACACACACACCGAAAAATTACTTTTCTTCATGTTTTGAGTGTAGTACAATCAGAATCAGCCCTTATCTCGAACACGATTTTTTTCGCCATCACCATACTTCCATTTCCTTATGGTACGTTTTCAACAAACGTACTTTAAACAAAGGGCACTCGCAATTCTCGAACAGGTCCGTGCACTGTTGGCCGAGATCACTGTCTAACGAGTGTTTTGCCAACGGGAACAGTAAAGTCTGTGCATCTTGTTTAATTATTATTATTTTGTTTGTTTTACACACGTACTGTACGTTTAAACGTTGTGCATTTGTTTAAACATATTTACACGAGGTTTTAATAAACAAAATTCGTGCAATTTTTTTTTACTGGCAATATTATGCCTGCGTTTGCACAATGACTAGAAGATATTTGAGAAATTTTGTTGAAAGCGACGAGTCGCTGGACCCCATTGGTTCAGTGTCGCCTAGTGAGCAGTCAGCAAAAGTAGCCAACCGGATTGACAACTATTACTAGACTTTAACAGACTATATTCTGCGAAGATATTACGATATACATTATAATAATGCTCGGAGATAGCCAAGTATTTCTACCAAAGTTCAAACTATCAGGACCCTTCCAGGACGTGGCTGTAGGAGATTCTAGGTCTCCTACCAAAACGTCTCGATGATACAGTTATTGTCTGATTCGCGCCCGATAGTGTTGTAGAGGAATGTAGAGACTAATTTCAAAGAATAGTATGAACTGAAGTGCGCGTGTCAAACTAGCATAAACAGTGAAAAAAAAATGGACGAAATAAATGGGTAAACGAGGTAGGGGAGAGAGGCAGACAAGCAGACAGACAAAGGAAAAATACCTCTTTATGCACTCCAATCATAAAATATACCGTATATACAAATTATTGTCACTGCTTACAGGTAAAGTAAGTACGAACAGCGTCCTCACTGGTGTGTCGTGCCTTCAGGTCTCTGATCGGAGAGGCAATTTTTCCTCCCCTTACTTATTCTGTCGTCAGTTTTTCCTTAATGATTAACTTCCATGGTCTTCCTAAAATGTAGCCAATGAATTACATTTTTTTTCTAATACCCGTTGTAATGTTCTTACAAACAATGGCATAAATTTTAATACCATTATAATTCATACTTCTTTCAAACTATTTTTATTTTTAACACTTCTACTTCTAACTTCTACGAAAATTATTTTTATTTCTATAAACTCCTGGATTTCTAGTATAACTGTTCAGAAGGGCGTTATTGGTGCGTAGCATTGTCCTGGAAGTAGCTCAACAACTCGGCGGACGTTGCAAAAACTGCACATTGCTTCGCGCCGACTGCCACGTGATGCTAACTACTAACAATGTCCGTCAGTCATACTAAAGAGTCACTAATCTGTCTTACTGCTGACAGATACATCCGTTCCAAACACACCGCACGCACATGTGTGCAGTAATAACTGCCATTACTTCTACTCGGTTTTTGTTTTGTACGTTCCACGTTAGCAAATAATTAAGTTACTTAATTCGCTCTTTTCGTCAAGCTGAGATCCTGATGAACTCAGTTCAAGGTCTCAACGTGTGAAACGAACTATCCTTTTTCAATCCGCCTTGTGACTGCATGTTATAGTTGATGACGCGTCTCAAAGCATATGCTTCATCATCAGATCTTTCAAAATCCCTCGTAGGAGGTCGTGATCGGTTAAAATTCCAATTGCATTTGCAAAGTACGAATCAGTAGGTGCGCACTAATTCACGTTTGGTCGACCACTGAGGGGCTGTTCATCTCTATCTGATAAAGCAGGTTCAAGTCGATATCGTATAGCGGACTGGATTTAAAATTCAGCCGGTCAATCAGTACGAAATCGCAGCTGCTTATGTTTGTGTATGCTCTACAAATTGTAAACTCCTCAAAGGCGTTCCGGATTCGGCATTTTCACAGATGTGTAGTGGTTCCAAGTTAAGACTTGAAATCCGTGTAATTGTGACCGTGTGAGACCAAGTGGCGAGCGCAGTTAGACTTTATGTTGGCGGAGTTCAATGTTTTTTTTTAAGTTGCTTACGTGTCTGTTCAAGGAAACGTTTAAGAAAACCCCTCACCCTTTGGCCGATATAAAAACAATTCAATTAGTCATTAACATGATAGTTTGTGAGCGCCTGTTGTCATTTCCAAAGGCGTATGTTTACTCCCCCTAAGTGTTTTTAATATACTATTGTTAGTTCTAAATGTTATTAAAAATCTATCATTTTTACTTCCATATTCCTTAAGGAATGGAAGTATGGTGATGGCAAAAAAAATCGTGTTCGAGATTATTGCAGATTCTGATTCTACTACACTCAAAACATGAAAAAAAAGTCGTTTTCCGAAAAGTGTCTGTGTCTGTCTGTAGATTTTTTTCTATGGCAAACGATAACTGCCGTAAATTCAAACAGAATCAAATAATTTTTTGCATACAGCCCTGATTTGTAGAGTACTCAAGACCAATTGTTTTTGGTGAAGATCGGTTGAGGGGAAGGGGTAGTTTACCTGCAACCTTTTACGTTTTAACAAGTTTACCTGCAACGTTTTTTTTTCTATGGCAAACGATAACTGCCGCAAATTCAAACAGAATCAAATAATGTTTTGCATACATCCCTGAATTGTAGAGATCTCAAGGACTTTCGATTTTGGTGAAGATCGGTTAAGGGAAAGGGGTAGTTTACCTGCAACCTTTTACGTTTTAACAAGAGTAAAGTACTTGAAAATTTATTTAAACTTTTTGAAACAATGGTAATTGTTTAAAATAAAATAATTTTGTTGCCAGGTAACAAAAATAAAGTCATTTTGATTATAAAATATAAATATTTACAACAAGAAAAGAATTTTCAGTTTTCAAAATTTAAATATATTTTTTATAAAACAATGGGTTCTTCATTGAGGTGGGGACCATGTCACTCACTCCATCTCAAGCCTCTCCCATTTTCCAGAAAAAGAGGACCCTGTCAAGGCTGATACTTTGACGACAGTGACAGGGCTTTCCACCAAATTCAGCAGAGTGACAGGTAGGCCCAACTCTGATTGGCTCCTCAGATTTCCCCAGCGTTAGTAGGTTCTATGAAAATATTTTATTTCAAAAATGATTTTAAATATAAATCTTAGAAGATATGTTTTATAAATCTCATGTTGTATGTTTTAACATGGGTAATTTTTTATATGATGAACCATAACTGCCGTAAATTCAAACAGAATCAAATAATTTTTTACATATGTGCCTGAGCTATAGAGAACTCAATGTCTGTTGATTTTGGTGAAGATCGGTTACGGGGAAAGGGCAGTTTACCTGAAACATTTTTTGTTGTAACATGAGTAAAGTACTTAATTTTGATAAAGTATCCTGATAAGATCTTAATAATCCACTGTAGAAACATAGATGAAATATCTATAAATGTAGAGGCTAGTTGAACGGGCTGGGGGTAATTTTCTATAAATCAAAATTATAGTTGAAGGGGGAGGGGATAATTTTTTTTTATATGTGTACTACGTTATTGGCAACAAAGAAGTATTTTTTTGTTAAAATTCCTTCCCTGGCTGTTTGGCTGAAAATGATTTTAAATATAAATCTTAGAATATGGAAGTCATGTATGGTTCTCCATACCGATATTTTAATACTGAAGTCAAAATCTGTGAATATAGTTGATATAAAGGTTTTTTGTGCGTCAATTTTTACTTGGAGATTAGGTTTGTTATTACTTCCATATTCCTTAAGGAATGGAAGTATGGTGATGGCAAAAAAAATCGTGTTCGAGATTATTGCAGATTCTGATTCTACTACACTCAAAACATGAAAAAAAGTCGTTTTCCGAAAAGTGTCTGTGTGTGTCTGTAGATTTTTTTTCTATGGCAAACGATAACTGCCGCAAATTCAAACAGAATCAAATAATTTTTTGCATACAGCCTTGATTTGTAGAGTACTCACGACCTATTGTTTTTAGTGAAGATCGGTTGAGGGAAAGGGGTAGTTTACCTGCAACGGTTTTTTTTATCAAGGGAAATTTTTTTTTTGGCAAACGATAACAGCCGCAAATTCAAACAGAATCAAATAATGTTTCGCATACAGCCCTGAATTATAGAGTTCTCAAGACCTATTGTTTTTGGTGAAGATCGGTTAAGGGAAAGGGGTAGTTTACCTGTAACGTTTTATGTTTTAACAAGGGTATTTCCTATGGCAAACGATAACAGCCGCAAATTCAAACAGAATCAAAAGATTATTTGCATACAGCCCTAAATTGTAGAGTTCTCAAGACCTGTTGTTTTTGGTGAAGATCGGTTAAGGGAAAGGGGTAGTTTACCTACAACGTTTTTTTAACAAGGGTATTTTCTATGGCAAACGATAACAGCCGCAAATTCAAACAGAATCAAATAATTTTCTGCATACAGCCCTGATTTGTAGAGTACTCAAGACCTATTGTTTTTGGTGAAGATCGGTTGAGGGGAAGGGGTAGTTTACCTGCAACGTTTTTTTATCAAGCGTATTTTCTATGGCAAACGATAACAGCCGCAAATTCAAACATAATCAAATAATTTTTTGCATACGTCAGTGAATTGTAGAGGACTCTAGGAATTTTGATTTTGGTGAAGATCGGTTAAGGGGAAGGGGTAGTTTACCTGCAACCTTTTACGTTTTAACAAGAGTAAAGTACTTGAAAATTCATTTAAACTTTTTCAAACAATGGTAATTGTTAAAAATAAAATAATTTTGTTGCCAGGCAATAAAATTATAGTTTTTTCATTTATGTATTTTTTCTCAGTTATGTACTGTTTACGTTTCCATTTTATTATTATGACTACCGCAATGAAAAGGCAGGGAACACACACACACACACACACACACACACACACACACACACACACACACACACACACACACACACACACACACAGTTCGCGTTATTTTTGGCCTCATTCATGTTTATTTTCTTACATTTGCACGGTTTTTAAATGGAAAGTGCCGAACCCATACCAACATAACGCATGCAAGCCGAAAAAGTGTCCAGCGTGGATAGCGATTTCCTTCCTGTGGATCGCTGGGCAGAGTAACTGCACGTGTTTACAGAGGAACGATTCATAGACAGACTTTTCGTCTTTAGGGAATATTTAGGTAATATTCATTTCGAAAATGATTTTAAATATAAATCTTAGAATATGGAAGTCATGTATGGTTCTCCATACCGATATTTTTTGTTTCGTCAGCAGCCAATCAATGGTTGAGCTCTTGTAACCATTGCCAACTGCGACATATTGTATCGTATTTAACTCTTCACGTAAATCACTTTCATCAAGAGGAACTGTTAGTAGTCTGTGGATAAAGCTATTATAAGCTGCTATTTTTTGTGAGAAGGGATGATGGGAGTCGGCATGTATGGTTGTTATCAGTGATTGTTCCCATAAATTTTGAACTTCAAACCATCCAACCATTGCCCAGTTTAGTTAAACCTGAATAGTTTAACTTATCAATTTCAGTTTCAAGAATAAACCGGATGTTTTCATTAAGCTGTTTAAAAGTAAAAATTATAGATGTACCATCTACATAAAGTGAATAAAATATTATGTTATCTTTGTATACATTGTTATTAAGCAAGAAAGAGTTTTCATAAAAGTTTAAATAAGCATCAGCCAACGAACCAGAGGGGTGATCCCATAGTTAGGCCACCATCTTGAATGAACAGTTCGTTATTAAAGGTAAAATAATTTTGTTTCAATATAACCCCAAGCAAATTAACTCATTTATCATCTCAGCACCCACATTACTATTTTCAGACACAGTGTCACTTAAAACCTGTAACGTTTCTTTTATTGGTATATTGGTATATAGATTACTATATCAAAGGATGGTAATTGTAGTTGGATTGTAGGTGGACAGACTTAACTTCATTAATGAACTAAATGTTGTTTATAATACTATGATTATTTTTTAAATGCAAATTTTCTTTAATTATTCAGACAAGTTTTTTAGCTGTTAGAAAACCACAAGCTGTGGTCAAATGAACAAGCGGCCTAATAGGAATATTGCTTTTATGAAATTTAGGTAAGCCAGTGTGTTCCGGCTCAACGACTATGTTAGGCGGAATAACTCCACTAACTCTTTCCTCGACGAAACAACCAAACACTGCATAGACATTATCATGCATAATAGTCTATTTATGCAAGAGAAATTATATAAATAATAAAGAGTGAAATACGAGCAAAAATATTAGCCCTACCGTTTCATCTTTATTGTCGAACACAACACCTGGCGAACAGAATGTACATTTACAGAATTAAGTATACAGAGCACAATACATTGAAGGCATTTAATAATTCTGTTTCCCAGCTCAACACACACACACGCTTCTGTCTTGCCTTCCGGAGAACGACACAGTGGAACCATAACTTGTGGAACTATCTCCTGCCGGAATCTTCCATGTACAAGTTTTCTTTCTGGCCATTTAAACAAAGTCTTTCATCAACAGCTTTCAATTTCTGAGGATTTCTGGCGATGGAGGTGGTTTTGCGTGTAATTCTACCACCGTGTACGAGTTGTAAGTAAATAAGACTTGTTGGACGAGCACTACACTTATAATACTACCTACGTTATTTCAGTTTGTAAAAATAATACGAATTTCAAAGGTTTGATTTGTTAAAATTTTGATTCTACTGTTTTTAAATTAGACTGCAATGTACTCCTAAACATCCGTTACTTCCCTTCATCGATTACTATTGCTGCATGAATTTTTTTTCATTTCAACAGGACAATGAACACAACTTTTTTATTATAATTACAAAAGAAATAAGTTGTTTATTTGTCATTATTTATCAAAGATCACTTACGTTACCTAATTTTTAGTTAGTTAAGTTTCACTGACCAAAGTAAATTATGTCCATCACTTTCATTTCAAGAACAAGTAAAGTAGCGCCGTGTTCTGTTATAGGCCGCCGCCAGCACGAGACAATACGCCGGCCCCGTCTCCACCAGCAACCTTTGTTTGTTTTCAAAGTTCAACTTCCTGCATTGCACCTTTTAAAATTTCACCCTCTTGCACTCCACCACCATTATAATATTTTATACATCTCGCTGCCCTCATTCAATAAGTTAAACCCTAGGGTTGAAGGTTTCGTACGAGGTGCGTGCACACTGTTGTCACTTCACTCGTTCGGTTGCTGGTGTCGTCAATGTGTGACGCAACTTACCGTATTTAAACGACCCTCATTCGCCACTTCTGAAACGGATGCTATTTTTACTTCCATATTCCTTAAGGAATGGAAGTATGGTGATGGCAAAAAAAATCGTGTTCGAGATTATTGCAGATTCTGATTCTACTACACTCAAAACATGAAAAAAAGTCGTTTTCCGAAAAGTGTCTGTGTGTCTGTCTGTGTGTCTGTCTGTCTGTAGATTTTTTTTCTATGGCAAACGATAACTGCCGCAAATTCAAACAGAATCAAATAATTTTTTGCATACAGCCCGGTTTTGCAGAGTTCTCGCGACCTATTGTTTTTGGTGAAGATCGGTTGAGGGAAAGGGGTAGTTTACCTGTAACGGTTTTTTTTTAGCAAGGGAAATTTTGTTTGTTTGGCAAACGATAACAGCCGCAAATTCAAACAGAATCAAATAATGTTTCGCATACAGCCCTGAATTGTAGAGTTCTCAAGACCTATTGTTTTTGGTGAAGATCGGTTAAGGGAAAGGGGTAGTTTACCTGTAACGTTTTATGTTTTAACAAGGGTATTTCCTATGGCAAACGATAACAGCCGCAAATTCAAACAGAATGAAAAGATTATTTGCATACAGCCCTAAATTGTAGAGTTCTCAATACCTTTTGTTTTTGGTGAAGATCGGTTAAGGGAAAGGGGTAGTTTACCTACAACGTTTTTTTAACAAGGGTATTTTCTATGGCAAACGATAACAGCCGCAAATTCAAACAGAATCAAATAATTTTCTGCATACAGCCCTGATTTGTAGAGTACTCAAGACCTATTGTTTTTGGTGAAGATCGGTTGAGGGGAAGGGGTAGTTTACCAGCAACGTTTTTTATCATGCGTATTTTCTATGGCAAACGACAACTGCCGCAAATTCAAACAGAATCAAATAATTTTTTGCATACAGCCCTGATTTGTAGAGTACTCGCGACCTATTGTTTTTGGTGAAGATCGGTTGAGGGGAAGGGGTAGTTTACCTGCAACGGTTTTTTTTATCAAGGGAAATTTTTTTTTTTTTGGCAAGCGATAACAGCCGCAAATTCAAACAGAATCAAATAATGTTTCGCATACAGCCCTGAATTGTAGATTTCTCAAGACCTATTGTTTTTGGTGAAGATCGGTTGAGGGAAAGGGGTAGTTTACCTGCAACGTTTTTTTAACAAGGGTATTTTATATGGCAAACGATAACAGCCGCAAATTCAAACAGAATCAAATAATGTTTTGCATACAGTCCTGATTTGTAGAGTACTCAAGACCTATTGTTTTTGGTGAAGATCGGTTAAGGGGAAGGGGTAGTTTACCTGCAACCTTTTACGTTTTATTTTCTATGGCAAACGATAACAGCCGCAAATTCAAACAGAATCAAATAATGTTTTGCATACAGCCCTGATTTGTAGAGTACTCAAGACCTATTGTTTTTGGTGAAGATCGGTTAAGGGGAAGGGGTAGTTTACCTGCAACGTTTTTTTATCAAGCGTATTTTCTATGGCAAACGATAACAGCCGCAAATTCAAACAGAATCAAATAATTTTTTGCATACGTCCCTGAATTGTAGAGGTCTCAATGACTTTCGATTTTGGTGAAGATCGGTTAAGGGGAAGGGGTAGTTTACCTGCAACCTTTTACGTTTTAACAAGAGTAAAGTACTTGAAAATTTATTTAAACTTTTTGAAACAATGGTAATTGTTAAAAATAAAATAATTTTGTTGCCAGGCAATAAAATTATAATTTTTTCATTTTAATGTAATATAATATTTTTCATTTAATACAGCAATAAAAAGGCAGGTAAGACACAGCCTGGCTGTTTGGCTGAAAATGATTTTAAATATAAATCTTAGAATATGGAAGTCATGTATGGTTCTCCATACCGATATTCTACAGTTAATGTATTTTTAAAGCGCACGTATAAACCACACGTTTTGCTCTCTTGTAGCTAACGTTTATGCTAATACATGACCGTTTTGGTGGCCCAACTGCGTACTTATGCATTCCTACCAACACGATTCGTCCAGCGTACCACATTCATAACTGGTGTTGTAGGTGTTTTAACCAGTGCATCATTACCACAAGCACCACCACCATCATTATTATTTTATGACAAAGCAGACTGCAAAACATACAGTTAAAATAATTAGATATGAAATGAGTGTCTGGTTGCACAGTGTGAAAAGATCGCACTGTAGATGCGTAGCTCTAACGTGTTGTTCTCGCAGTAACTCCACTTCAAAACTGCGTTCCCGGTTCCCCGCTACGATCTGCACGAACGATTTCATGTCTTACTACTTCATCTGTAACCTATAGCAACGAAGCCTAAAAAGTTTTACCTTAGTATTCGTTACGTTCACTGGCAAGATATCATTGGTCAATTTAATTCGCGTAAAAACTGTAAACTATAATAAATAAAAAAAAAGTTCAATTTATGAAGACCATAGCTTTTATTCAGTATTCTTTACTCTCCTAATGGACACAAAATAAGCAAAATGTGAAACTCACAGGGAAGCTGTAATTCTCTTGTTTTGCGAAAGAACAATAAACGAAAGTTCTATTTGTGCAGTTACTATTGGGGGAGACAAGATGCCATACCGTCATTATTGGATTAAAAAATTCAGAACATTAACGAATTCAGATCTTGCCGCATAAACGATCCTTCGCAAATGTGAAAACATGGAAATATGTTGAATGAACAAAAAATCTAACTATTGTTAACGTGACGGTTCCCTTAAAATAAAGATTTGAAACCCATTTATATTGAAGTACAGAACAATAGAGAAGTAATAAACTTATATAGTAAATTATATGTACTAATAGGTGTAGTCAAGACTAAATAATGATAGAATATACTAAAAGAATACTAAATATGTCTAGTTAAAACCTTGTAACCACTAGTTCCAATAAAGACTTCATAGTAAATTATATTAAGAATAGTTAAAAGCTCTATAATATCAAGTATAGCTGATTAACATTGGACTGTGAAGTGAAGGTGTGTACATCCATCAATCAGTTATCTTAAATAATGATTGTTTAGTAGTAGGTATAAAATGTAATAAAAACAATATGACTGGATTAGGTAGTTGTATCTACCTATGATAAATGAACATAGGCCTATAGACAATTTAGAGAGGAAAAATGGTATTACCTAAATGTGTAAACAAAGTTTTATTATATTAAACTATTATAATAAAGAGTTAGCAAAAGGACAATGATTATGTTTTAAAGAATTACCAAGATGCATAGTTAATTATGCTATGTTATATCTGCTGGACTAATTATTGTAGTATTGAGTTGTCAAAATGACAATTATTATGTTTTAAAGGACTAATAAGATGTAGTTAATAATGTTCTGTAATATTTGTTAAACTAATTATTGTAATCCAGTTTATCAGAATGACCATTATTATATGTTGAAGAAGTACCAAGATGTAATTAATAGTGTTATATAATATTTGTAGTAATAGGAATATGAAACATGAACTGACTATTATATTAGGCAATAGGTAATAATAACACTGGTCAACACATGTTCTGTCCCAGACAAAATTTTATGTGATTCTTATGTATTTTCATACGAGGAATCCAGTTTTGCTATCACGTATAGTTTTATAGATATAAGAATAACGTTTTTTTCAATTTTCTATGTTGGAAAGTATTATTTTGCAATAAATGTTACTACAGTATTGACTTGGAGTACGTATTGTTTATTTATTTGACGAAATGAAAACAAAAGCTACATGTGACATATAGACTTCGGTTAACCCTTTGATCAGTAATCATATATATACGTTTTTTCTCTGAGGGACCAAATTCAGTAATCACGTATACGTAAGTTTTCAACTTTCGCTGCCTCAGTATTGCCGATATACAACGTTAGTTGCGAAGTTATACATGCTGCACTCTGGTAGATTGTTTTTTAAACGTTTGGTATTCGTTGATACTTGCTGTGATGTAATATGTGTGGCTGTGGTGAACATTTGTGCAGAAGTGTGCTTGGAGGTTATGTTGTGCTTAGTTTACGAACATACAGAGGCGTGCAAGTGTATTCTTTTATAAACAACTCGTATTGTTTATCTTATCTTAAACACTGTGTTATTGTTCTGTATTAGTAGCTTTTATTTGTGTGAAAACTCAAAAATGCCGCGCAAGTGCCTAAACCATCCGGACACGTTTTGTTATGTGTGGTGAGTTGACTTTTAAACTTCAAAGACGGAATTTACCCCTTTAATAAAAAAGTGCTATCAACTTTATTTTGGTTGCAAGGTAGGAGATCAGGACAAGAGTTGGGCCCCCCCATATTTGTTGTGTTACTTGTTCAAGGCTTTTAACGGGGTGGGCAAACGGCTCTCGCCATATGCTATTTGCAGTTCCCATGGTGTGGAGAGAGCCAAAAGATCATTCTGCCGACTGTTATTTTTGTTTAACAAATACAACGGGAATAACAAGTAAGTCGAAACACACTTTGAAATATCCCAATATACCTTCAGCGATTCAACCTGTTCTCCACAGTGATGATCTCCCAATACCAAATCACCCGGTATAAATCGATATAAATGAAAATCCAAGTTCTGAAGAGGATTAGAATGAAGATCATTCTGATCGACATGATCCAAGTTTTGAAGTTTCTAACGAGCCCCATTTATTGACACAAGGAGACCTAAATGATTTAGTGCGTGATTTACATTTATCCAAAAATCAGGCAGAACTTTTGGGATCACGACTAAAAGGGTGGAACCTTCTTGATCGCGGAACTAAGGTATGCTACTTTCGAAATCGTCAAGAGGATTTCAAGAACTTTTTTCCTCAAGAAGGGAATTATGTGTACTGTAATGATATTTTATCAGTGATGGATAATACTCTAGGACATTCTCATAACACAGAGGAATGGCGTTTGTTTATTGATTCGTTTAAAACTAGCCTAAAAGCTGTCCTTCTTCACAATGGAAACAAACTTCTTCACAATGGAAATAAACCATCAGTTCCACTAGCCCTTGCTATTAATATGAAAGAAACTTATGAAAATATGAAGATTATTCTAGACAAGATAATGTATGAAAAATTCAATTGGAACATACGTGGAGACCTTAAGGTGATCGCTATGCTGCTAGGTTTATAGACTGGATACACAAAATTTTGCTGCTTTTTATGTGAGTGGGACAGCAGAGGTCGCAAAAGTCATTTCAAAAAGAAGATATGGCCTTCACGTAAATCTCTCACACCTGGTGAAAAAAATGTTATGAATGCTCATTCAGTTGATCGCAAAAAGATCTATCTTCCACCTCTTCATATCAAATTAGGTTTGATGAAAAATTTCGTGAAGGCAATGGACAGAAATGGAAGAGGTTTTATGTATTTGAACGAAAAGTTCCCCAGAATTAGTGATGCAAAAATTAAAGACGGAATTTTCGTAGGACCACAAATAAGAGAACTAATAAAAGATGAAACTTTTGAAGGACGGTTGAATGACTTAGAAAAACGTGCATGGATTTCTTTCAACAATGTAGTGACGCAATTTTTAGGCAACACGTCTGACAACTACAGGGATCTAGTAAATCAGCTGCTGAAAGCATATGAACATTTAGGCTGCAATATGTCTCTCAAGATCCACTTTCTTCACTCTCACTTGGATTTCTTTCCGGAAAACCTGGGAGACGTAAGCGATGAACACGGTGAACGCTTTCATCAAGACATTTTAAGCATGGAAAAAGGTATCAAGGGAAGTGGAGCTCAAATGTTAGCAGATTACTGCTGGACTCTCAAAAGGGATTTTCCTGATGCAAAGTACTCCAGGAAATCTTCAACTAACACCTTTTAGGTACGTTGAACATTGATTAATTTCTTTACTGTAAATGTTATTAATGTAAAATATTTACCTAGCTGTCACACGAAACCCTTACATGATAGAGAAAAATGGTTGGCATTTTTTAATTCAGAGCAAAAAATACTATATAGATCAGCCAATAAAGTCTTTGGGACAAAAAAGTTTTTTTTTGTAGACCAGTGTAATTATTTGTAGGGCCTAATAGACTAACTGAGAATGTGTTCAGTAAGATGTTATTTTCTAAAATGTGTAGTTATATTAGGTAATAGGTCATAATGATTATTGGTAGTAGATGAGTTAAAATTGTTTGATTCAATGTTATTTTTACAGAAATTGCATTTACTTTGCAGGGAAGGTAAAAAAAGAACTGTATAAAGGATAAAGAACAGATACTTATTATTATTATGTGTTGTAAATAAGCATTTGTACATTAAGAAATAGATAATGTTCAAGGGTACACTAGACAATATTATGTCTATGGTACAATCAATATGTTTTATAAGAAATTAATGTTCACATTTGTTATAATTAGTATTACAATCAATTTTGTTAACAGTTAAGATCATATATAAAGTAAAGGGAAATGGGTGTGTGTCAAAAAAAATACTTTTAAACATGAAATATTATATTAGGTCAAAATTAAAAATGTCACTTTGAGAAATACTGAACAAAAACCTATATTGTGAGATCTCAAAATGATCAGTAGAGAAAGAGGATTTCATTGGTAATAATTTTATTACTATAGTACCTAGCATAAGATAGGTATGTTAAAATTAATATTTTGATGTAATTTTGACAAGAAAAACCGACGCCATGAGACGACAATGCTTGGAGTTTCAGCCAATGGGATTTCGCACATTTTGCACCAGAAAGCCCCAAAATTTAACCCAAGCTAGTTAGTTGATTGTTAAACCTCGAGTAGTAAAGATCGGAGCCTCCGCAACACTTTTGGACAGGAAATTGCAATCGGGCTCGAAACAGACAGGTTAGGTTTACAGTGAACCTGAGTTAAATTATAATCGAGAGATAAATCTATATAGTGAATTGTTGAAATCATAATAAATGAATTATATAGTGAAAACAACCAAAAAGGAATAAGAAAGTGTGAACATAAAAAGGAAAGTATTGTGATATTAATTCAAGTTTTAAAAAAACCTTTTAACAGTTATTATAAACCAACCTGTGACACTATATACACTAGTGAACTATTTTTTCACAAACACTAACACTGTTGTATTTTTTAGTGGTTAAGTAATTATTTTTCTGTGTTTAATTTTAAAGAAGTGTAGTGTTCCTTAAAAAGACACTCACTGTTCGGCACTCACGAGCTGTTCAGTACTATAGTTATAAGTTATTCTTTTGTTGTATCATATAATTTTAAACTGTGATGTTTTGTACTTCACTAATGACATTTTCTCAATAATTATTGTAGTCAAAAGAACACACGTGGTTATATTTACATAGTGTAATAGTACAGTCAATGAACACTTTTTTTTCTAAAAACCTTGCAAAAATTAATTAATGGATGAAAATTTGGATTTAGGTAGTTAAATACATGTACTATCCAATAAGTAATTCTTTTGCGGGCGGCAATACCTGTATTTTAAAAAATATTTTTGATTTTAAGTTTTTGTTTATAACTTTTTAAATAATTAAAATAGAGAAACATTTTTTAAACAAAAGTTGTAGAGTGAGACCTTACCTACAAAATTTGTAATAAACATTTTTTTGATATCTTAATTTGTTTAAAAGATATGGCCAATTTTCAAAAAAGAAATATTTTTGAAAAAATTTTTTAGTTTTTATTGTTGCTGTAATTTATTAAAAATCAGAAATATACAAACATTTTTCAAACAAATGTTATAGCTTATGTACTTATCTACAAAATTGTATTAAAAATATATTCCTTATCTCAAATCGTTTCCGCGATATGACCGTTATTTTAACGAGACGAAACTGAAAAATTCTAAACAAGTTTTCCTTGGTGAATTGTGCACTGATTTAACTGAATATACATTTATTCGCTTATTTTAACAATAATTCTTAAATATGTACAGTCATTTTTCAACATAAAAAAAATCATTTTCAAAAAGCAGAACTAAAAAGGTCGGCAACGTTGGTATCTATTTTCAAAAATAGACAAATTTAAAAAAGGCGAAAATACAATTTTTTATAATTTTACAATTTGCATACGTAATTATAAAAGAGTACATTTTAATTTTATAAAAGAACTATTTTTAGACATGACCTGCACCGGAAGGACCTCATTTTTTACCTGTAAAGTCCGCATTTCGATTTGTAGACAAAATATAGGAATTAGAAAAATTAGGAATAATTATAACATGTTTTTATTTATTTTCAATCTTGAAATTATATTACATAATAATAGTATAATATTGTATAAAATTAAATTACATGAGTATCATATCAAATTAAATATGTATTATTTAAGAATGTTTATAATTATACAAGTTCATCGTCAGAATTAATTTCTTCGGCTTCTTTTTCAACTTCATTATCATCTTCATCCTCAGAATCGAGAGATAAATCTACTTTTTTGTAATTAGTACAGCTGCCAGTTTGACAGTATCCACATGCTGCGGAACAAAATAACCCAGCTTTTCTGCAACTGCAATTCGTACTTTTTTTACATCCGGTTTTGCAGTTGCAAAAAATCATATCTAAAATTTCTGATGGCGCAACGTCTTGTGTCATTTTTATAGGAACTAAAATATCTTCTTTTTTCCAACCCCAGCTTTCTGGAGATATAGTTTTTGATAGCCAGAGTTGAACTTGATAATAAACTCTATAAAAATGTTGTTGTGCAGCATCGGACGTTGGAGGTAGATTTGCCAAATTAACGGGTGTTAGTTTAACGAGCGCCTTAGAAAACGTAACATATCGCAAAACATTAATACATTTGACTGCTTTTGGTGCTTTATATAAATACAAGAGGCATTTCAGTCCACTTTCAAAAATAGTCTTTTTATCAGCATTCTCTAGATAAAAAGTACGTATAGCTTCTTTCAGTTCGTCGTCATGATTTTTCTCGAAATAATTAAATATACTTTTTTTTCCTTTGTTGTAGAAGCAAGAAGTAGTGTCACACCCTGTAAAGGCATGCAAAAATAAAATGTTTTCCTTACAAAAAGGATTTGTATCGAAACTTTTTGATGTATACACTGTATTTTCTTTGCCTTGCTTTCCCAATTTTAAAAAATAAATTGTTTTATCGCTGGGAGTCAATGCAATTGTTAAAACTAAAACGTCGGTATCTTCAGAAACAATTGTAGCACGTTGACATGAAACCCCAAGCGCAGTTTTAACAATCAGTAAATCTGCGTCATCTTCTGCTTGCTTTACAATGAAATTATTTTTTTTCAAAGATTCCGACAAATACTTTATAAATCTTGTTTTATTATTAATGTTGCCAAAAAATTTGTCTTGTTGAACTGTTATAGCCATATTTTCAGTGAAAAGAATATCAGTACTTGTAGCTTTATTTGAGCGTCGCAAACGTTCAGCGGATTTAGTACTTGAAGTATTCAAAGTGTAGCCATCAAATACTATTATAACATCGGATCCAAAGTTTTTCTTTAAATAAGATATGTACTTCCTTATTATTTCTTGAAGTGATTCATTTTGGGACCATCTAACTCGATGAAGAAGCATTCCACCATCTATTACAAATACGCCTTCAGAATGTTTTATAATGTCATTATTTTCGCTCACAAATAAATCAAATAAAGCTGCTTTTGGAGTTTTTCGCATTAATCCTTCATTAGATATTGACATTGGATAAGGAGCTAGTTCATACTGAAGATATTCTTGCAGCTGTCCAGTTTTTTTTAAGGCAGTCATTCTTTGGAAAATTAAAGGGATCAATTGCTACAACACTATTATCTTTACTTTTTATATTACTACTAGTAGCACTTAATGGTTGGACTCTTTTACTTCTTGGAAAAGTAACTGCAGTAAAACTTTTACCTACAATGTCCTGTAAATTTTTTTTCCCAATTTCAAAACAATCGTAACAATTAATATTTTCACCACCAGTTACGCCAGTGGATATTGATATAAGGGAATTAATGTGGGGAAACGGATCATGCTCCTTGAACCATTGAAATATTTTTAAAATATCTGCGTTATCTCTCTTTATTCGTGAATCTCTGGCATCGACATGTTGTTCAGAAGTTGAAAATGTAATACCACAAAATTTTTCAACTTCTTTGCAAACATCATTTGTGTAAGGCATTGCTAAAATCCATCTTGCAAGAGTACTATCTGTTATATTACGCCCAATCATTCCACCCTCGATTTTTAATATTCTCATTAAATCTTGTTCTATCAACATATCAGTAAAAACCCCAGACCAAAAACTGTTGTCTGCTCTCCTTCCTGTATTATAGCCGTTCTCAAAGAAATCATACAAATGTTTATACAGTGGATCATTTAAATTAGAAGCATTAGACATTTCAGTCATCTTTTCGAAAAGTTCGGTCATTTTTTGAATATACACATGAGTGCATTTTGCGTAATGAAAGTGACCAGCAACATGAAAAAGTGGAAGCATTTGAGCTAAGATTTGTAACTGCTGTTTGATATCTCCCATCTTTTCTGAACGTATGAAACTTTTTGCGATTAAAACCATGCGTATGTAAGATATCCATAACTTGGCTGTTTTACCTCTTTTTTCAATTTCCTTCATTTTGTCTAAAAATTTGTTTACTAAAACAGTCATCGGTCGAGATGATATCAAATTTTGAAAGTTGGTTTCACATTCATTTACATGTTCTGCAAAAGTTTTTAAAAAGTCGGTTTCTTTAGAAGACAAATCTATTTCCAATAAAATTAATTTGCATAAGCTCAAATAAACCAAATTATGACCACGAATTGCTCGGGCATAAGCATGTCCTTCCAACATTTTTACAACAGAACATTTAGCATAACAGACAGACAAAACATCTAATATTCCAGAACCAGACATGATATATCCAATACAACCGAGTAAAGACATTAACGTATGAAAACCAGCAAGTCGGGCATGCACTATTGACAGTTCTGCAAACTTGGCCTCTATAATATTAAGACTTTTTTCATAAAGAGGCTGATCAAAAGTGACAAAGCACACAGGAAGGTTTAATTTTTCTGCTTGTTTCTTTGCATACAGCAGAGATGAATAAATAGTACTGTAATCACTGGCTGAATAATTCAAGAAAGGAGTACATATAATTCGCGATTGTTGACAAAGTAAATCTTTCATAATGTTTGACATAAATCCATTATATCCCGGAGAATCAGGCAACACAATTTTAGAATACATCCATAAAAAATCTGCACAAGTTAAATTAATAATATCGACATCATTAATTTTTAAGTCTTTGAAAATAATTTTACTCAATCCTGATGAACCAATGTTTTCAAATTTTTGGTAAGGAATTACTTCAACAGCACTAATTTGATTGGAAGTTGCTCGTTTTTTTAATCTAGGGATGTCAGTTTTATTTGTGACGCAATCTTTTGGAGTTACAACCTGAATCCCTCCCATACTATGAAAAGTATTTTTACCGTCAATTGTATTTACATTATAATTGGCATTGTCAAAAACCCATTGAGAAAAAAATCCTAACTTAAGAGATGGTTGACCATGAATTAAAAAACTGTCTTGACATAAAAGTGCTTCATTGTAAGAGGAACATAGACCCAAATTGTAAAAAATATCAATGATGCGGCGAGAACCAAATTTTCTATGTAACATCACACTAAGAGCAACTTGCAACATAGAAAAAAAAGATCTTGGTCGAGCAGCACACATAAGAGCATGACATATAACGATAATTTTTTTTTCATAACTCTCCAAATTATACCTTTTATCATGGAGAACAATTTCCTGTATAAGAAACTTCAACTTTGGAGGAGTTTCTGTGAAAATATTGTCCAAAATATTATCACTTGGAGGATAACAATTTTTCTGTGATGCAAATGAGTTATTATCATTTCTAATTATACAGGCAGCAACCTTCAAGGCTTCCATTTCCTCTTCAGCTGGATTTTTGTGGCCACTTTTCCACATTTTAGACAAAGCTGTGTATTCGCTATCGTTCAATGCTATAATTTTCAGTCCTCCAGGTTTTGATACAATTCTAATGTCGTCATTGAATTTTTCTTTTAGTCTAGATTCAACTGTCCTAGGATCACAAATGTCTCCTGCAACAGAGTGAATAAATAAGTTCATGTAGTAAGATAATAATTTTATTAAAAAAAATGTTCATTTTTTGAAAAGGAAAAATAAATACAAGAACCCTCACATGATTACAAATGCTGTAATTAAGGTGAAACATTGGTATTTCATTAAAAAATTTTTAGATAATACATTCCCTGGGAGAAAGTACAGTTTTTTTAATTTTCATAAGCAAAAGTCATAGTTAAAAAATCAACTTCAATCATTTATGTACATTTTTGGGTTTTAGGTACATTTTTTACTGATTAGAACAAAATAAATAGTCACCGGTAACTTGTGAGTATCATTCTATACTCAAAAAAACAAAATACACAGTCACCGGTAACTAGTAAGTATTATTCTTTACTTAATAAAACAAAATACACAGTCACCGGTAACTAGTAATTATCATTCTATACTTAAAAAAACAAAATACACAGTCACCGGTAACTAGTAATTATCATTCTATACTCAACAAAACAAAATACACAGTCACTGGTAACTTTTATATGTGAAAGGATTATGGAAAATTTAAAGAAAAGTTTTAATTAAAATTAAAATATTTATTATAAAAAGTTTTGTAAAATTGTACTTTTAACTTATTGAAAAAGATTATACATTGAGCGTCAAGTTATGCATTTGATAGAATTGATGACAAACTTTAAAAAAGACTTGTAATTGTAAGCATAAGATTCATTATTAAAAATTAGGTGTAAGTCACTTATTTTGCTTTATAAGGTATCGGTGAGTATATATTTTAGTTTTTAGTTGCTTTAAAATAATTCAAAACAAATTAAAAGATTTTTACTTACCAATTAACTCCATTAACTCTTGGAGAGTGAATACTTTTTCTTCAGCATCTTCTATATACTTGTAAATTATTTCAATGCTATGCGAAAGATCAATTTTTGGTCTACCAACATTTCCTTCTTCAGAATTGATACCAAGATATTTGTTCATAATTTTCAAATAACAAGGAAGATGATAGCGAGCTTCTTCTGCTATTAAATCAATACATGATAGTCCATTCATCACTTTTTTACTAATTTCATCATAATTTGATTCCAAAGCCCTTTGAAATTTCTCTTGAAAACTTGGCTTTTTAACAATATGAAAAAGACCAGCTGATCCTTGCCTATTGTATTCACCACAATCACAAATAAAACATTTTTTTTTAAAGTCACAAAAATTATTTGAAAATCTTCTGAGCTTCGTTTTGGCTGGGCTAAATTTCCAAGCATTGAAATTAAAAGGAGAGTAACTATATATAAATTTACCATTTTTTTTCAATGCATACTTTTCTCTGCATTTAACATGCACTTTAATAGTATTTTTATCTATAAGCACCTTATGCCTTTCATCATTTCTTTCTAAACTTACTCTTTTTAATGTTTCAATTCCTCGAGTAACATTAACAGTTTTTGGATTATCACTTTCACAATCTTTTTCACAAATAAAACAAACAATATTGTCACTTTGGTCACTATTGTTACTCATTTTTAGTAATTTACAGTCTCATAAATATTTACAAAAACATTTTACATTTAATAAAACATTAAAACTTAGTTGTTTTCAATGCAGGCAATCTATGTAGGAATGATAGAATTGAGGTTAGGCTACAAATTGAAAGTCGAAAAAAATGGTTGTAAAAAAAATAAGAAAAGAAATCAAAGTTCAACATATAATTATTTTTTCCCCTTGTAAGTAAGCCTTGTTTCGTTTCAATAAAATCAAAAAGTAGATATTCAATATTATATATCTATAAGGAAACTGTATTTTGATTACTCTATAAATAATTATAAATAAAATTATTAGTTTACTCTCTAAAATTAGGTTTCCTATTTTTCAACTCGATTTTCTTTGAGAAAAAATTTTTAAATTGTAATTGTAATATTATCATCTGAAAGCTTAGGCTTTTATTTACATCCTACACAAATTTCATAACTTTCTAATACCGATAACTATCTAAAATTATTAATTAATTAAACTATGATAAAAAAAATCTAGCTGACTTTGATTGCTTGCGCATGCGCAGACCTCTCAAAGGTTTTGAAAAATTACTTATCAGAAAATTGGCCATATCTCTGTAATGGATTAAGGTATCAAAAAAATTCTTATGACAAATTTTGTAGATAAGGTCTCAATCTACAATTTTTGTTATAAACATTTTTTTCTATTTTGATTATTTAAAGAGTTATAAACAAAAAATCGTAAATAAATTTTTTTCAACATATTTTTCAAAATTTTCAAAAATACAAGTTTCGCTGCTCGCAAAAGAATTACTTATCGGATAGTATGTATATTTAAGCACCTAAATCCAAATTTTGATCCATTTATTAATTTTTGTGACTCAAAAAGTGTTCATTGACTGTACTAAAACAGATAACCATTCTGAGATCGAAAACTTTCAATAGTGCCAACCGCTGAGCATTAATATACCAAGCCAGGGTAACTCATGTTAAGAATTATTTATTTATTTTAATTAAAAAAAAGAAAGGATTTCAAACCTCAATAAAAAATATTGAAAAGAATTGATTTTGTGCAAGTGTAATTATTTCTAATAATTAATAATTTCTCAAATTACGAGAATAATAAAGATAAAAATCCGTAAGAATCTATACCAGTGATATTAAAAAACAGAAACAGTGCATTCAAAACTGAGCGCCTAGTGAAGCGTTAACGAAGAAATGACATACCTTAAGAATAATAAAGAAACTAACTGATAATTTATTTTAAAGTATTTATTTACATACTTAATTTGACTTAACAACGAGGCCTAGGGACTCGATTTTAATACAAACAAGGGAGTTGATTAATACAGAAAACAATTTTGTGTTTTAGCTAATAGGCGTTCATAATTAGAGGCCTATCCATTACACCCAGCCTATTCAATAATTATTTTTACCTATTTATTTATTTGTTTTGATTTACATATTTGACATTACATAATTGACGCTTACAACGTGAGGCGTTAATAAAAAAAACTGAATAAACAGAAAATAGGTATTACACAATTTAAATTTAAACTAATTATAAATTTTATTTCCGCATACAGCGAAATAGGTCAAATTTTAAGCGATCTGATTTATAGTGTGATACAGAATTTTAGAAAAACCGAGTTGCAAAACAAATCGCTACAGAAATGTATGCTGTATTAACATGAAACATGAAAAATTACAGGTAATAAGAAGTAATCTGTTTGTGTCCACTCAATTACTTTCAATTCTACTCACTATTTCCGTATTACACGGTTACGAAATGTTTACCCCAAGTATTTTATTAAATTTGCATCACAACGTCGAAACATCTTAATTAAGTTACCCGATTCAGAGTGTATCTCCAAATTTGATTAATATAAGACGTGGGGTATAACATACACACAGAAAGTAAATCTGAAGTAAGATACACGAGGGAGAACTGAGACGGAATGTAAAATGAATGAAGAGTACGTACAGTGCAAAAAATGGCAAAAAAAAGATAACGTGACAGGCCGTGACACGGCAAAAGGATCTAGAAGGGCAGCTCGACAAGTGAGAAATGCGAAGAAGACAGATTCCAACCCATGGCTTGCACTCGCGAGAGCAAAATATTCGTAAGGATTAAACTGAATAATTTTTAAATATAGTAATCCGTGAACTCAGTAGGGCTACGTTTCAACGGCTGTGTTATGCCGGCCAGCACGGTTACAAATTTGACACGCGTCTGCAACTCACACGGCGACACGTTTCCGCACAGTAATGTCACGTGCCGGCATTCACGGACACACGTGCCATTAATGAATCATTAGACGTCATAAATTTACAGACACGTAATTTATTCTTCTTCTTCATCTGGCGCTACGGTCCCTGTAGAATTCTGGCCTGCTCAATGATTCTTCTCTGTCTACAACCTTACTCCTCCAACCTGCCATTCGCATCTCTCTCAAATCCCCTTCCACATCTTCATACCATCTCCTCCTCGGACGTCCTTTCCTCCTAAATTCCTCCGGCTTCCTTTCCAATGCAATTTAGTCCGCGATCACGACGCGTAATTTATAGCTTACACAAATGACGTGTTAACGTTGCGTACTTCGAAAACTCCTTGGAGGTTTACGTCTGACGAGCACGCGATCATTACAAACAAGGGTCCACGGGGCTAATATTAAAATTATTGTGTACAGTTTTTCTTCTCCCACGTATTTCTTCATCATCAAGAGCGCAATAGGGGATAAAGACATCATACATTTCCTGTTGCTATTAGCTATTAAACTACACACTATGTTTCTCTATATCGACTACAGACACCGATAAACGAGAAACGACAAAATTCAAGCACACTTTCAAGCTGTTCATTTTTATTATTTACAAGATTAATTTTTACACATAATGAGAAGTCGATAAAAATACACTAATGGCATACAAATGTTTCAATAAAACTGTGTATCTGGATTCATATAAGTTTATAAAGATATCGTCTGAACTTACCAGCGGTTAAGATGCGGCGAAACAATGGGTTAAGACGCTCAAAAACGAACGAAGACTATAACGTATTAGTCAACAAATTATGTACGGTAGTCTATCGCTGTGCTGGTCTGGAAACAAATCCAGCTTCTGGTTAAAATTTCGTTTAATATGATATCCGGTACGAATTTGCACAAATTTTGTATCCACTTTTGGTATTCTGGGGTACCAAAATTTTGAAATTTCTAAAACACCAGATTCTGATTTTAGTTCAATTTTCTTTAATTTAATACCCCACGTGGAGTTTTTTCTTCAAGTTTTGCCCCCTCACATTTTTGCCTCCATCCACCATATGTTTGGGAATTTTTACGATTTTTTTTACAATTTTGACCCACTCATATTTTTGTCTCCTGACCCTCTATTTTTTTTGGGAGGGGGATGAATCTACAAAAACACTTGGTGTCTGTAGGGTAAAAGTATGGACATGAAAGTTTTACGAAAATCGGCTGATGCGTTCAAAAGTTTTATCGTACGACGTAGCCCAACAGCCAGACCGGCCGACAGGCAAATGCCAAGGTAATTGTCGAGGTAAAATTGAGCACTTACTTCGCTCGTTCAATTATTTTTAAGAGAAGCAAGTAAAGACGCTTACACTGAGAATTATAAGAAGACGTCGAACATTTTCTCGCCTAACAATTTGTAGCTACAGTATTTTATGACAAACTCTGTAATAATTTTAAAACATTTAATTCAATGATTTCAGTTCCTTATGTTACTAGGAAATCTACTACGTGCCGTAACACATAGGGAAGAGATCTTCCTGCGATACGTAGTCCGGGTTCAATAGCACATTGTGTAGTTTATAAGAGCTTTGTTTAAATTCATAACAACCTAACCACTCGTTATCTCATATCTACTCTGATTTTGCAGTAATAAGGCTCCGATGAAATAAATAAACCCACTGTCGAGGGATATACCTGTCCCGAAAATAATCGAGTTTTCCAGATAGAAGGAAGCGAAAAAGTAGTTTGAAAAAGTCTGGGAAACACTAATTATCATCTGGAAATCATGAGAGGCACGATGTTTTCGAAACACATAATAAAATTCACAGAATGTCTTAATGTATCAAGGACCGTCACTCATTTTGTTTTTTTATATTCAAAATGTATAACAAAATACAACTGGAAAATAACGATACAGTTGGGATTTCGTCTGTACCTGTTACAACTGTTTCAAAGTATGTGTACATGCCAACGTAAATTCCTGCCCTGGTTACCAATCCGTTATCTGTACAACCGTGAAGAAAGACAGAGATAACATATCTTGCATGTGCTGACGTTGCGTGAAGCCTGCCGTATCAGCTAGTTTAATAATAATCACGCCGATCGTCTGTTTTACATAAATATTTTTTGAACTGTATCACCACGGTCGTGGAATTGGGAAAAAACGAACAAGGCTCTTAAACCGGCCCAACCAATCACAGGCTTCAGCACGCACGACTGAGTAATGTACTGTGTACGTGTGGGAGGGCATAAAAAAAATCTTACTGGCAAAATCCGTTCTCACAAAGTAAAATACATGGACACGAATCTTGTTTCAAAATAATGTTTCCAGTCGTTTATAATACGCATAACAAGTTCGCCCACGCTGGAAAAGGTGTCTACGCGAGTAATTTGTACGGAATCCGTTCATTGGAGATGGGAGAATGTCACGGTATTGTTTGCGTCGTCAGCCAGGTCGTTCGGCTAGCCGTGAACAGCTGACGGCGTTTGTCACCTGTACGATCAGCTGACGGCGTTAATCCACCATAACAGAGCACCGTTGCACGCGCTCCACAGTTACACCGCGGCTGCTGCTTTCTGCATCGACATTCGGCCTGATACCATACACTGTACTATGTTGCTAATCAAATCTGGAATGTTTACACAGTATAATGGCAGCCGTTACAGAGGGAGGACCGAGGCACTTTTGCCACAGTATTCTGTCTTAATGTTACCGTATACGAATATAAGAAGTCACTACCATTTTTAATATACCTATCATTTACGAGGTCGAGAGCAAATCATTTATTGAAGAAGTCCGGCTCACGATACAGCAAACGAACTAAACCACGGGTCACGCATACAAAAACAGTTCAAACTCGCCAGAACTCGAAAAGTTAATGGTTTGTTTATACCTTACTGTGAAATAATAATATTAACGTAATCTATTTTGCCATATGTAACATTCAAAGTTTGTTTGATTTAACTGTTCAAAATTCTTCCATGGAATTTTTCTCACCAAAACGTCGTCAACTAAGAAAAACGATTATAAGACGCAAGAAATGTGAATTACCTACTCAACACAAGCGCGCGCGCGCGAATATTGAAAGATTAAAAGAAAAACGGTTACTGATACAACTTTGCAATGAAATTTCTTCAACGATAAAACAAAATAAGCTATAGTCAGTTCGGTGTGACATTTTTCTTTCGCTTCTTAATCTATATGTCAAGTTTCTTTCGCCAAAACCAATCTACAAATTATAATAACACCGCACAGGTCCTAACGCAATTCCGGCCGTAGTTTGTACAGTAGGCCGGCTGCAGCGCTACAAATTACAGCTGAAAAAAAACAACTGTCCTCTATAACAATAGACAGTTCTAGTCTCATATTGCTTCCTATCTATATGGCCCTGTTCGCTCTCAATTTCCTATAGTGTAATAAAATCCGTTATCGAAAACGTCCACATATTTTAATTGTATGTACTAAGTATCATTACTGCGGTTAATTGTGGAACACAGTATGAGACAAATGTCCTTCGTTACTTTGCTGGTAGAATTTCTTTTTCGACAAAATTTTCGCATAACTGCGGCCAAATTTCGCCGACAACCTGTCGAATCTGTACTTTGAGCTCAGGAATTCTTTAAGTTTCTTTGATACAAACACACGATTTCCAAACGTTGCACAAAGAGAAATGCTGCCTAGTGTCAACACCTCGGTAGCCAGTTCTGGTCGCCGTGCGTAGTAAGAGTAGACGGGCAGTAAACTTTGTCTCAACAAATCATTTGTGTCGCGCTCAGGCGTGACAAGTTGCGCCATTCTGATGAAACCACACGTCTTCCAAACCTATACCATCTACAACTGACGCAGCAAGAATTCCGTTATCATGTTGCTGCAAACTGGATTTCCGGAAACAGTACGGCCCTAAAATTCCGTCAATCGTAAATTCACACTAAACAGTGGCTTGCTATTGGTGAAACAGCTTCTCATAAATCACTCGAGGGCTCCTTTTAACCCAACAAATCCGACAATTTCCATTGGTGAGGTTGACATTCAATTTTAAATGCGCTTCATCCCTGAAGATTTTGTTAGAAAAAGAGCCGTCCATTTCTGGAAAAATTCCATTTATGTGTGACAATAATACCAATTGCAATGTTTCTAAGATTAATGGTGATTACAACGATCACTTAACAGAACCTTGAGACAGACAAAGGCTGCATTAGCTCTAAATTTCTCTACTGTTGTTGTTTCCACCAGTGGAAGCTGTTCCTTTACCACCTTAACCAGTCCTCGTTATTTATTTTCTTATCACTAATATTTGCATTTACCTAATTTTTTTTTGAGAAATTTAATTTGCGTTTTCACATGATCTGCACATGTTTAATAAACGTTAAATGGTTTTTGTACAACAGAAAGAACGTGTATGGACAAAATTTTAAAAAACCTGCCGTCGACAACTGTTTCAAATAAATAATTCACAATGTCTCCAAACAATGCGCGCAAACATATATGACAATAACGTTGAGTTTTCCTGAGAGTCATCCTGCTGGTACAATACAAAGTCATGTATGACCTTCATAACTGAACGTGCGACGCGAGTTCTCAGTTTTAAATTCGATCATTTGGTATTTGTCTGTCTGTCTATCTATTTGGGCGCAAGATAACTTTTGAACGCACCAACCTAGTTGCGTAAAACTTGGCATGCGTGTCCATACTTTTAACCTACAGAACCCTACTAGTTTTGAGAGTGATCCTCCCTCCAAAACGAGGGCGAGCCGATAGTGAAAAAAATCGCAAAAGTTCATATCGCAAAATTAAAAATCCCCAAAATCGCAACGGGAATATCTTAAGTTCGTGTTACGTTTTGGAAATTTCAAAATTTTGGGACGCCACGGACCAAAAAATTGGTCAAAATTTTAATAAAATTACAAATTACACGTGAGGTATCAAATTTAAGAGAATTTTAACAAAAAATATGAACGTAGTGCAGTTTTAGAAATTTCAAAAGTTTTGACCCCGGGCCCAAAAAAGGGATCAAAAAACTGTAAAATCTATCCGGGTGTCAGACTGCGTGGAATTTTAACACAAAGCCGAATGTTTATAATTTTTAATGTTTATTGTGTTACTGTCTGCTTTACTATTGTTATTTTACTAAAAAAAATATAGGCCAATATAATTTGGATTTTCGTAATTTTCTGATAATTGAAAAATTCTAGTATCGAAATTTTTCTAACAATGTAAATAGTCTTACTAATAGTCTAATTAAATAAATTATTTACTTGGTTCAAAATAGTGAGCGAGTTCTGCAGCAGCTCAGGAAGCTTACTAGTCCAAATGAATCCAAAAATCTGGGAAAATTAACAAAGTTCGCGATAACAATTAAATGATAAACAGATAGCTTATGTGTACAATGACCAGCCAAATCTGACCGACTACGTATATTGATGCGAACATTTAAAAGTAGCTTAACGACCAAAACGAATCTCACAACCTTGACAGTAACCTAATGCTTTTGTCTGTTATTCCGGCGAGGTGAATAACACATTAACGGGAAGTGAAACTAGTATTTTCCCCTGCAGACCCATTATTACCGTAAACATATCTACTAAGTGGTGACGTTGGCGTGTACTCTCCTTGCTCTAAGCAAACACACTCCGTGCTTTTCTCCGATATTTACCGCTCTGTTACATAATTCTAATATAAGTTCTGCATTGGAATAGCACGCTTTACTAAACGTTCACAGATTTACAGACAAGCTGTGAACGTTGCTATGGGATCCGTTATTGAACAAGCGAAACTCGACCATTTGGCATTTGTCTGTCTGTTTGGGGTATGTTTCACGATAACGTTTGAACGCATCAAACGATTTCCATAAAACTTGGCATGCGTGTGAATACTTTAACCCCGATTGTTTTTTACATTCCCAAAAAGTAGAAGGGGGCAAAAATGTGAGCGGTCAAAACTGTTAAAAAACCGCAAAAGCCCATGTGGCGTGTCAAATGAAAAAGAATTATAGCCAAAATCTGAATACATACAATGTACAGTTATAGAAATTTCTAGATTTGAAAAACTGTAAAAATCCAACTGGATGTCGGACTAAAGGGAATTTTAACAAAAATCCGATTGTTTGGAAAATTTTGCGTTTATTGTGTGACTGCTCTACAAAAAATTAGTAAATGGACTTCGTCCAAATTAGTGAGCGAGTTCTCCATCTTCGGGAGCACTAATCTTACGAGGATGGATAAAAAATGTTTTAATTTTCCGCGTTATAAACATCCGTTTCAAAAACTGTTGTGACATTGTCTGTAACAGTTGTGTGAATTTTCAATCACACTGTCTGCTTTGTCTAGATTTGACAGCTAATTGGTTAAGTTGTGTTTTGGTGTATTAGGAGACGTTTTAAAAGGGAGATCAGGATTTCTGTCAAAAAATCGATTTTACTTCCATGTTCCGTAAGGAAATGGAAGTACGGTGATCGCGAAAAAAATCGTGTTCGAGACAAGGGCTGATTCTGATTGTACTACCCTCAAAACGTGAACAGAAGTCATTTTCCGAAAAGTGTCTGTGTGTCTACAGAATTTTTTCTATGGCGAACGATAACTGCTGCAAATTCAAACAGAATCAAATAATTTTTTGCATAGGCTTATGTGCCCGAGTTGTTGAGGACTCAAGGGCTATTGATTTTGGTGAAGATCGGTTAAGGGGAAGGGGTAGTTTACCTGCAACGTTTTACGTTTTAACAAGACTGAAGTACTTAATTTTGATAAATAAAGTATCCTGAAAAGAATGTCATATAATCCACTGTAGAAAGGTAGATGAAATATCTATAAATGAAAAGGGAAGTTGAAGGGAGAGGGGGTTATTTTCTATAAATGAAAACGAAGATGAGAGGATAATTTTTTATATCTGTGCTACGTTATCGGCAAAAAAGTAGTTTCTACGGAAATATTTCATTTCAATTAGTCAAACATAAAACTCGATTTACAAGGAACACACATAAATTGTTAGAAATTATCGAACCGAATTCAAGAAAATGATTTTAAATATAAATCTTAGAACATGTAAGTCATGTATGGTTCTCCATATCAATATTTTTTTATTGTCCCAAAAATTCTCCATTTAATCCTCACTAAAAAATATATAATTTTATGAGGTTATCTACATTAATTTGACCATAAAAAAATAAAATAAAACATTACACGTGTTTTCCGGCTCTCACTGTGTAGCTTCTTTACGCGCGTTTTTCCGTAACCATGGATTTCAACAATTAGGTACACTTTTCTCAAAAACTATACAAGCTACCGAGTTCAAATTGTCTGTGGTTGAACAGTACAATGTAACAAGATGCACTGGAATCAATCACTTACTTTAAAAAATTAATTTTGTAAAAAAAATTTAAATAAAGAAGTTTTTCAAAAAAATTTTAAAAAGTAATATTTTTTATATTGGTATTTTTTTCTTCTTAAATTGCTTCAAACTAGTACATTATTTTTCAAATATGTGTGTTTAAGATATGGTAGAAATTCCAAATACATAGCTTCAATAGATCATTAATTAATTTACTTTCTTAATCACTTTCCCATACGTTTCGAGGTGATGTTCCTCTTCCTCAGTGGGAGTAAATACTGAATGTCATTTTACAGTATAACGGTTATGGACTAGGTGTGTGTGGTGGGGGTTGATGGTGGGAGGGAATTGGCGCTGAGGTTCAAATTGTGTGTTTGGATCAATGTATCGAATAGTGTATGTGATCTATAATGTAATTGTTCATTTAATATGTTGTTTGGTTGTAGTGCGTGATATCTGTATATTTCAAATTGTTCAGCTGTGTTTAGTTTTCTACTTTTAGGTAAGTAGTGTAATATTTCCATGTTGTGTTCTATGTTTGTGTAACTGTGGTTTTCACACTACTTATACTATATGTATGTACTTATATGTACAAATATTACACTACTTACCTAAAAGTAGAAAACTAAACACAGCTGAACAATTTGAAATATACAGATATCACGCACTACAACCAAACAACATTATAGATCACATACACTATTCGATACATTGATCCAAACACACAATTTGAACCTCAGCGCCAATTCCCTCCCACCATCAACTACCACCACACACACCTAGTCCATAACCGTTATACTGTAAAATGACATTCAGTATTTACTCCCACTGAGGAAGAGGAACATCACCTCGAAACGTATGGGAAAGTGATTAAGAAAGTAAGTTCATATTGTGAAAGTTTATATATATAATAATATTTTATAAAGTGAACGAAGAGGATGAATCAACAAGATAATTAATTAATTAATGTTACCGAACTAAACCCCCGTTCGCCCATTAATGCATTGGACAAAAAAAAAGCGCGGATCTCCTCTTAACTTTTACAACGCAAGATAAGAGAACTTACCTTAAATTATGTGTCATCGATGAAACAAACTGCTCTAACGTGATGGAAATAGTGTAAGTGTAGAAGGGGTTGGTGACCCTAGTATAATGATTCCAACGCTGAAAAACGGATCAGCTGAAGATACGATGATAGTAACACGAAGATCGTGGTATTGTGTATCACCAGCATAACTATGCAACACGGCGAACCGGAATGAGCAGCGTCATTCAAAACTATCCACAGACTACTATGATCCCAGAGCTTCACACCTCCTTCACTATTTTCAATGTACTACATTTATTATTACATAAATTTTGATATTAGATAATTTTTTTAATTATGGGAAAAATTACAAAAATCCCTACGTTCTAGTATTGCTTTAGTAATATAACAATTAACTGTAGAGCACACAATCATACAATGAACACTAAACATTTGTAATATTCGGATTTGGGTTATACCCCACATGAGTTTTTGCGATTTTATCAAACTTTTCACCCACTTTTTGGGCCCTGACGTCCCAACATTTTAAATTTTCGAAAGGGAACACTATATTCAGATTGTGGTTTAAATTCCCTTTAATTTGATATACCACATAGATTTTTGCTATTTTTCACAATGTTGACCCCCCCACATTTTTGCCTCCCACCATCCTATTTTTGGAGAGATTAATCTTTAAAAAAGTAAAAAATAAAGTTCTGTGGGTGTGGGGTAACAGTGTGCACACGCATACCAAGTTTCACGAAGACCGGTTGATGCGTTCAAATGTTATTGTGAGACATATCTCAAACACAGAGACAAATGCCAAACGGTCCAGTCAAAACTGAGCTCGCTTCGCTTGTTCAAACGGACGTAGCATTTATGGAAATTGTATCATGATAATGCACTAGTTCACACATCGTTGTATGTTCAAGAAATAACGCTTTAAATGACATCGTCATTATAAAGCGGCCACTGTTTTCAGATGTGACATTTCCTCTTCTTTATATACAGAACAGGGTTTTTGAGTATTTTTAACATACAAAAGAAAGTCGCTGGAAAGTCCATTCCAGAATGTTTTGAAAACTAAAAAAATGTTGCCATAAATGTGTTGTATACGACAGAGAACGTTTTAAACAAAGACGTAAAAAAAAAACGAAATCTGCATGAACTTGTGATCAAACCTAGTATTTACCCAGCATGTCTTGTCTACTTCTGGTAATACTGTAAATCTATTCTGAAGTTTTGAAATTCTGTCAATACCGAGTTCTGGACTCTAGCCCTTGTTAGGTGACCCGCGCATGTTGGAGATGTACCTCTGCGTCTTTTGTATTTTTTTGACTTCTATTCAACGTTCATTAGATTCCCTATATCTACTTTCCACTTTATCAAGAGAAGCCTTTAGTTCTCTGCGTATGCAATTGGGTTACATACATTATACTGGCATCGCTAATGGCATATTAGTGCAGTAGAAATAGTGTTAGAGGTGGAACTAATTGCAACAAAAATGATTCTTGTTGTAAATGGTAGGTAACACGCTCCTAATCAACATACTAAAAATATACATCCGTACTGTCGCGCAAAATGCGTTTTTTTTGCCGCCATCTTGAAAAAACATCAAAAATTAAAAAAAAATCATGTGTGGTATTAAATTACAGGAAATTTCATGCTGAAAAAGAATATGATATTGGTTTTTAAAAGTAAAATGTTTACAAAGATGAAGAAGGGGAAAAATGATGAAAAAAGTATACCTACACATGACCACCATCATAAGAAAAATGGAAGAAGAAACCTGCATTTTGTGTTCCAATGTGCTTTGTGATGATACTCCCTATGTCGCATTAACAGCAAAAGGCTTGACGGGAATTATCAACGCGAGGAAACAAAGAGATGATAAAATTCATGAACTTTTCAATCCCATGCCTACTGGTGCGGTTAAAGTACATACAGAATGTCGACGTGTATACGTCAATCCTATCAAAATTAAAATTGATATAAAACTGAAAACATTGCAAGATGATATTCCTTCGACCAGCTCGAGAACGCTACGAGGAAGTGTTGTATCGTTCAATTTCAAAGAGAATTGTTTGTTTTGTGGCCAGATTATTACGGATTATGAAAAGCGTAAAAAAATGGCAGTCATTCCTGTGCGTACTTTCCAGATTCGCGACACAATTTTGAAACTATGCAGTACTAGAAGTGATCTATGGGCAGCAGATGTACACGCGAGGATGCTTTCAGTCATAGATTTACCTGCTGCAGAAGCTCGATATCACCAAGTGTACAGTGTCAATTTTAGGAGCGGCAAACCCACTCCTGTGAAGTATACTCCTGAAGGTAGTGGAGGATTGCCCACATCAGTAGTCCGTCCGGTTAATACTGATAGTTCTGATGCTTTTGTAAAGACATGTGAGTGGTTACAAGAAAACTGTCAAGAGCCAATATCTGTCAGTGACTTAGTGGAAAAAATGCGTAATTTTTTACCAGAGGGAAGTGAACCTTACACTTCTAGACATTTGAAGAAAAAATTGCAAGACTGGTTTGGTGACAGCGTCATAGTATCAGGCACAGATGGGAAATGTAACATGATAACATTTGGAAAAACTGTATCAAACATAATTTCGGACTATCACAAACAAAAAAGACTTGATGACCCCGATGAAGAAAAATTTAGATTAATCGAGTCTGCAGCGAATCTGATCAGAACTGAAATAAATTTGTTGTACAAAAATAAGGACTTTTATCCTAGTGCATCAGATATTGCATCCGTTGAAGAAAACAAGACATATCTACCCCCTGTTTTACTAACTTTTTTGGATATCCTAATCGGTGGTAAATGCAATGATCTGAAACAGGTTTCTATTGGTCAGGCTGTAATGTAAGCCTGCAGGCCTCGTTCTCTGATATGCCCAATTCCTCTTGCTGTAGGCATACAGATTCATAGAGATTTTGGGTCTCGTTTCCTGATTGATGAACTTTGCAGCCTTGGATTCAGTGTGTCTTATGATGAAGTGCAGAAATACATACACTCTTCTGTAATGGATGAAAGTAACCAAAGCGTTGTACCATCAGGCCACTTCTCTCAATGGGTCGCCGACAATGTCGACCATAATATAGCAACAATAGATGGCCATAACACCTTTCATGGGATGGGAGTTATAATGTGCGCATCAGGAGCATCTTTTAACACCTCTTTATTGCTCACAGACAAAATAAAACGACTCAAATCCCGCCCTCTAGCACATGAAATTATAAAGAAAGCAAAAATTCCCCTCCACTACATTCAATCCCCTAGCTCAACAGCCATGAATAAACTGAAATTTCAAAAATTATTCTATGAACCAATTCAAACTAACCTCCTCGATGTTCTTTGGAGTACCAGTTAAGTTATTTAAAACATCTCAACCCGGATGGTTAGGATACATGCAAACTGCTTTAGAAGGTGAACACAGTGGTGTAACAGTAACTTCTTTTCTACCAATGATTGATCTGATTCCAACTTCTCACAGCTGTGTATACACCACACTTATGTTCATAAGTAAAGAAGCCAAAATATTGAATGTGAAAACTCCTATTGTAACCTTTGATCAGTACTTGTGGATTAAGGCAATGGAAGTTATATGCGCTATATCACAAAGGAGAATTTGATAATGCGGTAATCCGGCTTGGTGGGTTTCATACACTAATGTCCTTTCTTGGGGCTATTGGAGGACTGATGGCTGGATCAGGCGTAGAAGAAGCTTTGCAGACAGTGTATGCTGAAAATTCAGTACCCCACATGTTAAAAGGTAAAGCGTATTCACGTGCTCTTAGAAGGCATTTTCTAATTTCTTCAGCTCTCACTGCTTTAATTGTAGCAGATGTATTGAAGTGCAGCCTACCAGTTGAAGTAACTGCAGATTCAGATTTGAGCGAGATTGCGTCAGAAAATGAATGCATTACCGGTGATGCAATGGAAGTGGAGACAAATGATGATGATCTTAACCTTGAAAAATGTATTCACCTTTTCAAAAACGTGCTCAGGGGTGATATCAAAGCAGAGGAAGTTATTTCAAATCCTCATCTTCATAAACTTTTGTCACACTGATAGATAAAACGAAGAATCTTCTCAAATCACAAAGCCGTACTGCCAGACTCTGGCTGTTGTATCTGAACATGGTGGATATTGTAAAAACATTTATTTCGGCTGAGGGATCAGGAAATTTTGAAATGCACTTACAGGCGGTTGAGCATATGCTACCTTTTTTTGCGAGTTCAGGTCATAGTAATTATGCAAAATGCGCAAGAATATACCTTCAACAAATGCGGGAACTAAAAACAACGAATCCAGAACTCTACAAAATGCTGAATAAAGGCCATTTTACTGTACGAAGAAAGGATAGGAAGTGGTCTGGTGTTTGGACCGATATGTACATTGAGCAAACGCTCATGAAATGCACTAAAAGTCGTTCTGGTATAACTCATGGAGGAGGAATGACTGAAAGTCAACGTGCAACTTGGATTTTGAGCCATTCCAAATGCAGTGAAGTAACATGTGCAATGAGTTTGCTGACCAGCGTTTCACGTATTGGTAGTGAACAACATACTGAATTAACTGATGCAAGGATGCCCGGAGATTTCGAAGATATGAAAAAGATAATGCAATTTTACTTCCATATTCCTTAAGGAAATGGAAGTATGGTGATGGCAAAAAAAATCGTGTTCGAGATTATTGCAGATTCTGATTGTACTACACTCAAAACATGAAAAAAAGTCGTTTTTCGAAAAGTGTCTGTGTAGATTTTTTTTCTATGGCAAACGATAACAGCCGCAAATTCAAACAGAATCAAATAATTTTTTGCATACAGCCCTGATTTGTAGAGTACTTACGACCTATTGTTTTTGGTGAAGATCGGTTGAGGGAAAGGAGTAGTTTACCTGCAACGGTTTTTTTTTATCAAGGGAAATTTTTTTTTTGGCAAACGATAGCCGCAAATTCAAACAGAATCAAATAATGTTTCGCATACAGCCCTGAATTGTAGAGTTCTCAAGATCTATTGTTTTTGGTGAAGATCGGTTAAGGGAAAGGGGTAGTTTACCTGCAACGTTTTATGTTTTAACAAGGGTATTTTCTATGGCAAACGATAACAGCCGCAAATTCAAACAGAATCAAATATTTTTTTGCATACAGCCCTGATTTGTAGAGTACTCAAGAACTATTGTTTTTGGTGAAGATCGGTTAAGGGGAAGGGGTAGTTTACCTGCAACGTTTTTTTATCAAGCGTATTTTCTATGGCAAACGATAACAGCCGCAAATTCAAACAGAATCAAATAATTTTTTGCATACGTCCCTGAATTGTAGAGATCTCAAGGATTTTCGATTTTGGTGAAGATCGGTTAAGGGGAAGGGGTAGTTTACCTGCAACCTTTTACGTTTTAACAACAGTAAAGCACTTGAAAATGCATTTAAACTTTTTCAAACAATGGTAATTGTTAAAAATAAAATAATTTTGTTGCCAGGCAATAAAATTATAATTTTTTACTTTTAATGTAAATTATGTATGAGTTAATATACGAGGTGTGTTCATAAAAAGACCAAACTTTTTGAGTAGCACATCAATCCGCACAAACGACGCGCCGCGACTTTGCGCGCACCTAGCGATAGTTTTTGACAACAAACTACCACTTATTGTGTTCCGCTATTAGCAGTAGTCTTTGAGGTATATCACATTGAGTGGGGACGTGCACACGCTGGCCGGCGGATTAGTGACAAAGCGATTAAGAAAGACCGCGAGAACAACGTGTGCGTATGAAATTTTGCAGCAAAACTAGGTTAAAACTAGTTTTGACATTTTCATTTTAATGTAAATTATGTATGAGTTAATATACGAGGTGTGTTCATAAAAAGACCAAACTTTTTGAGTAACACATCAATCCGCACAAACGACGCGCCGCGACTTTGCGCGCACCTAGCGATAGTTTTTGACAACAAACTACCACTTACTGTGTTCCGCTATTAGCAGTAGTCTTTGAGGTATATCACATTGAGTGGGGACGTGCACACGCTGGCCGGCGGATTAGTGACAAAGCGATTAAGAAAGACCGCGAGAACAACGTGTGCGTATGAAATTTTGCAGCAAAACTAGGTTAAAACTTTTCAGAGACATTCTGGTTTTCAATTAAGCATACGCGGAAGCCTGCGTGAGGCGAACGATTAGTTTAAGAATTTTTAAAGAGAGAAAAACAATGGTCAGTGCAGATCAAAGCGATATCGAAGATCATGGGAAGAGAGCTCGTGATGTGGTAATTGTAAATCATCGTTTAAATGCCGATACTTTCTGACAGAATCCATTTAAGATCGTAAAATTAAATTTTGATAGAAAAATTTAAATCTATCGTATCACTGAAAAATTCTTACTGTGTTTGTTGACGACGACCAGAAAGAGACCCGTTTTGAAATCGGTCAACAACTGCGTACCAATGCAAATGGTAATGAAAACTTTGGAAGACAATGGAAATAGCTCTGTAAAGATTTTACGAAGTCAGCAGAAAAATGTTATACACACACGTTGTGTTAAGATCTTCATTCTCACTTCGTTATAAATCCGCCGGACGGTGTGTGCCCGTGCCCACTACAGCGCGTGTAGCTCGAAGACTGAAGATCGTGACGGAACAGAGAAAACGGCATTCAGGCGTCAAAACCTGTCGCTAGCAGCACTTAATTCTGCAGCTCGCTCTATGCGCTAGTTGACGTGCTACACAAATAGTTCGGTCTTTTTTTGAACACACCTCGTACATGTATAAAATAATATATCGTTCGTGGCAGGTAAGCATATCTCAGTTATGTAATGTTTACGTTTCCATTTTATTATTATGACTACAGCAATAAAAAGGCAGGGAACACACACACATACACAAAATTCGCGTTATTTCTGGCCTCACTCATGTTTATTTTCTTATATTTGCATGCTTTTTAAATGGAAAGTGCCGAAACCCACACCAACATAACGCGTGCAAGCCGAAAAAATGGACATCAATTTGCTTCCTGTGGATCGCTGGGCAGTGTAACTGCACGTGTTTACAGAGGAACGATTCATAGATAGACTTTTCGTCTTTAGGGAATGAACCCTCTGCAAGATGCTGAGGGTCCATGAGTGACTTCGGAGCGCTCCTTCTTTTTCGCGTGTTTGTTCTGTGAAACACACTGTAGATTCGCAGCTTTACTCTAAGCAACGCTCAATAGGAAATGTTGAAAATTTTAGTCCACGGTGTACCCTCATTCACACTAAACCTGCTCTGATGTTTTAATTACGGACATCATAATATTAAAACTTTGGAAACTTGAGCACTACTTAATGGAGATCAATCGTTAACTTATACAAGCCATTAATTTTATGCATATTTTTTATATATATGTGTACAACGTTATCGGCAACAAAGAAGTAGTTTTTGTTAAAATTCCTTCCCGGGATATTTGGCCGTAGTCCAATGTTTTCTACAAAACCAGACGTTTCGGCAATGCCATCGACTTCCATCATCAGTGAAAATCGAGTGCGATAACGTGAGGTGGTATATGTTAGTGACCACAGTACTGTGGTTAAAGCTGAAGCAGTAAGTAGAAAGAAGTAGTTTCTATGGTAATATTTCATTTCGATAATGATTTTAAATTTAAATCTTAGAATATGGAAGTCATGTATGGTTCTCCATACCGATATTTTTATAGACCACAATCCATTTACTGCTTCTTCGAGTGATTTATGGAATATTTTTAACGGAATTACGGATAGTGAAAACAAAGTTACTGCAGAAAATGCTGACATTATTGGAAGAAACATCCAAGATAAACTTACAGGCAAACTTTTTAAAGATGAAACTTTATTGAAATCAGACCAAGCAGTAACCATGCAAGTATTGAGGAAAGGGACTGTTATTGCTGGTGAGACTCACCATGTGGATTCGCGTCTTTTAACACAGAGGATGCTTGCTTGTATTTCCTTGGATAATCAAGCTCAAGATGCAAGGGAGTTTTTCAATTACGAGTTATCCACTCTACCAACTTCATTATTTGACCATGGTACCCAGCAAATGAGAAAAACTGATAAATCATCATTGGCAAACTTATTAGATAGCATGAATGTCAACGAAATACAACGGTCTCGTTCCCAGCAAAGTGCTTCCTATGTTCTTGATGGAGGTGCATTAATTCACCAGTTACCATGGTCTGCTTCTGCAACATTTGGCGATGTCATAAGGCAACACGAATCGTATGTCAACAGAAGGTATGGAAAAGTGACAATAGTTTTTGATGGGTATGAAAAACCAAATATAAAAGATATGGAGCATAGATTGCGCATGAAGCAGTCGTCCGTTGTAGTAGTCTTTGATGAAAATTCGCCTGTGATCATCAAGAAAAACAAATTTCTTTCTAACTCGACAAACAAACAACGCTTTATCAATATACTGGGAAGTTATTTTCAAGGAAGAGGTCACTCCGTCATTCATGCAGAAGGTGATGCAGACACACTAATCGTCAAAGAAGCTTTAAACATAGCCCAGGAAAAACATGTCACTGTAGTAGCTGATGATACTGATATTTTAATCCTACTGCTATATCATTCTTCTAAAAACATTTTAATGCAGTCTGCCACACAATCAGATAAAGTTCGTGACATTCAAGCCATGCAACGATCTATTGGAGAGGAGGCTTGCAAACCTTTACTTTTTGTTCACGCATTAACAGGGTGTGACACCACCAGTGCGTTATTTGGCAAAAGTAAATCTTCCGCTTTCAAGAATATCATAAAATCCAAAATCTTATTCGAATGGGCTTCCCGTTTTGGATCATCCGAAGATGTTTCTAAGGAAGATTTGGTCGAAATTGGCTGTAAATTTATTGTGTCACTATATGGAGGTAACATCGACACAAGCAACCTAAATATGCTTCGTTATGAACAATACATTAGGAAAACAGCTTCTGTTAAAAAAGAATTTGATATAGCTCGTTTGCCTCCAACACAAAATGGAGCGAAATACCACCTACTTCGAGTGCATTTGCAGGTTTTTATTTGGAAAAATCTTGATATGCCAACCCCTGATCCTACACTATGGGGTTGGCAGTTGGTTGATGGAGAATTTCAGCCGATATTAACAGACTTGAGCCCAGCACCAGACAAACTCTTAAATATGATTAAATGTGCCTGCCAAACTACAGCTGAAGAACCATGTACCACCATGAAATGTACATGTCGCCGATATGGACTTCCATGTTCCGTAGTTTGTAAAAACTGTTGTGGAGAGAACTGTACAAACACAGGAGACAGTTTTGATTTAGATGAAGATCAAGATGAG
This sequence comes from Magicicada septendecula, assembly GCA_034769895.1. NCBI lineage: Eukaryota > Metazoa > Arthropoda > Insecta > Hemiptera > Cicadidae > Magicicada > Magicicada septendecula. Next base: position 245,461,375 of record CM068372.1, read on the forward strand.
AATTGATTTTGACGAAATAAACTCATTTATTGTATAAATGTTCAAATTATAGATTTTGTTTAATGTGAAATTTTAACTTTAAATAATCAAATTTTAATTTTTTTTTAATTTAACATTTTTTAAAAATTGTGAGCGAAGTTAAAGCTAAAAATATGTTTTAAAAATGTGTGTTAAAAATAATAAAAATATGTTTTTCAATACTGCAAAAGCTTTCAGTTTTTCGGCCACCAGTTTATTTCCTTTAGTTTTTAAAAACCAATACCGTAAGCGGGGGTGACTTTGTGACAGGTTTTGAGGTTTTTCGCTGCAAGCCGGACAATAATGAGTGAATACCAGAGAAAAGTACTGTTACTTGTAGCTACACTCTTTGGCTATGTACCAACGTGTAGTAAACAAAAAAAATAGTCTAACGTGTGTATATTTAAATTAACAATTGTCACAAACTCACCCCACGACGAGGGGTGACTTTGTGACAAGCCTATTTCTCCATTAAAAGGCATGAGTAATAAATGCTGACACAAAGTAACCCCAAAAAATCTTTATTTAAACAATAGATTCATATAATGAAAAATATATTTTTAACAGTTAACATAGTATGGTCTTCAGCATTTTTGTCCAAAATATCTTCACTGACATCAGTCCATCTGCTCGGCACACAATTTTAGTCTACGCCTAACACCTGAAAAAAACCACGGCTATTGACTTGTTTTGGTGGTTGTATAGTATACAGCACTTCATTTTTCTCGTAAAAAATTGCATCGGGTTTGGTAGGCCATTTCCAACGCTTTTTGGATCTCTCCATAACAGAGACAATGTACCCATCTGATTTTGCTTCCATGACCTCCCCGGGGAAAAGATTTCCCTCATAATTGACTACAACATACTCTCCAACTGCGAAGTTTTTTTTCATTGCACCGCCCATTTGAACTGCTCGTTCCTGGAAGAGGTATCAGGGGACTCTCCGATTCATCGGACATCTCCTCATATAAAGTCATGCTTTGATCCGAATCTTGTAAAGAAAACGCCTCACTGTTATCACTCTCTTCTTCTGACTCATCCTGTTTTCTTGCCCTTTGCTTACGGGACTTCTGCCTCTCTTTTCCCTTGGATGTAGTATTTTCTGTAGACGTGGTCGCCTCTTTAGCTGTCCCTTCGTTTGTCCCATTAGGAACGTCTGATGTTCCAAATACTCTTTCCTGCTGGTACATCCACCTTTTTGCGTCTTTTCTTTTCTTTGGGCTTAGTTTCTTCTTGTCTTCTTTTTTTGAGCTCTTGAAGAAATGTGTCACCAATGCAAGTGGTCAAATCAGCCAAACTTTTATCAAGTGTTGCATTAGGGAGTCTGGAAATAACGTCTTGCTTATTAAGTGGTACTATGCCCGTCTTACGGAAACCGGATCTCAAATTTTGTTTAGCACCAGGTTCCATGGCAATCACAAGTTGCTTGAGGAGGCCAGGGAATTCATCTTTAGGAATTGTGGAGCACCTACTTCCACAGGGTGTCTTCTTCCAGGGAGTAAGTATCTGTCTCCAGTGGCTTTTTAAGGGACAAAAGAACGTCACATCAAGTGGTTGGAGCAGATGCGTTGCGTTTGGTGGTAGGGCTATGAACTTGATATTATTTTCCTCGCAAATGCGCAACACCTCCAAATTGATGTGCGAAGACAAATTGTCTCCTATTATCACCTTTACACCCTCTTGCTTCTTCAGGACTGGCAATATTAGGGAAACAAACCAATCTTCAAAACCCTTATGGTCAAACCAGCCCGATTTAGTTCGATTGTATCTCTCTGGCCCATTCTCCGTCCAAGTTGACCACATTTTTTCTGCTTTATAGTTTACATAAAGAGGGGCTAGGTCTCCCACAGCATTGCCACAGACCATTATAGACGTGCAAGCCTTTGAGGCGTTCCTTATTTGTTCCGGGTACTTAGCCCCTCTCCGTGTTACTTTTTTACGTAATATTTTTGGCTGTGCGCTGAGAAATTACATCCCTGTAACGGCGGATGAATGACTCAGCCCAATCCCTGCCAGGAAAATTATTCTTGAAGGTAGTAACATTTCGCCCGCTTCTATCAAGATACGCTTTAACAACACATCGCATATCAAATGTAGTAATCGGGAAACCATAAGTTGACATTGTAATGGCATGAGCTCTTCAACTACCGTAAAAACAGGCTGCCCACCCGGCGCTTTCGCTGGCTTTTCAGTTGTTCCTCGAGCCTCCTTAGTTTTCAACCATAGGGTGTTTCTGTGGATGTTGTATCTGAAAAAATACACTTAAATTAATATTACAAATTGCGCTGAATTATTGTATTTAAGTAATAACAAATTATGACCACAAAATACAATGAAGGGTAAGGGAAGGGAGCACCAAAATGGCCGAATCTGGCTTCACCTCCCACGGGTCAAAATAAGGATAGAGTTCCCACCTCCATGGTTATACATGTAATAATTTAAAATTACAATATACAAAACACACTTATGAAATAGGAGTGATTCACACGCACACACATTCTCAAATATACTGACCTGTCGGATGCTTCCCTCAAAGATAATTGCTTATCTAACACCATTTTAACAGCTTCTGCAAGATGTTCATCAGTGTAATTCCGGTAGGCACGAGCCCCAAGCTTCCTAGTGTACCTTCTTGGCAAAGTTGGCAGTCTGTATCGTAAACTGAAAAAAATAAATAAATAAATAAATAGCGGAAAAAGCTATGAGGGGTGACTTTGTGACACTTTTATGCTGTCACAAAGTCACCCCGCGAAATTTCGATTTTTAGGTTATCTACTTACATCATAGGAAGCAAAGCATCAATTTAAGTTTTAATTACATTAAATAGTACCAAACAAATAAGTTTCAAAGAATAATTACCTGCTAAAGTCTTCTTTTAACAGTGGAAATTCGTATAACACAAAGTTCACAGAACTTACACGAACTGTGGAAAAACGTGCTCTTAATTTGAGGCGTCTGGCTACCATAAGAAGATCACTAGATGTGATCATGCAATCAATCAGTGATGAGTGCTAGATGGCAGCACATATTGAGGGCGCCTAATGCAACAACCTTTTGCCCTGTTACACTCTCAGCAATGGCGGGAAATTCAATATATGAAAAATAGAGCATGTGTCACAATATCACCCCTTTAGTCACAAAGTCACCCCGGTATCACCCCTTACGGTATCATATTCTTTTTCAGCATGAAATTCCCTGTAATCTGATAGCACACATGATTTTTTTAAATTTTTGATGTTTTTTCAAGATGGCGGCAAAAAAAAAACGCATTTTGCGCGACAGTACGGATGTATATTTTTAGTATGTTGATTAGGAGCGTGTTACCTACCATTTACAACAAGAATCATTTTTGTTCCAATTAGTTCCACCTCAAGGTGTTTTTTCACTTATTTCTACTGCACTATATCTGTGTACATGTATGCGGTTTCTAATTTTTAACGACTACTTAAATAACCGATTATACTGGACCGGTATCCAAGAGAACAAAAATTAAGGGAAATTCGTATTAATGAATTGCTGATTCTATATAGTAAGATATTTAGCTCCATTATTCTGGGCGTAACATTTCACAATCGAAAATTCACGCACGCATAATCTCTGAAGTAGGAAGCGTATTACTAACTCGTTACTCAATACGAATTAGTTCTAACGTCCTGATTAATAATATTTCACAATCGAAGAGTTTGGTTCAATACGACAGCGTGAAATTTATTTACTTTCCGAGCGTGTTTCTGCGTATCGAAGAAGCCACACATAGTACCTGAAGCAGGAAGCGTATTACTGATTCGATACGATAAAGATGTAACACTCTCAGTATAACATTCCACAATCGAAGACGTGATCGAATCCAACGCGATATATTTATCCCAAGCGCTGACGACGTCTGTTCCTGCACATCGAAGAATATGGCAAATGACGATTAAACGCATAGACCAGTGGCTCCTAAAGTGGGGTCCGCGACAACGTTTCAGGAGGTCCGCAGACACTTTTAAGAAAAATTAGAATATACCATAATTTTTTCAATTTTTTATGCTCTAACATCTAAATTGGTAATTGGTAAAAAAATCTTAAAAAAATTGGTAAGAGATTCCAGGGTTAAAACTTATTGTAAAAGTAATTTTAAACTAATGGCTTTAATACAGTATTTACATCATGTTTGCCAGCCGAACTGACTAGACCTCTCTCTTACACTACAAAAAGAAAATTCACTGGCAGAACTTTCAACTGACAGTTCATTAAAATTACAGTTTTCGCAATTACAGTTAGCTGACTTCTGGTTATATGTAATGACTGACTATCCTGAACTCGCAAAAACAGCTTTGAAGCGTTTAACTGCGTTTCAATCTACTTATCTGTGTGAAACCACATTCTCCCAGCTCACGTACTTGAAGTCAAAGTTAAGAAATAAACTTGATGTCGAGAGTGACTTAATATTAAAATCATCAGACACTAAATCCAATATTGCAGAGCTAATTGTTCAAAAGCAGCTTCATTGTTCACATTAAACTATGTTTGATATCATTAATATTATAATTTTGCACGTTAAGAGAATTTGGATTTTAATAAATGTTAATTAAAAAGTAAGAGTTTCTATCATATTTACTGTTTGTTTTATTTCGGAACTCAGACGAGGTCCGTGAATTTTTAAATTTGGGGGGGGAGTCCGCGGGCTGAAAAGTTTGGGAACCACTGGCATATACAATGAAATATTTCTTGTTATATCCTTTCGCAGGAGGTTCGATGCTTACTTGTGCGCACATACCAAACGGAAAATACTCCACTTTTCACAATCACCAATCACTTACATACCGCCCGCGGACCCTACAATTGAAAACGCCAATGATCAAGTGCTAAAAATCACAACGTTTTAATGCCAATTAGGTAATGCATAGGCGTAACTTGGTGGGGGGGGGCAAGAGGGGGACTCGCCCTCCATGTTCCGAGCATTATAACATTTTGTTTCCAGTTGTTATAAATAAAAACTAACAAATAGTCAAACAGGAGACAGTTTCTATGCTTGCGAGCACAGTACGCGCTATTTACCAACGTCTGTACTGTTATCAGACGACTAGTTGCTATAAATTTATTACTCTCATTTCTTTCGAAGAAACTTGTAAGGAGAATGTTTGACAGATTTGAATGATATACGTCAAAATGGAAAGAGACAGAAAAAATGGCTGAAAAAGAAGGATGTGATATGTCAGTGGTTCCAAGAAAAAAGAAAATGCCTGAAAAGCTTGGTGGTGACAGAATGGAAATTATCAAACAGCAGAAACTTCTATAGGCAGAATGTATATTTTCCCGTTTTAGATACACTTATAAATGAAATTACATACAGATTTCAAGAAAATTACTTAAAAGTACTTCATGCACTTTGCTCAGTTCTGAGTAAAAATGAGGTTGAGGAAGAAGATGTGAAATTAGTGTGTGCTACTTATAGGGTTGCCAACCGTACTCTAAAATAGAGTATTGTCCTCTATATCATGTAGGCGTACTCTATAATCTATAACACTAATAGAGTACGCTAAAATACTCTTTTTTACACAATGTTTACTTAACTAGTGCCAGTCTGTAATAATATGCAAAAACCCATAATCAGAATAAAAAAGTCTACTATTTACTGTTAATATGTTGGTATCGCCGATTCCCCAAACCATATTCGAACGTTCCTGAACGCAGCCACTAATGTCATTAAGTTAAACGTGTCAATGTCATGTCACAAGTTGTTTTGAGTAGTCTTTGAGGTTACCCGTTACATTGATTTTGTTTCCACTGTGTTGTGACTTTGTTTTTTGTTTGTTTGGAATACTTTTATCCAATTCGTAATGGATGACGTAATTGACGAACAAGATAATGCAGATCAAGAATCCTGTGTTGATAACGCAAGCACCCCACCTAAAAAGCGAAAAGTTGTTACGAGGAAAAAAAGGTCACAGAAGTACACACAATCTTGGGAAAATGAATTTTCTTGGCTGAGGAAAGACCCAGAAAGTGATACAAATGCAAAATGCATAATTTGTGGTGTAATTTTTTCTATTTCATCAGCTGGAGTTGGACACGTACGTAAAACTGTTTATTACGATTTTAATTTATTTTGTTTTGTTTGTGTTATCTTTGTGGTGGGTCGGTTGGTTGTGTGAATATGTGTCATTGAATTGGGCTTATGGTGGTACTGGCAGTCATTTAATTGGACTTATTCATGTCGACGAAGATGTTTTGTGTGTGTGCTGTTTTGGTTAAGGTGCATGCAACATGTAGATTATTTAATTTTTTTCAGATAAAACAGCATCAAGATACAAAACAACATAAAGCCAAAACTGAATTAAAAAGAACATCAGGAGTCCTACAAAAGTTTTTGACTCCAGCTTCAACTTCAAGACCAGTATCTGAAAATGATAATGTTACAGCTGCTGAATTAGCTTTATCATTCCATACAGTTAAACATAATTTGTCATATAATAGCATGGATTGCTCCGTTAAACTAGATAAAATAATATATGCTGACTCTAAAACTGCTACTAACATCAAATTAGCCAGGACTAAAATGGAAGCTCTGGTTATGGAAGTTCTCGGACCTCATGCTCTTGAAAGTGTAGTTAATGATTTAAAAGATGAAAATATGTATTTCTGTCTGCAAACTGATGCATCCAATAAAAAAAACATCAAATTATTCCCTTTAGTAGTTCAATATTTCACTGTGGAAAAGGGAATACAAAACAAACTTTTAGATTTTTATGAAAATGCTAATGAGAGTGCTGATGGCATGTTTGCTGCTATAAAAAAATCTATGGATATGTATAATATCCCTTTTAATCGAGTATCTGGCCTTAGTGCAGATAACACAAATTCAAATTTTGGTGTGCATCACTCATTATACACTAACATGGTAGATGTAGTACCTGATATTGTTAAGGGTAATTGTCATGCACATATTGTGCACAACTGTGTGAAACATGGAATGGGTTTTCTAACTTATGATGTTGAAAATGTTATATTAAAAATATATAGCCATTTTTCTGTGTCAGCTTGTAGGAGAGAAGAATTGAAAATGTTTGTTGCAATAGTTGAAGGAGACTTTCATGAGCTTAAGAGACATATTGGCACTAGGTGGTTATCATTACTACCTTGTATTGATACTATATTATTGAATTGGCATCCAATATGCGATTATTTTAAAAGTCTTGATGAGGATTGCCCTATGATAATTCAAAATCTGTTGATGTTAGATTGTAACCATGATTTAATTGAAATTTACTTACATTTTGCCAGCCATATTTTAAACATATTTCACAAAACTATTAAATCTCTGGAAGGTAACTCTGTCACAATTGTAGATGTTTTTGGTTTAATGGAAAATTTAAAATCAGAATTACTGCAAAGACAGAAAGACAACTATTTTGGCTATACAACAAAACAGAAATTAAAACCTCTTGAACAATCATCACCTGACTTGTTTTATCAAATTAACACTAATTTTTCATTGTGTATAGACAAATGTTTAACTTATTTACAAAAATGGTTTGATTTTAGTAGTGATAACTGGCTGTATTCACTAAATACAATATCTTTAAAAACTAATGTTGAATTTAATCATTTAGAACAAATTATAGAAGGAAAACTTAATTTACAAAGACTAAACATACACATGGACAGTTTATATTCAGAAGTAATAATTTTAAAAGAACTCCAAGCCGAATTGTTTAATAACACAGATTTTATGCAAAAATCCACTGCAGAAAAATGGCAATTTATTTTTAAAAAATGTCCTGAAGAATTTGATTGTTTAAAAAAAATGATTAGCTATATACTCTCTGTTCCCGCCACTTCAGCATTTACTGAAAGAGTCTTTTCGGTCATGAATGTGAAGTGGCGAGAAGAGAGAAACAGAGCTTCATTGAAATTGATCAAAAATGAGCTCTTGATATATATAAATTTAGAGTTGGAATGTTTGGACTCATACAATTCCTTTAAAAACAATGAAAAATTGTTATGTGCTGCAAAAAGTATAAAAAAATACCTTTTTAAAAGTACAAAATAAATGATACTCTTTTTTGTAAGTCCGTACTCTTTATTTACCTCCTTTAAAATCAGATATACTCTATTTCTTCTAAAAAAAGTTGGCAACCCTAGCTACTTATAAAGTGCCAGAGAAGGAATTGTATTCAGAATTGAATGTGTTTTCACGTATGTGTGCAAATAAAAACACTATAAAAACACTGGTGATGAATTTAATCAAAGACTAAAGAGTTTTGTTGAACAAAATTTGAGTGAATGTTTTCGCAACTTGAACAACATGTTTAAAACATTTTTGACAGTGTCTGTAAATTCAGTAAGCAGTGAGCGCTCTTTTTCTTGTCTTCAGAGGCTGAAGACTTACATACGCAACACTACTGGACTAGAAAGACTTCACCTTTCTGTTCTGTGCATTGAAAGAACACATAAAATTTACATTTCAAAAATAATACATGAATTTGACTCCGAACCAACTCTAAGAGGAAGGAGACTTCTTCATTGTCAACAAAACTAGCCACTCAACCATCATACTACATAATGTGGTAAGTAACTTACCTCAGTTAAACAAAAACTGAAATAGGCTTACAGTATATTTCTTCTAGGTAAACATAAGTGGAAGTACAACTTATGAAGAAAGGTTTTATGATCATTACCAAATGAAACTGTCCCTCGTTTACTAACTAAAAATTACTACTAAACTTTCTAATTTTGTATATAATACATTTTATTATATAGATGGTCTCACTACACACTTAAATTTGTGAAGCTTTACCCCCCCCCCCAAAGTTAGGCCCAAGTTACGCCCATGAGGTAATGTTAATATCGAAAAGAATCGTTCGTTAGTTTACGAGAGGCAGGAAAGCACTAAATACCTGCTTACTCTTTCCTGACAAAGGGAATCGACGCTAAAACGTCTGACATTACGTTTAACGTGCTAAGACTACACCAAGGGAACTCTCCTTAAGGTCACAATCGAAGTTTTTCCTTGTTAAGGAATACGTTTACCATTTTACCGTAGCCGACTAAACGAAAGTTAAAACAATACGACTAACGGCAGGCTGGAACAGTACGCGATACATCGAAGATAACAAGTCGCACTTTTCTTGCTACGTAAAAAAAAGTGTTCCAATCGCTTACTCACACACCGGCTGACACACATCCACTGTCCTTGACGGCATACCTGTTGCACGATGACTTACTGCGAGCTCACGTAGTAGCTGCTACTGCAAATTCAAACGCTTAGTTGCTTACGATCACCTGACAGATGTTTTAGATGTTTCGTTGCAAATTTTTTCTTACCATAATTTCTAAATACGTTATGATTCTGTACATTTGCTGTAAATACAGTCAAATCGCGATTGTACGGGGTGAATTATTGATTTTCGGATTAAAAGTATTAGGCAGATGAAACTGATTACAAACAAGTTTAATAAGAGAAAAAGAGACTGAATCGGAGATCTCAAGATGGGTAACTTACGATGACGATTTGATCGAGTATCTATAGCAGGCAGGCCAGGGTAGTCAAATAGTTTACAAAAATGTTTTTTAAAGGTTTTTTATATATACAGAGTGTAAGTAAAAGGTGCCATCACTATACATAATCGGATTATATGCATTAGTATACGTAAAACGTTTCTATAAACATTGGTCGGGAAACGTCTCTTTTTCCGTCTAACTGCCATATTGTTTTTTAAGGTAAACTTTCCATCTCAAGAAGGTACTGTGATATCTTAATAAAATTTTGTACACACGTTTAGATTAATGTTATTTAATAAATAAAAATGTCACGGTTATTTTGTGATCTCATATTTCAAAATTACGGCCACTTGAACATTTTGATCACTAATAAGTCTGTACATCTTAATTTTATCAAATTATGGTTTATTACGTAAAATGTTAAGCCTTTCATTGTGAACACGTCTTGTTTGTTTAAATCTGTTAATAAATAACCGAGTTTTGAAGGAACACAGCCTATCCATAAATTCTGCCTACTTCATTTTTTTGTACCGGACTTCGATTTCTCCAGTATATCAAAAATTTATTTAAAGTTATTATTTTTTCCAAATTAACTCGTAAAGGATGAATTTTCGATGAAATTAACAACGGTTAGCAATTTAAATTACAACTATTTACACATCATAATTTGAATCACAGGGATTAAAATTATTTTAAATTAATACAAAATGATAATGGCCTGTTTCGATTTATAAATCATCTGTTTGCTTTAGTCAGTTCAAGTTATGACACGTGCAATGTAACTAAACAATATCGTCAGTTACTTTACTTAAAGACAGTTCTTAAATTCATTTGCTTGAGTTTCTTGAATCATTGTTTATCATATAACTGCGAGGATGGTTAACTAGTTTTGCTGAAGTGTCACATATGCGTCTCATGTTTTGAACTTTTAAACTACAATTCAATTTATTACAAATCACTTAGCTGTTCGGCTAGGTGAATAACAATGATAATTTACAATAACGCAATGAATACATTTACAACGCAGGCCTACTGCTTGTTTATATAAATGCCAGGAAACTGGTAAATGCTACGATTTACCATAATCGATAGTATGTTTCGATTTTGACCTGGTACATGCAATAACGGGTTTTAAACAATCTAATTTACTTGATTTACTGTCGTCTTTCTCCTACTTGAAAAGACTCACATAAACACCTATTCATCTATTCTTTGTACTCTAACTTATTACAAAGGAAAGTAAAAAGTTAGGCAGAGATCAACACGGCGCTTTGTTATAACATCAGAGCCCCTGCTCGTTAAGTATCCTATTGTGTTTAAAAGTCAATAATAAGTGGTCTATAATTCGATTGTAGCAAGGAAGAAATGCGAGCAGTGAATATGTTTTCTAAACTCTGATGGGGTGAAGCTTGCTAAGGTTATTGTAGCATGCTGCAGCAGCAACATGTAAATAGTTGTCTTTAGTGGTAACAAGACGTACGAGAGTTAATTCATAGTTTTAAAATGCCGAATTTCTCTCTGTGAGGAACAGCGGAATGGTAGTGTGTTAACACTTTAATAGAACAACGGCAATATACAGCGGTTGAAGACGTTCATTCCCCACGTAAAAGTGAGAAAGCAACTGCTTGAAACTGCTACGAGCCACTGCGATTAATGCACCCATACATCGACTCCAAAAAACGTGGTAAACTTTAAAAATGTGTGACTCCGGATCAGGACGACGTTGGACATCATACGGTCAACAAAACAATCTCTCTCTTCATGATTTTAGTTCTGAGCGCTGAAGTACCTGACCTGGTTCAAAGTGGTTTTCATCTTTTTGGTCTATTGAAAGACGACCTGAGTGGAAAACATGAATTGCTCAGACGAAGAGGTCACGCAAGCAGCGCGAAATCAGCTGCACACGAGCCCGAAATGTTGCCACCACGAAGACTCCAAAAGCTCGTTACAAGGTGGACCAAGTGCAGAGTACTAGCAAGGGATTAGGCTATGTAGAAAAATAACCACACGATTCATTTATGGAAGTGCAAATGAGAATAATGAATTTTAAAATTTCCTTTTACTTTTTGATTAACACTCATCAATAATCTCTCGTACAATAAATGCATTTTCTTCGACAAATCTTGTAATTTATTGTTACGTTTTACGTAATATAATACAGTAAATTTCACCCCAATTGTTTTCAGATATTAAGTGAATATCTACATTTTAAAGGTTGCATGACGGTACATATCAAGGTTGTGTAACAGCGCTAAAATGGACAGATACAGCCGTGCCGTCCGAAGTTCATAAAGTCAACAAAACGGATAGCTTCTGTGGCGTATTTATGTCTGAAACCTTTCTTTCTCGATGTCTTTCAATCAGATGTTTACTTAGTTTGAAAACACCCCTGCAGACTGACGAAAAGCACACTGCAAAGGGGAACTGAATCCAAAAAAATTTTCCGGTGTTTAACATTCTGTCTCACTCCCTCTTTCTCCTCCACCCTTAAGCATTTCTATAATTATTTTACAAAATTATTCGTTTACTTTGTTTACACGTTGTTACACGCGTGAATCACACATTCAGGTGTATATTACCATTTACAAACACCTAAATTATGTATTCACTTTAGAAAAGAAGTTTTATAATTACGAAATTTCCTGAAGGCGAAATTCCTTTCTCGTCGAAAATGTTTATTCTAATTACTGTAACAATTAGAACCGTCGTAAAACCTTTCGATTTCCTTAATTAAAATTAATTTCTGATAAAAATTTTTATTTAAAACATGTAACACAAAAGCGAAGAATTTTACAGTAAAAACATTTTCAGTAATTATACGCACTCACTCACTCACTACGCTTTAATGTTCGCGCTGATGACCGAAATCTGCATATCTCTCACTCTGATCTTCCAGCGTCGTTAATGATAGTGAAATATACGGCGAGATGACTTTTACTGACGACCTCAAAAACCAATCAACCAAATATCTGAATACGAATTACTCGTTTATTAGGTGAGCATGCCAACCACAATTAGTTTAAAACGTTTTAGGTTCCGAGCCACAAAACCTCCTCCAGCTATCAATCTTAAAGCGGTCCTCTATCCACTCATACATGATGAATCGCGTCATAGTTTTAAATTACTTCAAAATACGGCTGCTTCCGACAACGTTTTGATTATTTACTTGAGCCTAAAATTGTTCATTTTATTTATTTAATTTACTTATTTGAAGAAGCAGAGAATCTGAAATGTTCAGGATGGTAATACGTAATCAAGACGTGAGAAGCTACAACTACGCAGAGGATCGTTCCGCTTTGCTCGACCTCCATAGACATTTAAACGGCGACCTCGGTCCCCTATCGATTTGCGGGTTACTAAAACATGACTCATCGAAAAGGGCATCGAAGCATTAGACCGCAACGCTTGGCCCTTTGACGAGATTTTCTGCGCGCGCCGCTCGCAGCTAAGACGATATCACAGTGGGACTTAACCTAACTTAACTTAACCTAAAAAAATGTTGGAAGAAATAGGTTACTCGGACAAATGAATAGTTACACAATCGAAACTTGAACAGAAACGTTTCTACTAGTTCCTACGGATTCGGTCAGTGCGACCAAGTGAAAGTGCGGGACGCAATTGATCAAGTACGTAAGAACAGGTAAAAACGTAGTTTCGTCGCGACTGACCGAGACCTGGATACAAGAATCTGCACGAGAAATAGAGACTGAGAAGGCTCACAAAAATGGCGATACAAAAAACAGCAAACGCCGCGGTAAGGTATGCAGTAGAGATAATATGCTTTACCAGAGGAAATAATGAACATATGAGGACATTCTATAACAGGAAGCCACGGAAAATTGGGAAGAAATGTGCAGAAGGGTAACAGGCCAAAATCTAACCGAAAAGCCGAAGAGCGAGGGCAGCATGATGGTAACAAGAGAATAGAACAAGATGGTTTGGCCACGTACATTCGCAACAAACGATACCAGTATTACAAAGGATGACGAAACGGAGGCCACAAGTTGACACCCCAAGAAGATCAAGACTGAGGTGGCAATATCAAGTCACTGAAGACGCTTTGGAAGTGACAGAGTGCAGTAAACGGATAAGAAATGAAAAGTAATGGAAGAAAGTATGGAAAAAGCTAAGAGGCACTATGAATCAAAAGAGATTGTGGAGAAATGAATCGAGGGTGAAATAACACGTCGCCAATGGTGCTTTTCAGTCAACAGAGCTCGGAAGAATAGCTACAAAGACGAGGAAATATACATCCATGATGATGAGACACTTCGAACGATTACGCCAAGTAGCAAAAACCATTAACAGAGATGACAGATAACGTTCAGAATTGTATAGCTTTTTCATTTACGTCGATGCGAAGAATGGCATCGGCTTAGAAATTCTGAACAGACCTAAAGACAAAATATTTATACGTTAAACTACAGAAATTGACCAGCGTACTTAAAATACTTGTCTAGCCAAAACGTACGTGATGTTAATCCCCTTACACGCAAAATATTCTACAATTCACATACGTTTTGGCGGATTCCGTTTGCCTAAACACTCCAACGAATTAACAAATAATAAATAATTGCACGTTACAACACGGGAATCTGTGGGTGGTCATATTCTGAAGTCGTCCTGTTGATCGCTTTCCATCCAAAATCCTTATCCTTTCAAACCCGTTTCTGCAATCACTTGACCTAAGGACTTTATAATTAGCCCTCCCCTAACACTTTCCGCCATCAATCTCTCCCTCTATTTCATAGTCGCGTTAACTAGTGTGGGGTAATCAAGTACTCTAACCAGCATTATCCGAGTCTCTCAAAATACTTCACCACTGCTTTTAAAACATAGAAAGCAGTTTTTCATTAAAACGACTGTGACACAGGTACATAGAATTTTTCTTATAACTCGTATCTTGTTGTAAACTTCGAAACTAATATCAATATATATGTACAACTTGCCAATTCAAACTGGCGCGCATCCTTTCAGTACACGCCAGTTTACAATATTAGTCCTATCTGTAATACTCCTACACAGCGCTATGAAAATAGTGTTTTCTTGTCTCCCTTGTTATTATATCAAAAAATCAAATTCCGCACATCACGTACGGATTTATTGTGATAACTCTTAAGGAATCCTATGGTTTACATATAAACATAATATAAGTTCACTCAGTTTCTTATAAGTTGATTTTTGGGGGAATATAAGAGAGCGAATTACGCGTGTGGATTCAGAAAAGTAGTCTGTTAATTTTAGATCCGGTGAAAAGTATAAACAAGAAAGTTACAGATAAAAGGCACGTTTTTTAATATGAACTCTTGTTTGCCCATAATGGGATAGTTATGAGACAAAGTGTTACGCCGCACGTCTTACACTTGTGCGATTACATTGTTACCAAGGACGAAGAGCACCACAAATCCAAAGCGTCGGCTTCACCCGCCAAGTTGGTACGTGGGACAATATGTTTTGGTATTTCTATTTATGTTAAGACATAGAATAATTTTTACACTTTAAAACTAGAGTTTTAGAAAATTTAGAAACACTACATCGTGTTCAGAAATTGTTACACTTATTAAACGTGAATTTGTGTGATTTTCTGAAGTCGATTTCCTTTTTTACTTCCATGTTCCATAAGGAAATAGAAGTACGTTGATGGCGAAAAAAATCGTGTTTGAGATAAGGGCTTATTCTGATTACTACCCTCAAAACATGAAGAAAAGTCATTTTTCGAAAAGTGTGTGTCTGTGTGTAGAATTTCTTCTATGTCAAACGATAACTGCTGCAAATTCAAACAGAATCAAATAATTTTGTGCATACCTGCCTGACTTGTAGACGACTCATTGCTTTTGGTGAAGTTCGGTTAAGGGGAAGGGGTAGTGTACCTGCAACGTTTTACGTTCTAACAAGAGTAAAGTACTTGAAAATCCATTTAAACTTTTTCAAACAATGGTAATTGTTAAAAATAAAAAAATTTTGTTGCCAGGCAATACAATTATAATTTTTTCATTTTAATTTAAATCATGTATGAGTGAAAATATATCGTCCCTGGCAGGCAAGCATATCTCAATTATGTCATGTTTATGTTTCCAAAGTTTTATTATTGTGATTACCGCAATAAAAAGGCACGCGCGCGCGCGCGCGCACACACACAATTCGCGTTATTTCACAATTTACGTAATTTTTTATGTGTACTACTTTATCGGCAACACAGAAGTAGTTTCTACGGAAATATTTCATTTCAATTTGTCAAACATAAAACTCTATTTACTAGGCGGGGGATATTTTTTTTAGAAATTATCGAACCGAATTCAAGTAAATTATTTTAAATATAAATCTTAGAACATGGAAGTCATGTATGGCTCTCCATACCGATTTTTATTGTATTCTACGTTATCTGAGAATCTTCCGATGGATTAATTTCATCTATTAAAATTTAATTTTATACCGTACTGTTTGTAAGGTACATTTCACAATTGATTATAACAAATTTTTGTAAAGTGCTCTACGCTGATGTGAAAACTTGGAAAATTATACTTCTAAGAAGATTTTAATTATTTAGCAGACAGTCTTGTCACAGTTGAGAAACGAGAGATCGAAACCGCAAGATTATAATGAAAATAATCCACATATTATCCAAATTATTTCCTATTAACTCATTGCAAATTAAGTGGAGCGAGATGGATTTTCGCTTCTGAAGAATTATTCAGATACTATTTACACACCAATCACATACACACTGATAAAACGATGCGTATTCTATCACGGAAAATATAAAAATTATAGATAGTAACATAGACAACGTAAAAATGTCAACACAAACGGAATCATCATTTTACTGATGTGGCGTGCGGTTATAATTCGACCATGGAACTCAAATCTCCCACCGTCCCATTATTTTCCTGTTCAATGACACATCAAGGTCAAACCTGCACATTCGTCTCGTATGCGTACGCTACAAGAGAGCTTATTAAACTAGAGCCTTTATAGGTGAACTGTAAGATAAACAATATAAACATTACCTTTCTTCTTTTTAAAAAACTTATTTTAACCAAATTTTGACTTCTTTGATAAAACAATGTAACTTTTCTTCCTCTCCCTTCAAACATTAAGCTTGAGGCATGTTGCGCCCCATGGAAATGGTATAATTAACGTTCCACAACCGCCAGAGAGGGAGTTATGTGTGTGTGTGTGGGGGGGGGGAGCGTCGTTGTTAGGTATATCGCCAGGCACGACCTCTGCAGTACGTAGTGGTGAGCTAACAGACCGAGCCGTAATCTTGATCGATCCCACGAGCGCTGCACAGCCGTTGAGGTTGTGAGTCTCGAACGAACGTTGTCACTGTGCCGGTCCACGCCAAACAAACTCAGATGTGCATTTTATGAATAACATAAAACATGTCTGCGCACATTTAAAACCTGTTGAATACTTAACCAATATTATTTTCACCGTACACATTTTTCAAACGACTGCAGTTGGAATGATGCAGTTTCACTGCGAGAGAAGCAGATATTTGTACTTTATGCTGGCTCCCCTTGTGTAAACGTCATTACAGGCTTTGTTTTGTAGGTGAACACAGTATCTACAATAGTTTCTACTAGACTTGTAGACAGCCCGAATTAAATTTAAGTTAAAGACGAGTTTCAACAGTCTTATCGAACCGAAGCTCTTGATGTACAACAGCCATCAGCCCTGAAAGCTGAAGCTAATACCTCAAGGTCTAATTACTGGAACGGAGTACATAAACTGAAATGCCATCTCTGAAGCTGGTATGGAAGCAATGAAACCTATCGTTCATTGTCCTACCCAGATATTCTAAACAATGTTTATGTGGCTGTGCACAGAATCCCAAGTCGTTCGATAATTTATCTGAAGTTCCGTTGCAACAAGTGTTTTTGTGATGTTACGGGTGCTACTAAATCCTTTAAATATGAAAAAAATAGACAAAATCGAGGTTTTAGAAGCACTGAAATAAACCACGGAGTCAATACGACGAAAACTGGAAAGAAGTATCAGCAGGTGGAAGAAGGAAGTTGTTATCCAAGGAAGACGAACAAGAAGATCCTGGCTACAATGCAGGCTGCGTTTGTATTCTGAGATCTGAATATAATAGTTAACTGTGGAGACGATTTATTTCAAACGTATTTTTTGAAACCAATTTTTTACATTTAGGTATAGGCCTATCTGAATCTTTGATAACTTGTTGTGGTCATATAAATTAAATTCTACTATAAAAACCACACACTACGTGGATAAATTAGTTACGAAATTTTCAAGATTACGTCTACTTTTAGAAAAATAAATAAATCAATCAATTTGGACGATTACCCCCCCGCATCGGGCCTTCCAACACGCCTGAAAACCACGTTAGGGAAATTGGTAAATACGGAACGACCGCAAACTCAAAAGCGTTTCTTTAAACCGTTGTAAACTGTTAAGATGTGTAGTCTAAGTTTCAAACAGTTAAACGTCTCACCTATATTTTGTTTTGTATGACTAACGTATGTCAAAACTGGGACATTAATAGAATTTACGTAACTAGTACATGTTGCAAACTAAATTATATGTAAAAAACACGATTTCAAGTGAAAACGCAATTTTATACTTCCAAGTAGAAAATATTAATACTTCTTTACTTACATTGGTTTCTCGGCCGAGTAGCTGTAGTTTAAAAGTTTGTGCCAACAGAAAATTTATACAATGACCTGATGACTACAGAATCCCAAGTTACCACTCCCAGACTGAGGTTGCATATTCTTCTATTTGAAATGGACTGTTAAAAAGAAAGGGCGTATTTTCAGGTATATACTATTTGTATTGGACATCCAACGGTGGAGTGTTACAGATTTCCACACGTACAAGAAGAGAGCACGTGAGACGTGCGAGCTCGATTTTCTCACCGCCTTTCCTCTTACACAGACAAAAGCAATCAAAAAACACGCGGAACTCAAGAATTACCAGCAAATTAATCGCTGACGACTAACTATTGTCTTCACAACGAGAGGCACGCTACGAGTGCTCCCAGTGCCAAGACAGACCGTTTCCGGTGATCGTAACAGGTATCAACGGAAGCTGTAACCGCTCGACAGCCTGCAGCGAACTCTTTTTGTTTAATTTAGTCCTTGCCACTGCGACGGTTCTACTGATTCAACATAACTCAGCATGGCAATTGAAAATTGCTACAAACAATAAATTTTATAAAAAACAACTTAAACCAATAATTACGAAAAACTGTTTTGAGTGAAACAATTAGCTTCGCGTGTAATAAAACTGACGTTTTACAAAACAACCAGCATCTACAATCGAGCCTTGGAACAAGAGCAGGCCAATGGCTCTTCCAGTTTTTCTATAAAGCACAATATGCATACCATACAATGAAATACTTACTACTCCTTTACGAAAATTATCCTCGTATCATGATTTTTCAAAACGATGACTGCTTATTAAATCTACGATCATTATATTTCAAAGCTAACAGTACGTCACACGAAATGCAGCACATAAGCAGCAAGTCTCTATTGCTACAAAATGCTAAACTGATGTTAACTATAAATTTAATGTTTGTTTCTACAAACGTTCCACACATTACAGAACGAGCGAAACGAATCTTTTGGGACTGGTCTATCTACAGTATATGTCTGGGAGCTGTCTCACAATTTTGAATGCTTAACCGACGTTCTGGTTTTTGAGACCCCCTTTCTCAAAATAAGAGGCGGGAGCCAAAATTGTGAGGAGTGTTAAAATCTTGAAAAAATCGTACATATCCATGTGAGGTATCAAATGACACGAAAATTTCAATCAAAATCGGATTATAGTGTTCAGTTTTAGAACTTGAAAAGTTTGGTTCACCAGACTCCAAAAAACAGATCAGAAGTTTGAAAAAGTTAATGCTGACTATCAAACATAGACAATTTTAAAACAAATCCGAATGCAGCGTTTACTTTGAAAATGTTTAAGCTTTAGGGACAAAGTGTTTTAACATCACTGGCTAAAGGAGAAAGGCGTGGCAATTTTCGAAAAATACCAAAGGCGTGGATCAAATGATTAAAACTTTTATTCAAAATAAGAAATCGGTTATCTTCAATAATTTGATAAAAATTAAAGCATATAAAGGAGTGAGTTGCATATAAAGCTCCTTTGACTGCCTTCAAAATGTTGTAAGGTATGTTTGCAAACATTACATATTGTTATGGGTTGTATATTTGTGAAAAGTATTAGATCTGGGCTATACTTATCTATGGAAACGTATATAAACAGTGCGACTTAATTATTTGTCGTTTAAGCATTAACACAACAAATTCCGCTGTAGACGGAATGTTTAGTGTTTACCGTATTCATCATAATAAAAAGTGCAAATTATCGTCTACTTACAGTTATTATACTGAAAAAACTGGATAGACAGGGTTTTGAATTTATCTCATAGCACATAATCCCTCAAATACTTTGTAAAATACACACCAGTACGCCCCCTGAGCCGTGGAGCTTGCTCACTATTTTAAACGAAATATATTTATTATTAGATAAATTTCAATACTATATAATTCTGAATTGTCATAAAAATTACAGAACCACAATTCTTATTTTTTTATTTTTTAAAGAGCAACTGTAAAGCAGACGCTAACAAACTGCAATAAACGCTAAAAAAAAACTACCACATTTTTTTTTTAGTTAAATTTATAATCATAATGCATTAATGACAAATAATTTCGTCATAGCTTTTAAGTGTACGTATCTTTCCACAGATATCTACAGGCCTAGTACTTTTCACAGACATACCGCTAATAATGTGTAACGTATAAAGTTACAAAAATGTTAATGTGAAGACTACAGTTGGAGTTGGGTTAAAATTCTCTTTAATCTGATGTTGATTTTATACAATTTTTTGAAAATGTATTCCTTATGGGGGATCCGGTGTCCTAAAAAGCCGAAGTCATCAACACCGGACAGTATATTCGGGTTTTGGTTAAAATTCTGTTTAACTTGATAACCGGCCGGGAATTTTTTGATTTTTATCAAAATTTTGGAAAGCCTTTTAGGCCCTGGTGTAAAAAATTGGCTTTACTCTGATACCCTACAAGGAATTCTGAAATTTTGTTCAAACTTTAATGATCCCTCACATGTTCCTCATGCTTCCCTCTTTACGGTTGGATCATTCTAAAAAACAATACGGTTCTGTAGGAGGTTAACGTTGCGTTTTACGAAAATCGGTTAATGAATTTAGAAGTTATCGTGCGACATACTCCAAACAGACAGACAAATGCCAAACGGTCGTGTCAAAACTGAGAACTTGCTTCGTTCGTTCCATAATGTCTCGACACCTTTAACGTCAAACACGTGTAGAATATTACATACATATTAAAGGCATTACGTAATTTCAAAACTGAGAACTTGTTTTGTTCGTTCCATAATGTCTCGACACCTTTAACGTAACGTCAAACATGTGTAGAATATTACATATTAAAGGCATTACGTAATTTCTACGTTTAAAAGGTCAGTCTCCACCTACAAGACGATAGTAAACCAGTGAATGATGTCCCTGCCTATACTTAGTACGCCTGTGAGAGAATCGTCAAGTAAACACACATACCACAAGTGTACGGAGAGAGATAACAAACCACTCCCAGGACTGAACGACCATAGAAGTAAGAAACTGCACCGAATAACTGAATGCCAACACAGTTACTCCGATTATAGCAAATCTAAGTCGCTGAAAATATAACAATAAATTTAAAACGCGGTTTCGTAAATGAACACAGTCCCGTCAACGAATACCGCAAACAGTGTACTGATACAACAGCAACCCCACTCGATCTTTATTATTGTTTTTTGTTTGCAATCATCTCAAAAACTAATGGACAAGTACTGTTCACTTGACAAGAACACTTCTGTGGTCATGAGCACCCCTTCGGCCAAAACGTATTTTTGAACAATATTTTTACGCATGTCATGAAAAAAGCAAAATGGAAATCCATATTGGGTCAAATGGTAAATCGACCAGCCAAATGAATGCACACACTCGCACGCTCCCGAGTTTTTACATACAATTAAACGTAAACTGGAGCATGCTTAAGGTCTATTAATCAAATGGAACAGAAAACATACTTTCGTACGATAGTTGAAATTATAATAATGATAAAAAGGACGTAGGCTACAGATAATTATTTAAACTACGTGTGGGCAGAATTTTAAAAAAACTGCTGTCTACTGTACTAGAATGTTGAGCTTGTGGAACGGACCGGCACCGTCACAGTCATTGGCCACGCGACTTGGACTATTTGGGCGAATACTTGCGGCGACAAACGAGAGAACACTCTCTGTTGACATTACAATGGAAATTATGCGCTGGCGTGAAGTTCTTTTTGCATTTCCCTTACCTCATCACAGTTTTGTCCATTTATTTAGCAAAACAGAGAACATCGCTGGCCCATATTAAAAAAAAACCCAAAAACAATAATAAAAGCGAGAAAGACCTTTATCAACATTCCATTCCAACATTAATATCTTTATCTAAAACAAAACGTGTTGATAACAAAATTATTTCGGAAAAGCAAAGCATCAATGCTGCCAAAATTTAAAAATCCAAATCAGTTTTTTGAGCACGAACAGTTCTTGGATTTAAAACGAAAACCACCTGTTATTCGAACTCCGAAAATCATATTTAGACAAAATCAATAAAGTTAAAGATACTACCATATGGCAATACCGGTGGTATCTGGTCACGTTTAGTGACGTGGCCGGGCGAATACCCATTGCGTACGGTATTTAGTAATGCGTATTTACCAGGACATATTGGGCAAAATCCTGTTCTTTAAAAGCCAATTTAATTCTACTGCACTGTACAGCCTTTAAGTACTCAGACATATACTTTCTACCAAATAAAATAAATATGTCCTCTAAATATAGTTTTTGACTAAACTCTTTTTTAGGACAGGTTCAACTGAAGACAATATTTTTTCAAATTTTATAACTATAACTTGCAAGTTTAACTATGAATGTTTTCAAACTATTATCAGTTTTCATATTTAAATTTGATAAATGTACTGAGAAACGTAAATTTTTCTCAGATACACAGTTCAAGTCAACGTTTTTTTTGGACAACTGATGATTTTCTTAAACACAACTGACAAGCTCTGGTTCTTTTACAAAAACTCTTAACGCCTTAAAAAAACCTAACTGAGACTATTTACATGGTTTTAAAATTCATTCAAATGAAATAAATTCCAAGTGGACGGAATTATTATTTTTTTTATGAAATCAAAATACCTTTTCCACTACACAAAAGAAGTCGGGTCCATAATTTTTTTTATGTCTGCAAGGAATAACATAAACATTCAGGTATTTACAATTTTTTGGCGTTTGCCCCGGATAGGACAAATTTTCTTTAATAGGCGAAATCATCATTATTTTGCACACTAAGTCGTCACAAGGTAAACACAGCTGAACACACAAAAACGCCAGTATTTTACACAAATCAAGACACATAAAAGACAGGTACGACGGTTAATCAGCATTCTTCTCTGTACAAATTCAAGGCAATAACAATTTGTCGTTTAAAAAGATGTCTCAATTTTCTGTCCATTACTTTACTATTATTTTTTTTCTCAAATAACATTGATTTTATTAATCAACGTACAGTAAATATAAACTTACGTCCGGATCTTAGAATTCACGTGTAACGGAGAATCCAATGAATCGGGTCTAGTTCTCTTTCGTTCACAGCGAAACCTGTTCGTCCACAATACAATCACTTTGTACACAACATTCACACGTGCACGAGTACACACACACAATACGCAGCAATAACTACTGCAACAAACCGTCCGGTGAACGGTATGAAAACGTTTCATTGGTACGTCTTCACAGCCGTTACACTCTACTTGCTGCACACAACGGTAACTCAATCCGGCCACCGCTAAACGTCGCAAACTGCACTACTCGCTCGAAACACACTGATTATGAGGTAAATTTTAAGATTAGATAATTTTTCAGTCATCAGAAAAAGTGCGATTACACAGATATTTCTTCAGAAAAACAACAACTGTTAAGCAATCAAACAATAAACACTAAAATTTCCAAACTACACTGCATTGGCTTTTTAGTTACATTTGTAACCATAATGCCTAATTAACAAACAATTTAGTCCTAGCTTTAAAATTTATTTAGTCCTAACTTTGAAATGAATGTATGTTTCCATAGATATCTACGGATCTATATATAATACTTTTAACGAACAGTCATAACAGAAAACAATATACAAAGATTTTATATAGAGAACAAAGGTTTTGAAGGCGACCCAAAATTTACACGGAGTGTTGACAGATATTAATCCCGTCAATTTATTAAGGATGCGGAGTTCGTATTCTGAATAAAACTCCTCCTCATAACTAGATCCCCACACTGATTTTTAAATTTTTTTCTTAAAACTTTGTGTTCAATTTTTGCCCCATGGTGACAACTAAATTTATAAATTTTTATAGTAAACGCTACATTTGGATTTGGGTTAAAATTTATTTTAGTGCGACACCCGACTTTAACAATTTTTTAAACTTACGATCTCTTTCTTGAACCTCCGAGTCATAGAATTTTTAAATTTCCAAAACTGAACGCTACATACATATTTTGGTCAAATTAATATTCCTTTTAATTTGATACCCTACATGCATTTTGCGACTTTCTCAAAATTTAAACCCACTTTTTGGGGAGACTGACGTAGCAAAATTTTGAAGTTTTCTAAAATGAACACTAAAATCAGATTTTGGTTGCGATTATGATGAAATTCCATTTAATTTAATACCCCCCAGATTTTTTCTACTTTTTTTACAATTTTGATTCCCTCACACTTTTAGCCCCCGCCCATTTTTTGGGGATCAATCTCAAAAACAATAGTATTCTGTAGGGAAAGAGTATGGAGACGCACCTAAGTTTAACGAAAAGCATTCAAAAGTTATCGTGAGACATACCCCAGACAAACGCCAAACGGTCGAGTTTAATTTGAAATCTAGCTACGCTCGTTCAATAATTGTAATCCTCTAATAATAGCTTTCATTCGTGGGAATTTAAAATTGTTACAAAAAAATTGCGTTGGAAATTATCTCTATGTGTATCCCTAGTAATAAAGATGAGATACGCTTGACACAAAACGATACTGTCAATGTACTGACACCGCTTCCAGTATTTGCATTAATTTCATTAGAAGTGTGGGAATCTGTGTCGCCAACTTTATTCTTTAACAAGCCCTACACATAGAAATCATGTACAGATATATCTACACTCTGGTCCGTTCAGGCCATAAATCTCTGCAGACAGAACAATTATTCTTGAAAGTTTCACGAATGCTGGCCAAACAGTCGACACAGCCTGCGTGATAAAACTGTTCTCGCGATAATCATTAGATTATCAGACACGACCACAGTAATCAGTAATTTTTTAAAATAAATTATTAAATGCACTACGCGAAAGTACTTAAATGAATTATTAAAAACGCAAAATTTTATTTTTGTGTGCAACAAAATATTATTTGAACGAACAACTGAATTATTTCTACCGTCTGACTTAGCGATTGTAGGAAACAATCTGCCACACTGCCGTCTGGGGGCCGTCCCGTCTATAGTGATTTATGCCGTGTGTGGAAGTGGCACCTACCAGTATAACGGTGTACATTCAGCGAGAAAGAATATAAACTGTCATGTAGCGTTACTTGATGGAGAAATCAGAGGCAATGAGATTTTTAATGTAACGGCTCACCTATGTGGAGCCCGGGAAGATCCCTGGTTGGAAGTGATAAAGAGTATGTAACAAGCGATAAGAGAGCTCGTGAGGAATAAACACCAGTACCCACAAGATTGCAGTTCTATCTTGAAGGAAAGCAGAGAGAAAGAATCTACTTTTAAAGCAGGATGAAAGGAAACAAAAAACGTGAAGAAATACGAAGAAACCGGTAGGATATGGTGTTATCTAAAAGCTATTTCGATTATACAAACGCTGGACTAAGTCTGCTAGCTCCAGGCATCGACATGAAATTTTCTCTAATTGTATATCCAGCATAATGTAAAAAATGTGATTGTACGTTCAGTAAAAATTTAAAAAAAATACTGTATAACCATTAAAAACAAAACAAAAATACGTAAAGTTATCGTGTACCCAGTAAAAACAAAAAAACATGAGTTTATTGTAAACTCGAAAAATATTGATGTAACACGTTAAATCATTTACCATTTCAAAGCTTAGAAAGAGTGTGACGCGAACCAGTTCAAGCAAATTTTAAACAACCATATAGCACAAGTTTTCATAGTTTGATTTCCTCAACTGATTCGCAAATTTTATGTTGGCATACAGTCCGAGACTAGACCTCACCATGTCAAAATTGATGACAGACTACCTGAATTATACGTAAGTTTCACTCTGCACTTCTTTCGCGACACCATGGTTTCAAAGCGGAGTGCAACACGTCCCATATCAGTCTTCCTGTGTACGCGATTACCGTAACGTCAGAATGACCGTAGCGTCTAATCGGTAACGCGATTTTCGGTTTCCAACCGTAAATATCACTCGACGACAGGAGTAACACGTGCGACCACCTTAATGGCTGTGAAAAAATTATAATAATACAGGCGTTTCTACGGACTACGTTTTCCGGACTTTCACACAAAGCCAACGGATAATTTCGCGTCTTATAAATAAATAATTAAATTCGACTAAGAAATACTTCTTCAGCACTACAGCCCAATGGGAGCCCTGGCATCCAACACCAATCTTCTCCAACGTGCCATCCTTTGCCAATATAACATAACTCCACACGTCAATTCTTCTGAGATCATCCAACCATCTTATCCTAGGTCGATCCCTCTTTCTGCTTTTATACACCTGTGTCCTCTGGATTTTTTTCAGCATACCCTGATCATCTATCCGTTCTAGGTGACCTAACCATTGTATTCGTTGAGTTTTTACGAATCTGACAAAGTCCGCATACTTCAATAGCTCATCTATCTCCTGGTTATTTCCTACTCTCCATTCATCGTCTTACTAAGGAATACTGCTCGGCAAAAAAGAGAACAGTCGGAAACCTTTCATGTAACGTAATGTGTTCTTAAAATCGCAATTTGTATCTGACCACCATCATATTTTCCCGTTAGTAAAATGATATTCATATGTTTAGTCCACGTGGATTCGGCGTTGCCACGGTTAGTAGGACCATTCAACAACTGTAGTTTACCACCTTCAATGAAGCCCATCTGCAAGCGTTGCAAAAGATACCGATAACGCACCCACGTCAGCGGAAATAAAAAGTTAAGTACACTGATAAAAGTCGCTTTCATATTCAACTTTAACGATTAAAATAAAACATTATTAACAGTCTATTTATTCAAAGTGTGAGGGGAGTTCGTTCCCTCGTAATCCAAATTAAATCATTTAATATAACAGCGTACTGCGAGGGTAGTTGGCAAGTTTGCGGAGCGATCTCTGTAGCTTACCCATAGAACTAAAATTTTCAATGTTGAATAAGAATCACATGTCATGTAAACGCACATTAATTTACACATCTATTCATCAATTTATTCACTGTTTACTACTACCTATTCACATTTATTATCAAGCGTGTTTTGGAAAATGAACAAATTGATTGAATTCTTTGTAAAAAAAAAAACACCAACGCCAATGGAAATTCACAACGAAATGTCAGTAAATGAGTTAGGAGTTGCTGCGCTTCCGAAACGGTGGTTTGTAAGTGAGCATTGGAGTTTAAAGATGATGTCCGCAGTGGATGCCTGAAAAGTGCAACAACTCCAAATGCAGCACAAATGTTTTTCATACCAAATATTACGGTCGCAGCAGCTTTGCTACCGAGCAAGGAAGGTGGTGACGTATGCCATTCCACTGCACGCGTTACTGTAATACCACACATTTAAAATACGTTTAACACAGTTTCGGTGTGAGTTGACTGCCCTCACACGATATTTCTTGTAGCGAATAAGAAAACACACTTTAACAAAATATTCAATAGATTACACTGACATATAATGTACGAATGCACACAAAATCGCAACTATATACGTCCTCTGAACAACTGAACAATGTTTACAGAACCAGTAATACCCCACCAACACACTATCATTCAGTAGACCTCTCGCTCGTCAGGCGTCTCGGTAGCAAAGCTGGTGCGCGTACAGTAATTAAAATGTGATAGCACGCTCATGTGAGATGCTTATGATCTCAGCCATGTCATCCATTCTCAATCGCCGGTCTTGTAACACCATGTACGAAATTCCTTAATGACAACCGGAGTTGTTGCAGTTTTTGAGCGCCCACTGCGGGGATCATCTTCAATGCTCGTACGAACATGTTCAAACTCAAGTGCCCACTTATAAACCATTGTTTCGAAAGGCGCGGCATCTACTAACACACTCACCGCGTCGTTGTGAATTTCAATTGGCGGCAGACCTTCTTTAATAAAAAATTTAGTAGCAGCACGACGTCCGATTTGGCCATTTATCAGAACAAAAAATGCGAATAGGTGGTAAACAATGAATAAATCGACAGACGGATTTGAAAATTAACAATGTTTTTACACGAAATATGAATCTTTCATCTTTCAACACACTAAACATTTTAGTTCTATCGCTAAGCTATGGAGTCGCTCCGAGAAGTTTTCAACTGACCCTCGTAATACCTCTATTTTTTATAACATACCGTTAATGCAAAACGTTACACGTCACAAATTAAAGACTAACCAAACAACGTTGAAGCACAATTAAAAATCAAGTTCATAAGTTTAATGAGTACGTTTGTGGTACACGGATATTCTAACCGTAATTACGTTACAAATTAATATGTAATTACTTCTATAAACTTGCATTCACAAAACTGGATGTCTTGCTTTCAATTTAAAGAAAGCGTCTTTCATCGTAATTGCACTTGCTAATTTCACTTCAAACAACAAAATTATATTCTCTAATTAGGAAAATATTCAAATCAATAGCCAAACTTACACAGTGGAGACGATTTAACCAGCCGTTGAAAGCAATTACAAGGTTTGTAACGATGACAAAAAATAGTAGGAATTGTCTAATTTTGCTACATGCGGTTTGGTTTTGGTTTCATACGTATTAACTTCCTATATTTACGCAGAAAAGGGAAACTCACTTGTAGCCATTTCCCCAATGTTACGTGGAACACAACAATATTTTATGATTCTCCCCCAAAATTTGGTAATAATAAGTACAGCTTGTGAAACTTGAAACGTTTTACTACTCCACCACCCCAAGTACAAGGTGAAAATAGTGATCGATATTAGCGAGATACGACGTTTTGTTTCAAACCGAACACATTACCAAAATTCTCGAACACTATTATAATTCACCGCTGAAAATTCAAAGCTCTCTTATTATATGCAGCTACGCCATTTATACAGTTACCGTCGGCAATCAAAGCTACTGTTATCAGTCGTAATCTCATTATCTTGTTAACTCCCATCAATATAGTTACGTTGTGGACACTACTTCAACAAGAGGCTACACCACAGGCAGAATGACGTCAACACGATGGTCGGCTTCGCTGTAAGTCAGTGGTTCCCAAACTTTTCTGTTCGTGGACCCCCCCCCCCCAAATAATTTAAAAATTCACGGACCCCGTCTAAGTTCTGAAATAAAACAAACAGTAAATATGATACAAACTCTTATATTTTAATTAAAATGTACTAAAATCAAACTTCTCTTAATTTGCAAAATTATAATATTAATGATATCAAACATAGTTTAATGTGGACAATGAAGCTGCTTTTGCAGAATTAGCTCTTTAATATTGGGTTTAATGTCTGATGATTTCAATATTGAGTACCTATCGACATCAAGTTTATTTCTCAACTTTGGCTTTAAGTACGTGGGCAGGAAGACTGCGGTTTCACACAAATAAGCAGAGGAAAACTCTTAAACAGTTAAACACTTCAAAGCTCCTTTTCCGAGCTCAGGATAGTCAGCCATTACTTGTAACCAGAAGTCAGCTAGCTGTAATTGCGAAAACTGTAATTTTAATGATCTGTCAGTTAAAAGTTCTGCCAGTGAATCTTCTTCTTGTACTGTACGAGAAAGGTCTAGTCTGTTGGGCGGACAAACAGATCTGCTGCACGACATGATTTAAAAACATTATTATAGCCATTAGTTTGAAATTACTTTTACAATTACAATTAGTTTGAACAAAAAAATACTGGATTCTTCTACTAATGTTTTTAAGATTTTAAAATTTAGATCTAGATTTTAGAGCATAAAAAATAGGAGAAAATTACGGTATATTCTATTTTTTTCTTAAAAGTGTCTGTGGACCCCCTGAAACATTGTCGCGAGCCCTCAGGGGTCCGCGGACCCCACTTTGGGAACCACTGCTGTAAGTGATAAGCCACGGTTGACGAATACTAATACTGGCATCGCCGCGTCCACGTGAAATCAATGTGACGATGTCATTTTTATTAACGGGACAATCTGATTGGTGCAGAGACAATGTCGGGACAGTGCCACATTTTTAAGAACATACTGTTACATCGCAGGCTTCCGACTATTAACCGTTTGGGTGAAGCACTATTACATAAATCAATTAAAGTCTGTAGAAATCTTAGAACAAAGCATTGCTCTTATGGCAATGCAAATTCTCATAAGCGCGATTGCACGTCATGCGATTGTACGTGTCAGAGTGTGTGTGCGCGAAAGAGAATGTGTAAGGCGCGCGAATGTTGTCAACACTAGTTCACAACATCTTGCTGTAGACCATAAACGCGCTTCTTTTTTCTAAGCTTTGCACGTAGTAGGCCTACACGCAGACGCGTTAACCAAAATCCAGTGTAGTCCAGTCAAATGGTGGTTTTCCCGTAACAAAATTGCGGAAGTTTTTTTCTCAGCGGTTCTATATGTTTTTTGGGGTGCTGAATCCGAATTTCAATTTTGCTGCCTTGTAGGAGGTCGGCTTCACAACGAAAAACGCAAAAACCTCAAAATTTTCGCATTTTTTTCAGTTTTTCGCTTATATCTCGAAAACTATGCGTTTTTCGAAGATGACCACTCTATACAAAATTAAAGTAGACAAATTTCCTACAAAATGCACTAGTCAACTTTGAATTTCTGACGAGGGGTATAGGCGCTAGAGCGCGCTGAAAAACAGCGTTTTTTTGGCCCTTCTGCGAAAACGTCAAAAACGCCCACTCCCACCCCCTACAACTCGAAAAATATACATGTTATCAACGAAAACCCTTATACCACGTGAAAGTACATTAAATTTCCTACAAGAGACGTCTCTAACATTCAATTTTCTCGTAAGGGGCGAGGGAGCAAAGCGAAAATTACGAAAAATGCCTTCTGCGCCCTACAGCCAAAACGACCCCTCCCACCTGTCTATCTCTCATCGGCGCTATACTTTCGATGTATTACGCTTAAAAGAGGTTGTTTTGAATGAATTGATGGCAAAGCATGTTTGATGAAAACATTAACAAATTATATTTACAACATATTAGGTACATTACACTGAATATAAAGCTGAATATGAAATCTGTATGTAGTAATGTACATGTGTCATGAAATGAGTGAAAGTCGAGCCCAGGATTGGGTCATCACTTCGAGTAGGTTCTCCATCTGGAAAAGAAAGAAGGCATTTAGTGTTAGAACATGGTTACAAAAGACAGATAAGTTGTATAGTGAAGTATCGATGTATGAAGAAATACCTGATGTCATGTGCGCAGTTATTTTAGTCGTCTCTGTTTGGTTGTTGGCCCAGGCAATGTTTCTTGGGCACTAGAAGGTCCAGGTGAAGGGTCTTGGGCAATTGAAGGTCCAGGCAAAGGGTCAGGGGCTGTGGAAGGTCCAGGCTGAACAGTGAGTTGTTGCTGTTCTTCAACTGAAAAAAATGTAATAGAATGATTAATGTTATGATAGAGAAAAACTGATTAGTAAAGATGCATAATGCTGCAAAATATTACATAAATTAATACCTTCTGTCGCCTCAGCTGCTTCAGACAGTGGTACTGCAAGGGGCTCGTCCAGGTCGTCTTCCTCTTCTGCATCCAAATTGTCGTCGATGTTGGAGCACGACCCTTCACACTGCTGGCACAGTTTCGTGCAGAACAGTCCTGCTCGCCTACACCCACACCGACCTTGGCAATCTGTCTTGCATTTGCAAGATATAAGCTGAAGAAGCCTCTCGGGAGCCGAGGGTTTCAGTGTGGTAATGGGAACCAACCCATTTTCTGTCAACTTCCACCCCCACTGCTCTGGATCCAAGTAGTTTCCGATCCACTGCTGCACCTGATGGAAAACTCTGAAGGCGTGTTGTTGAGCTGCAGCTTCAGTGGGAGGTATGGAAGCCGTGTTTGCTGATGCCTTGTAGGCTGATGTCACGTACTGCTTATACCTCAGCTTGTTGAGTGTTGAGCACTCGGTCGGTCCGTTTAAACTTGACGGCTTTGAAGTCATTGCCAACAATTCCTTTGATACCTTTGGTCCCCACCTCCCTGGACAAGTGACAATTGATTTTATGTCCTCCCAGAACCCCATTGCTGATTGATATTAGTTCTGAGGTGTCGGGGAAAGATGGGTGTTGATGAAACCATTCCATCTTTTTCGTGCAATTTTT
Source organism: Magicicada septendecula (assembly GCA_034769895.1). Lineage (NCBI taxonomy): Eukaryota > Metazoa > Arthropoda > Insecta > Hemiptera > Cicadidae > Magicicada > Magicicada septendecula. The sequence continues at coordinate 245,493,475 of CM068372.1, forward strand.
GTCAAGATTTACGCTTGCATCACGACTGTCCGCATCCTGGTCGGTCGTTCCAAAGTTTACACCGCAGAAATCCTCAATCGCGTTTGCGACATGCTGGAGCGAACTCATTCCCAGCGTCCATCTTGCCAAGATGCCCTCGCTGAATCCACGCGCTCTACTCAGCCCTCCTTCAACCTTCATGTGCTTCATGAGCTGCTGTTCAATACACATATCGCTCCATGTTCCGCACCAGCATTTGTCACTACGTCGAATAGTGAAACCCCCTTTCGAAGTGAATGCTTGAAATTCATCAGGTGGCATGGAGTGCTCTAGTGTGAGCATATCTTGCAAGTACAAGTGCGCGCACTTGGGGTATAGATAGTGCCCGCTGGCGTGGAAATATGGTAGCATGTCGTGTATGACTTGAAGGTGTAGTTTCCAATTGCCCATCCGCTCAGACTCAATAAATTTCAACACCAAAGTTATCATTTGGAAATATTCAATCCACAACTTTGAAGTGGGGCCTACATTGGCGAGATGCTGAAGCTGGGTTTCAAATTTTTGTGAAATTTCCTTCCCGCAATCTCTTTCATGTGCATCCAGTAGCTCACTTCGATCTCCACTGTACAAAAGTTGCTCGACATCGAATTGGAACGTTGGAGAAAAGTCTAGGGACTCCATTACCACCGTACCAAGAGCTCGGAAAGCCAACGTGTGTCCTCTGATCGCCCTGGCATAGGGTGTGGCCTGTCATAATCTTTTCAGTGCTGTTGACGCTGTAGACGGTGTTGAATAGTTCCGACAGGCCACTCCCTTCCATAATATACCCCACAGCCCCCATGAAAGACATAAGCGAGTGGAACCCACCTAGTCGTATGACCACGTCAGGTAGCTCAGGGTCTCCCACACGACTCGCTATCACATCTCGCGCCTTGAGGTAGAGAGGTTGATCGAACGTGACGAAAGTTGTTCGCTGCCCCAACGAATGTGTCTTTTCAACGGCAGACAACAATGATGTGTATATCGTGTCGTATTCCCCGGGAGGCGCATTTATAAAGGGTGGGCAGTCTATGAATGTTGTTTGGTAAGGTACTTCTTTGGTTACCTCCTCCATAAAACCATTCCATCCAGACATTCCTGTAAGATTTTTAGATTTGCTGTACAGCCACAGCAGGAGTGGCACTGATGGAACGATGGTCTCAGTATGAGGGAACGATGTACTTAGGTCATTGATGTGAATAGCGGCTAAGCCGACATCATTGTTCCTTTCAAAATGTTTCAGTAGTACAGCTCCTAAGCTTCCAACGATTTGTGCTGATGGTACATCCTTCAACCGTGCAACCTTTTGACCCGGGACAACAGCATTTTTTGGGGTGACACATCGGATGCCCCCCATTGTGTGGAATGTGTTTCGTCCATCCAGAGTTTGAATGTTGAAATCGGCGTTGTCATAGACCATCTGGCAAAGTGCTTGTTTGTTAACAGCCAGGGGAGGACGCATAATTGACGACACTTCAAATCGAGTTGCTTCATTGTACGTGGAACAAAACCCCATGGAAGACAGGACATCTATCAATTTGCGAGAACCATATTTTTTGTAAAGAAATGCTGCTAAGCCGATTTGAAGAGGTGAGAGGAATGACCCAGGCCGCACAGCACTAATCACGCTATGTGCAATGGCTGCTGATTTTTTTTCTTCCATTTCTCCAGATCCCCTCGCTTTTTGCTGAGCACCACAGCGTCCATAAAAACTCGAAGAGTCTCAGGAATGAGATCCTCAGTTTCATTTAGAAACCTTTCTGAAGGGGGGTATTCAGTCAAATTATATACTTGCGATCTTATGTCTTCCACAATTACGGCAGCGGCTGCTTCAACTAGGGCACGCTTTTCTTCTTTTTCTAACAGCCTCTGAACATCTCGATACCAGGATTCATTAATGATTTTGTGTCCAGTGGCTTTGTAACATACAACGTAAGGTTTGCTTGTTGTAACCAAAATATCGTCGCCGTACTTCTGAAGGAGGTGTCTTCTGATAGTGCTCGGATGCGGACGGAAATCACCTTCAATCTGCTCCATCAATTCTTCCATGGTGAACTGACATTCCTCGTCACTGTTTTCTAGATAACAGTAAACTGCTTGCATAGCATCTTCCACCTCACCTCCAGGGGGTCTGCCAACTTCATGGAGAGTCCGTGGGGGCTGGTGCAGAGTTTTCATGCACAGAAAATGGTACTGCGCATCAGCTGCTACCAAGTCAGTAACTGGCTCTACACGTTGTACTATACTTCGCCCAAATTCATCATTTCGTTTTCTCGCGAGTGTGAGCACATTTTCTCTAACGGCTAATTTCCTCACACGGTACACCAAATTGCGTTTTGAGGGAGGCTTTTTGGTTTGTTTCTTGGCATAGTCCAGAGGCACCTCCTCTCCACACAAAAAACAGTTAGTTTTAAAGGCAAAGTCAGGGATACTTGAACGCAGCGGTTTTGATTCAGGATTTTCTTGAGCCCTCTTCAAATAAGCAGCAATAGACTTTTCTGTCGCGTAATTCTTCCTGCATTTGTCATGAACTTTAATTTCAGTGTTTCTCTTAAATATTACAACCTTACCATCCTGTCTCTTCTTACTGGCTTGAATGACAGATTTCAATCCTTTTTTCTCTCACAACACTCGTCTGTGTCCCATCTTCTAACAGTTTGTCACAAATTACACATTCCGGACGAGACATTATACACGCTGACTAACCCACCACCTGCGGAAAAACATCATTAATAAAGTGAGTATTAAAACAAAACAAAAAATAAAATAAACATTGACTACTGCAGTTGGTCCCTAAAACTGTTATTCTCTCAACAGTTGATTCAATGGTGAGTTGGAGGGGAATGTGAGCAACAAAGGAATGAAAGGACCGCACCGTTAGGTAAGTAAAGGGGGAAGGGACTGGGTTTGGGCGTCCTCAAGGTGGCTCACAAAAATATTCACCTCCACAAATAAATAAAAATCGCTGTTTTTCGCGCTCTAGCGCCGATACCGCTCGTCAGAAAATCAAAGTTAACTAGTGCATTTTGTAGGAACTTTTGTCTACTTTAATTTTGTATAGAGTGGTCATCTTCGAAAAACGCATAGTTTTCGAGATATAAGCGAAAAACTGAAAAAAGTGCGAAAATTTTGAGGTTTTTTGCGTTTTTCGTTGTGAAGCCGACCTCCTACAAGGCAGCAAACTTGAAATTCGGATTCAGCATCCCCAAAAAACATATAGAACCGTCGAGAAAAAAACTTCCGCAATTTTGTTACGAAAACGGCAGTTTTGAACACCGATTGACTGGACTAGTGTTACAAGTCACGCTCAGTGACTGTGGTTTCCGAAGGAGATTGTAAAAGTTCGGAGCTCATTGTTATTACCATCAACATCGATTATTATAAGGTAGGCCTACTTGGGTAAATTATGAAACGCAGTGCGTCAATGCGGCAGAAATACGAATAGATGTGTTGCATGTCGAAACTGCAGCGAACTCATAACATTCCTTCTCGTCCTTGTTGTCCACAACGAACGTGTTTGCCAAGAGCCTTATATCATGTATAATGAAATAAATCTCACCGAGAAAGCGTTCTGCGTTGACAAAAGGAGGCCAAGAAGCCAAGATGCACATCAGAATACGGATCTTATACGAACCTCAGAAAAACGAGCCGAGTTTCAAAACTCCTAATTTGTGGCAGGAACGTTGAGGCGAATGTCTGAGAAGCCAGCGGGGAATGATTTCACAAGTTGACTGTCTGGACTGTCCGGTTGTGCGTCGCAGAGACGAACCGCTCGGTATCTGAGTTCCGAGCTACCTTCTGGGGCTCCTGCCTAGTGGCCCTGCCCAAGTAGGGCGTGTGCTCTATAGCAAGCCGATTCTCGGCTGTTGTGCTAGCCTACACTAGCGCAGTATACACCGAGGGCGTTTCCACGAATCACCTGGACGTATACGGTACCTGCCCAGCCCAGCCACTAGAGGATTGTCTGGGAACCTCGCCGCACGTGCATAAAATTTGCGTGCAAGCCGCCTGAATGTTTCGTCTAAGGAGCGGACGCCAAGTCCTCTCCTTAGAAGGCGTGATGAGAAGCGACGGGGAACTTTGGCCGCTAGCCGAAGACCCCTGTCGAGGACGGTCTGCAACTTCTTTTTATGCACTGCGGCGAGTTAACCACAAACCGGGCAAGCGTAGGTAATGACCGGCAGCAGATACGCGCCGACGATCATCCTGCCCAATTTCCTGGTCATGGCTGAGCTGATCAGGAGTGGAAACAGTAAGCTCAGACGAGCGGATGCTCGCTTATGAACTGTCTGAGCGTGGGTACGCCAGGTGAGCCGACGGTCGAGGTGTAATCCGAGATACTTGACCTCTTTGGACCAGCGCAACTACGTTCTGCCGATACGTAACTGCCTAACAGGGTTCTTCCGTCGCTTCGAGAATTCGACGGCTACACTCTTGGTAGCGTTGCGTTGCACTCTCCAATTTTCAGTCCAGTCCCCGAGCGTGTCGAGCTGGCGTTGCAGTCGTAAGACGGCTCTTTCTACATGACGATCGGCCGTAAATACGGCCGTGTCGTCCGCAAAGAGGGCCACCACCTGGACTCCAGGCTGTCTCAGCACGTCGTTGACGTAGAGTGAGAACAGAAGGGGGCCAAGAACACTACCTTGCGGGACGCCGGCTGTGATTCGTCTCTCGGAAGAGACTGAATCTCCAACTCTCACGCAGAAGGTCCTCTCTGTCAGAAAGCTAGCGACCAGATGGAGGTTTCAGTCCGGGAGCTGGACTTCCCTAAGCTTGAATAATAGGCCATCATGCCATACGCTGTCGAAGGCTTTTTCAACAGCCAACGGCCGTTCTCTCCGACACCCGGCGTCCGTGACGTATTCCACCATTCTCATCAGTTGATGAGTGGTCGAATGCCCCACACGGAAGCCGAACTGTTCGGGGACCAGCATGTCAAAGTTAGTTAGATGTTCTCGTACACGACGCTGCACGAGGCGCTCAAAAACCTTGCACGTAGCGGAGAGTAGGCTGATAGGCCGGAGGTTGTCGGGGCGGGAAGCATCCTTTCCCTGCTTCGGGACCACGATGACCGTCGCCTTTCGCCATTTTTGGGAAAGTAGGCCAGTCTGAGACACGCGTTGAACAAATCAGTCAAGAACTGAACTCCAGGCTCGGAAAGAAGTCGTAGAGCGGTGTTCGTAACACCGTCCGGGCCTGGAGATTTTCTTGGCTGAAGTTCAGCGAGCCGATCTGAGACCTCTTCCAAAGAGATGGGTTCGGGCTCCGCCGTGATCGGAAGAGACAGAAAGTCTTCCACAGCCAACTCGACTTGTTCGTCGAAGTCCCAGTCCATGGGCGGGTTGGGAGCAAACTGTCGCTCGAAACACAAGCCCAACTCGGCCTTCTCCTCCGGGCGACCCAGGAGTCGTCCGAACGGTCCAACAATGGCGGGGAGTGGAGGTCGTCGCCTCCGTCCCGTCAATGCGGGAGTATTCTGTACGGGTGACTTTGCGGGTCCGCATCCCCCGTTCGGGCCACAGCGAGTTCCCCAACAGCTACGTCGGAACGCCTTCAGACTGCCACGCAGTCGTCCGGTGAGCCGATTGTATGCTGCCTTATCGGCCGGATCACGGGTCCTCTGCCAACGTTTCCGGAAGTAATTCCTCTCGCGAGCGAGAAGAGAGACTTCCTCAGGGATGCGTTGTTGGTAGTCAGGTGTGAAACCAGCTCGCGTACGTGAAGACAAGCCTATAGCCGAGATGACTGCCTCTTCGATTCCCGCTACTGCTTCGTCTAGGAGGCGAACGGAATCGAGTGGGGCCGCTGGCGGCAATCTACGGCACAAGGCCGGGCCGTAGCGGTCCCAATCGATAACCTTCTTCTGGTCAGAACGTGCATAGGCGTGCTGGGTAGCGACGTGGACCAAGATGGGGTTGTGGTCGGATGTCAGCTCCGTAAGCGAGAATACCTCGACCGGACAGACAACTCCTTGGGTCACCGCAATATCCAGAACATCGGGAGCCGCGTTAGGCTGCGCCGGGAAGAACGTGGGTTGCACTGGACCAAATACCATCGCCCGGCGCGATTCAACATAACTGAGCAAGTGCCTCCCGTTCGGAGTAGTCAAGCGACTATTCCAAACGCGATGCTTGCAATTCAGATCGTCGGCCAAAATTACCCTTCGGTGGGAATCGAAGATTACGTCCAGGTCGCCGACAAGGAGTTCAGCTTGTGGGGGCTTGTACGCTGAAACCACGAGGACGCCGCCAAGAGCTCCGTGGACCTCAATGGCGCTGGCCTCTAGGTTAGTGCGCTGCGGCAAAACGACACGATGATGACCTGTGGAGGTCCTCACCGCGAACGCCGTGCCGCCTCCTTGTCGGCCAACTCGGTCATCCCGATAAACCACGTAAATTGGTAATCGAAACCGGTTTGCCGGGGTCAGGTGGGTTTCAGTGAGGAGAAGTACGTCGGGTTTGAACCGAGCCAGGAATTCTAGAAGGTCGGAATGCTTGAAACCGATGGAGTTAGCATTCCAGGCTATGAGCGAGAGATCTTGTCTAAGGGCTCGGTTCATAGAAGACCTATGACATTACAAGCTTCCACCAAGAGCATGAATCTCTCAGTTGGGTCAGCAGTTTCCAGGCGGCCTCGGATGGACCTGAAGGTGGATGCGACTTTCTTGAGATCGTAGCCAGACAGAAATTCGCGGACGAACTGTGCGTCATCGGATATGACGGACTGGGCTGTTTGCCTGGAAACTGAGGCCGCGTAAGAACGACCACGTTTAACGGCAGATCGGGTCGTGGTGGAAGCCACAGGACCAGGGGCAGACGATTTTGAATGTGCGACAGGAAAAGTACGCTGTTGCGCTTCGTCGGACTTATACCGGGAAGCAGGACTTTTCTTGGGCTGTGGGCAGGCAGGAGCTCGGGGCCGAGCATCCGGTGTGGTTATCCCTTTTGTGTTGTTTTTAGTTTGGCTGCTCGCGGATATCGCGGAGGTGGCGAGGCTACCTCTGGTTCAGAGGCGGGAGTTGGTGGTTCGGCGGAGGTGGAGGGTTGATTCTCCGGCTCCATAACCGAGATGTTGGTTACAGGGCTTGTCTCTGCTACGGAAGGCGACGCGGTACGTTTTTGTGCCTTTGTAGGGGCTGGAGGTGGAGCCGGAGAGGGCGCGCGCCGTGCCGGTGGTGCCTTTGGTTGCGGTTTAGCCTGTGTTTTAGGCTGCCTCTGTGACTGGGGCTGCAAAACTGGCTGCCTTAGCTTCGGGAGGGGCCCCTGCGGCTTTTGCTTCCACAGGAGTTCCGCCCTGTAGACCGGGCAGTTACTATTATTTGCTGCATGGCCTTCGCCACAATTGATGCAGCGATAATAGGACTTGTCTGCCACAGTGCAGGCCTGCGTGTAATGTCCCAAGGAACAACGTAAACAGGCCGGGGCACTGCGGCAGACGTCTGTATGATGGCCGAACCTCTGGCACCGGTGGCACTGCGCGAGCTTGCCCGTGGGTCGACTGGATTCCACCCTGACGCGGAAGCCAAAAAGCCGCGTCAGGTGGAATATCTTATCTACAGCCTCGCCCTTCTCGAGGTGGAGACAGACGAGTGGGAGAGGTACTCGAGTTTCTGAATTGGTGAACAGGCGAAAAATTGCCTGCACCGGGTACCCGAGTTCGCGGAGTTCCAAAAGGATCTCCTGGGGATCGGTGTGCGCGTCAAGCCCACGCAGAATTACTGACAAGGGCTTGACACGTTTGGGGGAAAAGGTATGGTATTGCAGGTTGTTAGCCTGCAGAAAGGCCTCGACCAAGCGGTGGTCCTCGATCCGACGGACGACAACCTTGACCGTGTCACCGCCAAGCAGCTTAAGATCAAGTTTGTCGGCCGACAGGCCGTGGGCCGCGATCAGCCGCTTGTATAAGGCGGCGACATTGGACACCCCGTGGACGAACAGGGGCGGCGCGCGACCAACAGCGGTAACAGCCGGAGCTGTTACCGAAGCAGTCAGAACCGCAGCCTGTTGGCCCTGAGAAGGACCGATGTCCATGGCCGAGGTCCGAGAGGAAGTGGATCCGGTTGAGTGGTTCCTCTTCGGTTTCTTAGCCGGGCGTCTACGCCGACCAACGGTCGCGAAGTCGTCCGACTCGTCCACCGGGAGAGGGGGGTAGCGGGTTAGGGAGAGGATCGTCCGTCTCCATCGCCCGAGGCGATTCAGGCGAGTCGCCCGCGTGGGGCAAGGCAGAGCTGAGCGACTCGGCACTCGAGCCGTTGCCCGTAGTGGGCATACTGGCCAAGTGTGGCTACCGGGCAGAGACTGCTAGGCAATCACTGCCAGATGCCAGGGATCTTGGTTCCGGCCGAAGCCGGGTTACCCACGCGACTTCCCTGCTCACGGCGATGGGGGAGGAGCTGGGCTAACTACCAGCTTCGTTAGATACCAGTCCTTACCAAGACTGGTGTCCACTGGTCCCTTTACCCCGGCGATATCCAAGCTCGCTTACCACTGGTGGGGGCTCGCAAGGATCGTCCGGGACAGCGCTACCTAACAGCCGTGGGCAGGTTAGGGATTATGCACTGATGCGGCACTCACCGAGAGCCCAGAGCAGTCCTCTTCTTTCCTGTCCGGTGAGATGTGTGCCGGCGCAGGTGGTCCTAATAAGGTCTTCTGCCAGCTGCCACTTGTACCAGCTACTTAATTCACCGGCAGCAGCTGGCTCCTGGGTCTTCTTTCAGATGAAAGATGGTCTCCTCGTCCAAGCGGAGAGGCAGGCGGTAGCTGCAAGAAGCTGTAGCAGCGTCCAGTCCAAGCAGGAGAGAGCAGTTCGGAGAGAGGTCAGTCCTGTTGAAGAGCTGGATCCGATGTGGCGGCGTGTACGGCTACGATTTCACAAGTGATCTGTGGCGACTCTTTTATACCCGCATACTCGCCAGACACAGTAAACAATTCGCATTAGGGCTATAGCGCGTAAATTTGAGAAAACGGGGTCTGTAAAATAGTACAGAACGCCTATGTACTCTGGTTTCCTAGTTAACTTTATTGCGTACAAAGTTTACATGCAGATTACTTCCCGAAGGTGATGTCAGCTGGCCTCAAAAGATCGTGTGATATGACAATTGATTTTCTTACGGGGGGGGGGGTATGAAAAGTAAGTGTAGGTCTACGCCAACAATCTACAGATTGTTCATCAGCCTAAAGACCTGATTCGAGGCATAATTCGTGAGACTGAATCACAATTTACGATAACACTGGAAATGTCGGTAAAAGGATAGCTACGTGTAAAAATGGCCGCAGTGGTCACTCTCCAGGTACTATTTTTCACGGATAATTGTTTTGAAGCAAATGGTTTTTTTTAATTTATGTACTTTATTTTATAAACACATAACATGGTAGTCTGGTAGTCTATTAAAGCATTGTTGTCTGGTTTGTTGAACGCATTTCTACTAAAGAAGGCCTCCGGTGTGTGGCCGAAACGTTTAGATAAACATAAATCACGCTGTAAGCAATCGACCTCGACCACTGCCCAACATCCGGTAATTTCCGGTTTTAATAACATTTTTGGTAGTATTATTGGAAAAACGTACACATTTCCTTGTCGAACGATTTTTTAATTCATGTTCAAGTATCAGATTTGTCTCGTATAAATAAGTTAAAGACATAGGCTACATACATCTGACGTATAAAAATTTAATAAAGTCCTAACATAGACTTCTTTACATGCTGTCTAGACCCAGAACTGTATAAGAAGCCCGTATAAACTCTATCACAGTCTGTATAAAATATGTTACCCATAAATAAATAGGATCATAATAAACGCATGCTTTTCCGCATGTACTGTACGTATAAGACACGTTGAATCTTCACAGAGCTGTTAGTTTAAAGTCGCATAAAGCCAATTTACTACTGAAATCTGCACTAAGCCTACCCGAAGTCGTGCACGCCTATATACTTCTAAATCCTCCCATTCATAAGGTACTAGTTATGAACTGATTACCTAACAACCTAAGCAAATGACGTATCGATAAAATCGCATGTAAATCGAACAAATATCTCGCTTGACGAATAAATAAATATTAAAACACGCATGTGTGTGTACAGCGACAGAGAACATAGGACTATTATCGGTAGTCAAGATCTGCTACCTACCGGTTGTATGGTGTTGTAAGCCGTGAGGAGCCTGGCAAGTACGAGACGGCAATTGCAAACACGCGTCTTGCTGCATGTTTACCTACATTAACTTCTATCTTTCAAGTTCAACATTTGCAAGCTTACGCTCTTCGTTTTCTCTTCACGTTTCCTCTGGGTGAGTACAGAAAACTCTCAATCTGAATAGAACAAACCTATATTTGTGAAAAACATTTATCATCTCTTGAATTATACAGTTTGAATTACTAAGTAGCATAGACCTGGTTACATTCTTTATAATACACATTTTTTTCTAAATAAAAACTCGCACCCGAAATATTCCAAAATTTTTCAATGTTGTTGCAAATATGTTTTGTTATGATTTTATACCAATGGTGAAGTTACTCTGTAGGGTTTAGGATCAGTCATGAGTGGTTTCGTCTAGCATTATTACACACACGTGATGTCATCAAGTGCATACACATCACACCGAACACCACACCGCTTCTGCTTGCTTGAGCCGCATACTGGCTGCCCATCATAAAAAACGAGAATGGATGGATTAGTTCGACTCAATGGAAGCATACGCGTACTATGCGTTTTAGCTACCGCATTTAAACCGTTATCCGTCGTCTAAACTGATATGAGTCGAAATTAATTTGTTCTTCCCAGCAACGTAGTTAACGTTGTTCACATGTTCCTGCACATCATTTAAAAAACGGATACTCCGAAAGCAGAATGATGACGATAAGACGGGTTGGTTTCTTTGACTGTGATAACCTGCGACTGACGAATATTAATTTTAGAACGCCTCGTCCACGTAGAGTAAACACGATAACGTGACTTTACTAAAAGGGGATCTGACTGATAGGCCACAGTTTTAAGAACACATTATTACATCAATGGCTTCCGACTGTTATATTTTGGCTGACGCAGTAATATACAAATGATCGAAACTAATTCCACACAGCTAAGAATTATGACGAATCGTGTACGTATAACTGGGAAGATTTGGCAGTATTTTTATTTAAATTTACAATTTTATTTTAAAGCCTAGCCGTAATTTGTGTTAAAATGATCACTTTTCTCTGTCGTTTAGGTCGCGACGATTTCTTACTGTGTCCGACGCTACGAAGTTTCTCTCTCGACGCGCACTGTTAAGGCTTATGATGCACTTGCACAGTTCCGAATGGAGTGCATTCCGCGGAGTGTTGGGTAGTCAAGCGGCGCTAAGCGCTCTCGACTGGATGATGCATACAAAAACGTTCATTTATCTCTCTTCAAAACAACAACCTTTCGCGGAACTCGTCCTAAATACGCCAACAGATATCTCATACATCTTTTTAATGTACCATCTGTTTTAGTTACATATGATGAAATTCGTATCTCGCATCGTCCAGTTTAGGCTACGTTTCCGCACTTCGTTAGCCCATTCATTCATTATTAAGCATGTCTCTTACACAAACTGTATGTGCACAGTGCAGCTTCAATAAACACGCGTTTCGAAAACTTATCTACCGATGCAAGTTACTTAATGATTATTAACAGGAGGAAATCAGAAACATCATATGGCTTGAATATATTTTTTTCTTACTTTTCTTCAGTCGTAAACTCGAATATCTAACTTCTATATTTCTCATGAAACACTAAATGAGACTCTGAAATCACACAATACAAAGAGGGGCTTTACCTTTCTGTACATTACGCTATAATCTAGCAAGCTCGAAACATAATGATGAATCTAAATTTAAATTTGAAAAGTCTACTTCCATTTTTTCTAAGAAAAAAGAACATTATTAACAAAAAATAAAGTAGAGTAAAACCTTGATAATCCTGCACGTTCGGGACTTTGTCAATGCCGGATTATCAAGACACGTCTGCTTGGCGGGTTAAAACTAGAAAAACAAGTTAACAATTTTATAAATGTAATACAAAATTTAATGGAAAATATACCTTACCAAGCTTAACTCTTCAATATTAAACTCCAGGAAACAACATAAATTTTGAGATTATTATGATAGGCAATAATATATAAATTAATTATTCCCATCAAAATTAAAAAAAAGAAAGAGCACAAGACAAAAAAAGAAACGAAGACTATTCATACTGTATCATTCATCAGCCTTCAATATCCACTTTCTGTTGTTTGATCGTCGCTAACAAATGAAGATGGTGAAAAGATAACAGTAGAACTTAGGCTACAGCCTTTGGTTCTCAGTTCGGCTCTCACTTTAAAAAAGTCATTCCATGAATTTGAAGATTCATCATTTCCGCCACGTCGTGAATGCAGTGAGGTGGATCGGATGCCATCTAGCCCGAATGCTAATGCTGCTCGGATGCGTCTAGTCTAATGCTGTTCGTTCCGGATTATCAATGTTTCAGCATCCCGATTATCATGCATAACGATTCTTTACGTAACTAACATCGGAACCGATTTTAAGGAACAAAAGTATCTAACCTTCTACATTTTCCACTTTATTAAATTTTGTTCGTTTTTGTGAAGAAATCAGAACATGCAACTTTGTAAGCTGCTCAACATTTTTACTATATTGATGGGCGGGGAAGATGTTGAATAATACGCTTGAATAATTTCAAAAAATTCTGGCGTGGAAAACGAACTACAAGCTTATGCAACGAACGATCGGGAAGTCGAGAAACAGTGGGAGAGGACTCAAGACGGGTACAGACGCGGACTAATTAACAACAGTAATCAATGCGAAAGTGAAAACGTATCAAAGGCAAAGGCAGCAAGGCGACAGCAGCGTTTCTCCACGTTAACACTCCACTAACTGTGTCGTTACCCTGTACGCATCGCCTAATTGCTACCCCGATACGACTCGGATCGTTGACTGAACTAACAACACTTCATTCAAATGCTATGCAGATTTCTCTCCCTGTTTGCTCTCCCTTCTCGTTTTCTCTCACAACGGAGAGTGCGTGTAAATGTGCACGTTATACTGGCAATAATTATCGCGAACAGGAAAACAATGTACAATAACCGACATATGAGTATCTGATATTAACTAACATGAGGTTCACTGATTTTCATAACGATTGCTAATTACACTACTTTGCTAATCACAGACAGCGTCTAATTACAAAGTCAATTAAAACTACAGTAAGATCGGTGAAAGGTTGATTCATTTGAACTGTGGGGTTTGTTGCGAAAACCGTAACCCCAAGATTGGCACTACCTTGTATATGCCTTCTTAATCGATATATTTTTATAAAACAGTGACAGTACTGAAAGCCTAGCAGTTTCCGCCTTTAAACAGCTGTTACTGATCCACACAGTTTGACAAGTGCAGGCCGACTGTTCTGTAACATTTCCAAAATTCTCATTCCTCTGGCCCTGTTAAAACAAGCAACGTTCACTAACGTTTTTTGCTACTTCTTCTCTACCATGAGAAATATATGGTCACAAAAAAACCTTGATGTGTGGAAAATTTCACTTTACACAATTTGGCAGACCTCTGATAACTAAAAATTGGATTAATTTGAAAATTTTAAACTCGGTTCCTTATAATTCATTGTTTGATCACGGAGTCTGAAAAGGTTTCTTGTTTGCGAATTCAGGCTTTTTTCATTTTCAAAGATTATGTATACAATATCACGGTGACTTTACTTACGAAAGTATACCCGCTCTTTCGAGCTATCAGACTCATGTTGACAAGTGTGAATGAGAAGTCACTCCACTCTCCCATATAGGCTATAGTACACCGTCTTCACATCAGATTTTATTTTTTAACATGTGATTAAAAGACTGAAGATGTTTATTAACAGAGTTATATAGGCCTATTAATAGATTAAATTTGACTGAAGACTTTTTTACTGGTTAAAACAGTTGAATGAAATGTGCTGTTTTCTTACGCAGAATACAAGTCGATTAAATTTAATGAAAATCAATGACCTTTAGACTGCTGACGTTCGTTGGGGGGGGGGGGGGATTCATACTCCTCAGAAGATTGACTGGATCCTCAATCTTCTGTATATAATTGACTGTATAGAAAACTGATACAGTAACTTGTATTACGGAGATAATACGAAACAAGGTGACGTACACGCCCCTCTCTAGAACCAGCCTAAAAAATATTATACCATAACTGAAAAAGAAATTAATCTTAGTTCTGATTGACGTTTATTAAACTTTTAACTTATTAAGACATCACCTATATCATAACTGAAGCTCACGTTCATAAAATAAAATTATATAACAAATTTTCAATTATTAAAAACTAGACGAACACTCGATTAAAAATAACAATAAGACCACTGAAAGGAAACTGCAAATGAAATCGAAAACTATGATCGCCGAGTGAAAATTACAATGTTACAAAATGAATAACAATTGAACTGAAAACACTTTCAAAATAAAATAGGAGACATAAAACATCGAAGTTCACTGATGTGGACACTTCGTAATAATAAGCGGAATTTAGTGAGTGGAATATTACGAAAATTTGGTAAGTTACTTATATAGATTCTACTGCTTGGCAAAGCCTACAATCATTTCTTGGACTAACTCACTTTCAACTAATACTGTGGCCAGCCCATCAAGTCTTTCTTGACTCGCCGAGCTGCGAATGCCAGGTTTTAGAAATTTAAGTTTAGAGAAGCTTCTGTCACCATCTCACCACTTGTAACATATATTATTCTTTGAAGATCTGAAGATAATATCCGGGGAGGGTACAAACCTATCGAAAGACTGAAGGACCCAATAACTAATAACTGTCAAAATTGGTCACCCCCGCCCAGTGTTAGGCCGGATGCCTCCACTAAAAATTTCGTCATTTCATATTAACGAGTCGACCACTATTCTACCAGCGTTAATAGTAGCTCAACGTTGTAGGGGATGAAGTACATAATCCGTAATATAGTCACCACGATGCAAAGCAATCCTAAAGAGATGCGTAAGAGCACGTTACAATTCAGTTAATAAACCTAATTAATTTCAGCTATAAACGTCAGACCATGCAACTGCTCGAACGTATCCATAACTCGCAGCGTGCGGACACAGTTATGATCTTGCAAATACAAAACAATAATGTGCAAAGTACAACAATTACTGTAAAAATTCTCAAACAATGGCCGCTGCTACAGCAATACCGGCTTGGTTGCCTGCTGTGGTTTATTGAAACAGTAATTCTTGAATTCAGCCATTCATAATAACTTGCATGATAATCAGAAGTGAGGCATCGCTCAAAACGCGCCTTCAAGAGACTTTGTTTTGCTTATTCAATCGGCTGAAAAGATAAACGCATCACTCTTAACCACCAGCGTAACTTGCTTACATTTTATTTTCATTTTCTGTCGAGTCTGTTACATTACAACATTTCAAAATGAAAACATCTATTTCTGTAATTTTATTCTATAACAATAACTTGTTCAACTGCAGAATTCTTATCATTTAATCAGTTGGTTTTACAGGATTTACTGAGTAATATTGTACAAACCTAAGTGTGTATTTTCACACAACAAATGCAATCAAAAAACTAAGACGTTATACTCGTCTGAAGAATGTTTAATAAATATGTTATTTACGTGCCATAAGTAGTACACAAGGTATAGTACAAGTTACTTTTATGCTGAAGCTTTTCACTTTGATTTAATTTTGGAAAGATTCGATAACTAATATACAAAGTTGTCTCCCTTTCCAATTTTTTGTATCCCAATTTTTGTATAACTGTTGGTGTAAAAAAATCTTGTAGTTTTCATTGACAGTACAGTATAACAAATCAATATATCTTCATTAATTTCTCGCCCCCCCCTCCCACACACTCTATATTTCAAAATTATAATACTCTTTTTTTCAATAATTTTCGCTATGAAAACAAAATGCTTTATCACAATTTAATATCTACTGCAACGCGACCAAATCATTCACAAAACTTACGCTAACTAAAAGAAAACATTCTGCTCAATGCTTGTATCCTGTGCTCCCAAATGCCATCAAAACGAAAGAAAAAAACCATCACCAAAATGAATTATTATAAAAAACCTGACAAAAGATACTCACCGGCCTAGAGTTCCCTTCTCCTGTGTTATACGCCAATTAACCTGAAACAAACGAGAAAAAATAAAATAAAATTGTTGTTTAAATTGTCGTTACATTGACTAGTATAAAACTAACGACCCATATTTTCTACACATGCTACGAAAAAATAAAACTCGAATCGAAAACATATCTACTAAACATGTATAAATACGGGTGCCCACAGTCATGGTATAATCCCAGAGTTATGGTGTGTAATACCGGTACTGTAAACAGAGTTGGCGGCAATACGTGGATTCCTTCGCGTAGAATACACGCTTGGAAGTTGGGATCATAAGGACCGGCAATGTAGTTTTCAACCTGGAAAACACAAATGGAAAAAAAATACAAATGTTTTTAACATGGTCTGAAGACTGTTCCACTCTTCAAACATTCTTTGTTGCGTTGTCGGTTAGGACTGCCAAAAACTATTTCTTTATCGGATTTAAAGAGTTGCGGCCCAAAATTTCAAACATTCTCTAACTGCAAGCAAAAATAGAAAGAAAGAATAAAGGAGAATGAGAAAATTTTGGTATCTCGAGTAAAAAAAAAAACTTCCGTGATCCAGGAAACGGTTTGAAACACTGTCTTAAATACTATAAAAAATTAAATGACAATGTTATGGCGTATGCTCGGGATATAGAGAAACTACGCGAGACAGTCGATAGGAAAGACATGGTTAAAGATAGAAAGATGAATCCGTGAATACCTCATGATCAAATGACGAATTTCGGAGGGGAAAGCTACCAGGAATGTCCATGCAAACATGGAAGGTACGGCAAAGATGATTGCCAAAATATTTCCAACGACGAATCCACACAACCAATGGCACTTCTCGAATAAAGATAACATAGACACTAAAGTTTAACGCCAGCTCAAAACGGCTATTTAGAAAAGCATTGCAAATTAGTATAATTAATAAACGGGACGAGATTAACAGTGTAACTTTCATAAAGCAATATTTTTTACGTGCAAACGTTTAACACGGAGCTACAACCATTGTAAGTCGACGTAGAACAGTTTTTAAATTTGTAGTGAAGGCTTTTGTTAAACATTCACAAAAACGTTTCAATCGCTTTATCTTATCTATTAACCGACCGCGTTCTCTATTAATAACTGTGTCATCGGATGATTTCGCTTCTATAAATACCATTTTTCATTTTTTCTGTTTTTATAAATGCACGACCAACTTGGTGAAGTAGTGTGCACAAAGTAGGGGCAGAAATGTTATATATTAAATTTCCTAACGTTCGACTGTACGCTGTTTTTAATATGCGAGTATTTTCCGTAAAAAAAATGCGTGGACTATACTTTTTTACAACGAAATATAAAGGTCATCGTATTTAAAGCGCTTGGACTGACAATTGCTCTTAAAGGATTTGTTAATGTTTAATTTTATTATTAAGACCAACAATTATTCTTATATATTATAAGAAACGAGAATTACGAAAAAAAAATTGCTTTTTTATTTACTTTTAGTTAACTGCTAAATTAGTAATCTCTACAAAACTGTTGATTAAAAAAGAATGGAGAGATCGCTGCTTTTTTTTTACGTAGAGGAAAGAGAAGAGAAGGAACACAAGAAGATCAAGGAAAAGAAAAAACCATAAACTACCACGTGTTGAATAAACAGGCCACTGTGGATAGGAATCGATGAAGGTTCAGCGTAGGCGTATCTGTAAGTCGCCTCTGGAGACATTATTAAATTACTAATAACGATAATAATAATTACTAAGTTAATAATAATGTTAACGACAATAATAAGTGTACCAATTTTTTCCACTGATAATATCGTAAAAACATACTCATTATACCAATATAAATAAAAATCACCACATAAAAAATACAAGGGATAAATTAAAAAGTTCTATTTGTTAACGTACATACGGAATAATATCTATAACATAGGCCTATAGGAACTTGCCAATGGAAGAACTGCCGTCCACAAGCACGCGACCGTCAGTTTATATTATCTGCGGTTGACTAGTTTGTTAAACATTACTAGCAGTATACTTCTTGAACTGCAGATCTCGCTCACTATTCTGAACGAAGTACATTTATTTTTGGCTAAATTTTAATTATCAGAAAAATTACGAGAATCCCGATCAAATTTCTATTTTTTGTTCAGTAAAAAGTAGGCCTAGCAAATGTAAAGCAATCATACAACAAACGCTCCAATTCTACACAATCGGATTTGTATTAAAACTCCCTTTACCCCTTTACTGTGACTCCCGACTGAATTTTTACAATTTTTTAATATTTGGTCCCATTTTTTGGCCCTGGAGTCAGAAAATTTTGAAATTTCCGAAACTGTACACAACATTCAGATTTTAATTTGGTATGCCACATGAATTCACACAAGTTTTTAAAACTTTTACCGACTTTTGGTCCCGATTCCCAAAATTTTGTAACCTTCAAAAATTCACACTAAATTCATAATTCTGTTTTAAATTCCCTTTCATTCGACATCCCACTTGGACTTCTGCGATTTTTTTCAAATTTGGACCCCTCACATTTTTGCCTCTCGTCCCCAAATTTGGGGGGGGGGATCAATCTCAAAACTATAGGGTTCTGTAAGGTGAAAGTATAGACGCGCATGCCACGTTTTACTAAAATCGGTTGATGCGTTCAAAAGTTATCGTGAGACCTACCCCAAACAGATAAGACAGCAAATGCCAAACGGTCGAGTTAAAACTGAAACTCTCTTCGCTTCGTTCAACAAGTTCTTCTCTTAACAATTCGTTAAGGTAATGTATTGAAATTTCATATGAGCGTCACTTATTGTGTTGATACCCTTTTTGTATTATAGAAAAGTCACGTAGTTAAAACTATTTCGTATTTTGCAGCTTTTGTCAGTTTATTAAACTAAACAATCATTTTAATCTTCCAAAAAATAAAATGAAATTATATTTTTGAGTTTTCATGGTAAATGAAAACCTGTATTTCAAACCTACACCAGTTATGACTTTTCGTCGACTTCAAGACCCAACTGGAAGTTATAAATGTTTCACGAAGTGGTCAGAGAAAACTGTCCTTAATACCACTCCAATAAAACAGGGCTTTAACAGCACTGTCCGCATTGTCCAATGGTTGCTTGGTTAGCATTGATAGTCGCACCCGTTTAATAAATCAGAAATTAAAATGTTTACAATTAAAACGCGCTAACATACACGCTCAATGGCACATGCATTGAAAGAGGTATCACACAGATACACAGATAAGATTATAAGCCTCTGTCTGATACCGATGAAATAATACTAGTTCCGAAATTACATATTATGCTTTAAAAATAATTTTCCTTTCTAGCTTAATTACCAAAGGAATGAATCTAGTCCTCATAAATACATAAATGTACGCAAGAATGTATTACCTTTCCCTAACCCTACTAAAATATTTCACAACACGTATTTTTAAAACCACAGTGTTCAATGAAGAAAAGATAACTAACGAATTTAATCGTGTTATCACAAACCGAAATGGGCACAATGTACTATGTGCACGGTCATAATATAACGTGAGCTTACAGTATTTAACAAAGAGTGGGCGAGAGACGTAAAGTAACAGGTATCGAATAATTTTTATTAGTGTAAGAATTGTTTGGATGGTTTTTAGATAAATTGATCACGCAAACAGTAGGATACTTATTCATATACCTTAAACTATGGTGAACATGATTTCCATTTTCAGTTGAAAAGCGTCTCCATTAACAAAATAGGAGTATCTTTTAAATCCTGTTCCAAATCGAATGGTTTTTTAGTTATATAAAATCCATGAAGTTAATGTTTAAATACCCGTTCACAATGCTAACGGTGAGAGGTTTTTCCACGATAAACACTGCCGGAATTGACATATTGTGGAGTCAGTGAAGTTACTCAAGATAACCTAAAACACGTGATTAACTTACACTCTGGTTATTTTAGAATGACCTCAATTTCAATTCTTGTAAAGTACATAATCCTCTTTTCTTTTTTTTTTACGCGTCTGGTAATTCTACCCTAAAGTCGGTCACAAACAAGTCTTTGCTGGCAGAAATGTTATTAGAATCTTACCATATTAAAGGAAGGTGGAAGATTGCAGTGCTAATAACTGTTGCGATGGGTGAAATGTTCTGCAATGATGCTAAAAGGGCCGTTTCTCTCATTCAGTCTTGTTTTCTCAACGTAAAGAAACAAATCAAATGTGAATTATTTAAAACGCTGCACGGTAGATACGCTTTCCACGCCAGAACGACGTGCCTCGCATAAACGATCGCACCTTAGGAGAGGAAAACCTTGAAACAGGCACTTATATAAACAATGCAAGTAAGTTTTCTTTTTGTAAAGAATGTACATTACAAGGCATTAAATAATAGTTATTTATGATCACGCGCGCGTACCTAGCTGCTGATTATGTATGCCAGAGCCGCGTGGCTACTTCGTGTTGTTTATAAAACACACGCACGCACACACGCGCAGTACACGTTACGTTAAATAAATTCAGTCCAGTTTGTACGATTATGCTATCTCTCCTCATTTTCTCATCCTGCCATCTCTGGACCGTGCGAGTACTGAGACTATACATAATAGTGGTAACTGTCGGCCCCCTACACTCTTGGTAGTTTTTTTAAGTAAATTTCTTACCTCCTCTCCTTATTCTCTGTCCCTCGGACTAAATGCATTCTATTGCCTTCAACCCTCAGTGTTATACTACTACTAGCGCCACATTTCAGCAAAGCGTGACTGTGGCCAAATTCTGATATATCTGACATCGATTTCACTGGCCGCGGCGATCTGATACTTTTCTTGTGCTATTTAAGGCTTGTCCAACTGGACAAGTCTCGGGATGTTTTGGGGACTAGCCCCATTCACCCGGTGTGGAGATACTTTGTGGAGATGACGAACGTCAATGCAGACTGGCCGTTGAGTACGTCCAGGCACCAAGAAGAGAAAGTACAGTATAAGTAATTGTGTACGTGAGTGTAGTGTACGACTGCATACTGGGTTTGGGGCGTTTACTATTGCATTTAGTGCAAAACGGTAGTGGTGGAACGGGTTGGACAAGTTGGACAAGCAGCGCACGATGCTAGTTGTAGGAGAGCGTCAAGGGAACGGCGGGGGACTCATTATTGGAGGGAGGGGCGTAGATATCGAAAATGGAAATGGGGTTGTACCAAATTTGAAGATTAGCGATGGTTGATTGCTGTACTGATTATCTGTTGTTTATAGGTTGTGTATTCACAAGTGCCAGCAGGCGGTTTATGAGGAAGAAGACCCTTTTTTGTTTCTGGTTGATCTGTTGGTGGAATCTGCACGGATGGGGGCACGGAGTCTAGCATTCTTAGCGGGTGAGTTTTTGTAGAAAGACGTCAAGGTCAGGGGGGAGGTTATTCAGAGAGTAAAGAACTACGGTTGCTGGATCGAGTTCGGAGGAGACGACGATATATTAGACGAAGTGCTCGCCGTTCTATGATTCTGTATGGTTTCAGGCAGGAGGTTTCGGGTGAGCGTACGTCAAGGTAGGACGTAGGCACGCTGTGTGGATCCTCCTAAGTCCCAAGCTGGAGCAGTAGTCACTGCTGACAAGGATGCGGACGGTTCGGAGCCGTTTGCATGCTTGTGAAGTGGTTCTTTCCATATGCTGTTGCCAAGTTAATTTGGTGTCAAGCGTGACATCGAGATACTTGCATTCACGCTTCGGTGTAATGGCTGAAGGGCCGACGCGGACATGGGGCTGAAAGAAGTAGGTCATCTTTCGTCCTGTAAAACTGAAGACGCAAAACTGTGTTTTGTCCGCGTTTACTGAGATCCTCCAGCCGTTACAGTAGTCAAGGGCAGTCTGGAGTTTCAGCGGAGACACAGTAGCCTGTCTGATTTGATACGAAGACTTTTGCTTGCCTATTTAAACCACGGGCGAGTTGCGCTTAGTGGCCGCATCCAGCTCTACCAGGAATGTGAAAATACAGTTATTGTATCCCGTAATCCCTTCCTTTAACGCAAACGTTGAGAAGCCTGTCATTTCCACAACCCGGTGTCAAACCGCCACAGCACAGTCCCTGGTCTTAGTTCGTGTGCCAAACATATCCGTTATACACGGGGACGGTGACTGCAAGATCTGTTCTATACTCACTTCAAAACGTACTGTAGAAACTTACTAACCATAGCGGGTAATTTCTCTCAACGATGCCTGAAATCGAACACTTGCACTCGAGCTTTAGCTGCACATCATGTTTTATGTTCATATAACTCTACGTTGTACTATTAGCTTTTTTTAATTCGAAGAACTAAGTTCTTCAATTCTCATAATCAGACAGATATAGTTGCAGACATTTGCATAAAAACTAAGTAGCGACAATGCAGTATGTATGGGAAAATAACAGTCGTAGTACCGGGTTACATCTGAATTAATCTTCTACACTCACAGTACAACGAACTGAAGACTTATTGTAGAAAATCCTGTAAAAGACAAATCATAAAAATTCACAAGTGTAGTCAAAAACACTGATCAGATATAAGCACTACAAATTAACTATTTTAAATATTGCAAGTTAGTGAAACACTTTTGGTAATTTCGCAGTTTATATTACAGAAATCACACACTGGCGTACAAAGTAGTTAATGAAACTCACCGAAAAATTCAGATGTGAAATTTACACTATTTTTAACAAGAAGTCTTCAATTATTAAAAAATAAAAAACAAAAATAGTATAAAGAGTATTATCATAGTTGCATCATTATTAACACGTTGGACATCGTTTGCTGTCTGCACAAATGAATGCCTTGATGTATGACTAAAATCGCCATAAAATTAACATTAGGAAGCCTTTGATGTAACAAAGTCCTCTTAATTGCGCGGCACTTCCTGGAACTTCTCTGTGCACCAGACAGATCGCACCCTTAGTAAGATAAGAATCCCGTTTTGTGTCTACATTGCCGCTGTGTTGCCACAATTAGTATTCATCAACCGCGGCTTATCGTCTTCAATGGGACCAGAAACATACCAACAACGTAACTACACTTATGAGAGATAAAAAAATAATTACCACGATAACAGTTGTTTTGATGCCGACTGTCGTCGTCCTCCTAAGCCAGATGGTAATAACAACTGAAAAATATCTCTTCACCGATCGACCATTATAGTGCCCATCTACTGTCGCAGCAGCACCTTTGCTACCGAGCAAGGAAGGTGGTAACGTATGTCATTCAACTGTATGCATCACTGTAATACTACACATTTAAAATACGTTTAACACAGTTTCGGTGTGACTTGACTGTCTCTCACACGGTATTTCTTGTAGCGAATAAGAAAACACACTTTAACAAAATATTCAATAAATTACACTAACATAATGTACGAACGCTGAATCTCATTACGCACACAAAATCATAACTAAATACGTCTTCTGAACGTCTGAACAATGTTTTCAGAACCAGTAATACCCCACCAACACAAGCACGCACTATCATTCAGTAGACCCCTGCTCCTCAGGCGTCTCGGTAGCAAAACTGATGCGCGTACAGTACTTAACAGTAACGAAGTATGATTTCCAATTAAGAGTTTTGTTTTGGCTTAAGAAGGAAACAAAAATCAAAAGTAACGTATAAATATTAGCAAGCAATTATATATCGATTGCACTTTGAATAGGAAAAATAAACAGGAAAACAGAAATTACGGGTCGCAGAAGTGAATCACTGTTTCTAATGTTTGTCAACTAATTTTCTTGTAATCACAAATAAGAAGTATCTAGATCGTAGTTTCTCGTACAGTTTTGTCACCAAGCGATCCGCCAGTCTCAAAATCATTAAATCACATTCCTTCTGCACTCTTCCCGTACCGCATCTCTCACAATCTGTCATCCCTTGAAGTTTACCCTTCCACTGCCTCCGTAACCGCTGTATGAACTAATCTTCTTGTTTGCCTCGAGATATTTTGTACGTATTTCTCTTCTCCTAGCGAGGTTTATCAAAAACCTCAACTTCTCGCATTATGAATCCAGCAATTCTTGATAATTTCCAGTAACGTGACAACTCAAACTCATTCAATTTTGTTTTCCTCTACCCTGCCTGTTGTCCAATTTTCGTACTATTATCCTATAATTTTGAAAACGTCTTTAGCATTAAAGTCAACATTTGACCTTAACTTTCTTCTGGAAGAAACCAATTTTAGTTTGATATCCTCCTTAGGCCTCGCGTCCACTAGATGCGTAAAATATGCGACAAGTTGTCGCAAGTTTTCGTGCGACAAAGCACGACAGGGACTGAACGATCCAAACATGAAAAAGTGAGTGGGGGCGCGTCCACCAGGAAGGGGCTTGTCGGCCGACATCGTGCTACAACGCATTTGATCCAAGTCAGTTTGGATTTTCTATGCGACAAGGCGACATGGATTGTGAAAAACTGACTAATCTTGTTCAGGAAAGACAACCGCTGTGGGACCAAAGGGATTCTCAACACCATATGAGGCACATAACTAATAAATTATGGGCGCAGGTTGCCGGTGAAATGAAACACACAGGTACGTAATGGCTTTTATTGTCATTCCCATTTATTCTTATAATTTATTATTAATCTAAATATTTTATTTATTCTTTTTTTCTTTTTTATATTACCTCTGTATTATCATAACAAATTGTTTTACAATTAGCAGTTTTTTTTTTAAACGGCGGCTTTTTAAGTCACTGTTTTTAAAACTTATCATTTATCAAACATTATTAACAAAGTAATCTTTGAACTTCTCTCTAATATCAACTGCTCTTACACTACCCCTGTTTTCACCTCTGGTAGCAAAACGGTTTTTAGTTGACTCAAGACGGTTCTGCAGAAGCATTTCTGATGTCTTGCATGCCTTCTTTATCTATTACAACATTGTCTAATAAACAAATACACTTTACAATGGTTTCTGCTCTTGTGGTGTCAACTTCTACAGCTTTCAGTAATAATCGCCATTTGTTGCTCATGATGCCAAACGCACACTCCACCACTTGTCTTGCGTTTGATAATCGTTTATTAAAAATTTCTTGTTCTCGCGTCAAATTCCTCATGGGGTAAGGGCGCATCAAAAAGTTTCAAGGGACACCCTCCGTCCCCCACTAGAATGTGAGGTACACGGATGTCACTTCCGGGAAGGTCTTTTTCAGAGTTCACTTTTAGAGCACCTCGCTCAAGTTGTTGGGCAAGGTTCGAATAGCCAAAAACTCCACTGTCACTTTGTTTGCCATAGGCTCCGACATCGATACAAATGAAGTTGTAGTCCGCTCCGACTACTCCTTGCAACACGATAGAAAAAAACTTTTTGTAGTTGAAGTACATACTTCCAGACTGTTTCTGGCATTTGACTCGAATGTGTTTTCCATCTATACTTCCAACGCAGTTCGGAAATCTCCATTTCTCCAAAAACTCTGTTGCAATGCGTTCTACTTGCTCATCAGACGGGAATGGCATATGGTCGTTGTGCAGTGATTCGCAAATTATTTCACACGTCTCGTGAACAATCCTTCCGACGGAAAGAAAAACTCAGTGCCTTGAATGATGAACCTGTTGCTAGGTACCTGTAAAAAAATAAACAATGTTGCAAAATAATTTTATTAATACAAAAAAATATTCATACTATTACAAAAAGTAGATTACTTAATGAATATTAAGTAATCTAATTACTTTATTTATTAATTTATTAAAACATTAATTTAACTTAATGAATTAATTTGTTTACATATCCAAAAGTAATTTGAACAATAATTCGTCAGGTTTACTCATGATTAATATAGGCTGTATTTGTATGATTAATACTTAAAGTATAAAAAAAAATTTTTTCTTTGTTGTAGTTGCGGAAGTCAAGTGTAAGTGGAGAAATCTGAGGGATTCGTTCAGGAGAGAGAACTGAAGAAATGTTACGCCACAAAATCTGAAAATACGCAACGCAGCATCCCTGATGATACGCAGTGTACCACTGATGATGATACAGAACGTTCTACTCGTGATGTAGAAGACGATTCTGCCTTATCACAGCCACCAAATGATAGTCAGCAGCAATGCCAAACACCAGAAACAAGTGGTCAACCAATTCTGAATGTTCGACATAAAACTTTCAAGAGCCCTCTAAAAAAAAACCGAAGAAAACAAACTACGATGAAAAATTTCTCGCGATTGAAAATAAAAAAGTAGACATGTTCCAGATGACCTCGGAAAAAAGTCAGGATGCTGATTACCAATTTTTAATCAGTCTTCTACCACATTTGAAACAGGTGCCACAGGAAAGGAAAATGCGTGTGCAAATGGAATTGGAGAAAGTCTTATTGAAAGATCATGAACAAAATATTGTTCAACACGTTCCATCCTCACCGTCATCGTCTCTTCATATTCTCTGTGTGACGATACCCAGTTCGCCCAACAGGACTTTAGTAGCGGAAGTGGTTCTGCTGCTTTATACTACCATGATTTCAACCCGAATAAATTGTCATCAACGGAAAATGAATTTTATACTTTTTTAGATTTATACGTTGTATGATTTTGTGTTATATATTTTATTTTATTTTTTTCATTTATACTTAAAACTTCTCTAAACATGTTAGACTTAAAACTAGTTTATTAAAGGTAACTACAGAATTTTCATTAACAATTTCATTACTCTTCAAATGTTTTTGATTTAACTTATCCATTACCTCAAAGTGAGCGCTAGACGTTCTTCGGGCGATATAGTTTCCCTGAAGTTACTGAACTTCTGCAGACGGTCTTCCACCTTGGCGAGTATGTAACAAAAGGTTTCTCTTTTCATTCTAAAGTATGCAAAATGCTTAGTTTCATTCTCATGAAGATTTTTGTACAAATGGTGAAACTCTCTATACCGACCTCTTTTGCACAAAATATCGTTCACCCACTCACGTTTTCTTTTTCGGGTTCTTCGTCTAGGTAGCCAAGAAGAATCTAACAATAAAAGCAATGATTCATCACACATTGTGAAAGCACAAATGGGCGTACTCACTCACGACTGACCCTGCCGTACGAGAAAACATCAAGTAAAGGACGAAGGCTGTCGTTGCGCTGTCGCACAGTTTACGCATCCACTGGACGCGAAGCCTTATACCGCCAACGTACGTTATTTTAGTTCCCAGGATGCCCAAAATTGTTTCCCTCTCAACAATAACGTCCCCTTGTTCAATCTCTATAGCTAATCTCACTAGCAATACAAAAAATAAATAACATATGAAACTCAGAACAAAAGCTACACAAAAACTATGTATTTAATAGAGTTAAATCTATAAAGTTAACTCTATATATAGAGTTAATAGAGTATTATATAGTTATATAATAATCCAAGATTATTATATAACTAAAATTTTCAATTCTACAGTGTCTGAAACATCAAACACACAATAATTTAATTTTTAAGTTTCTCTCTGGTATCATCTTTTTGCGATTTCTTAATTAACTAAAAACATCAAACTCGGTGTTTTCCTCACTTCTGATTTTCCTGATTTTCCCAGGGACTGGGTTTACTTCGTACAAATGAAATACACAAAATGAACTCCAATTTCAATTTCAGTTTCAGTGTAGGATAATGGAGCTAATCAAACGGGGAGTTGTTTGTAATCTACTATTTTTAAATATTGATAATGTTAATGTACGTGTACATATGCAACTTATTTGTTTGTTCAGCCGAGTGTCATTTTCATTTTCAAGTGGCCGATTTATAACTGTACATTCGTAGCAGGCCCACAATATAACCTATTTTGTCCCGCTATATTAAAAGAGAATTGAAGTTTGCCTTCAGCTGGCACACAACCGCTATGCAATAAACAGACAATACAATTGAATAATGATGCAATTGTTGTGGAGCCACTAGTAGAGAGTTAAAAAAGTTTTCTTTATACATCAGATGAGGCCCAGCATACCAGCTAAAGTACTGCGTATTGTTTGTTTACTTGTGATATTGGGAGGGAAAGGTTGTCATAGAGCATTTATTTCCTTTTTTTCTGTATGACATTGTTAGTAAATAGCTTTCAGCCATGTTGTTGCACAGATGATCATAACTGAATTATCATGAGTGTGTTTTGTTTCGACCGTGACAGTGACATCTCAATGACATTTGTTTATACTGTCATTAGACCCATCTGAGTATATTTATTCAATAATTCTGTTACTTTTTCTTTCAAAAATGTTTTTAATTATTTTTGTGTAGAATTCATTGTTGTCAAAAGAATTGTTGCTAGATGCTGTGGGTTTTTATAACATATTCATTTAAAAAAGTAGTTCTATTAAGCAAATACGAAGTTGGAGAATTAAGTTTTGGAAATCTTTTGTTTATTAATTATGTTAACTATTTTAAAATTTGTTGACTCATAGTTTAAAAATTTGTTAAAATGTTTTGATTCATTATATCACAACATGAGCAAATGAACATTGCTGCCATTGTGTTTGTGGTGTTTTCAGAATAGATTGTATGTCTGTAGAGTTCTAAGAATTATTGAGATGCTTATAAACAAGTGTGGTAAATGTAATCATACAATACCTGTAGAATTAATTTCATTTATGAGTAAAAAAGTGTTCTGCTTAGAGAAACTTGCATTTAGTAACCCTGATCTTATCACTACTAGTACTGAGGCTATTATCATTATATCTATGATGTTATACCATGCAGAAGACTTGTATTTTTATTGTCCTGGTTGTAAAATTTCCTGTTCATTGTTCCTGTATTTTAGATGGTCACAGTAGCATTTAAAAGTGGACCTATTGCAGATTTAGAGAGACAGTGTCTGGAAAGCAAGTCCAGATTAAGTCTTCTCCAGTTGGAGAAACTTTATTGAAGATAGTTAAAGAACAGTCTTTGAATAAATGTTGAAGAATATCTCACAAATTGTATTTTTGTTGTAATTATGGCCTTATGGATAAGAAAGTGTTATGTAAAATTCCCTGTAATGTTTTGAGGAAAAGATGTTATTGACTCCAGTTCTGTTCAGATAATGTATTTCATTAGTTGTTATATTGTGCGTGGCAACAACTGGCATCCCAGTATGAGACAGTGTCCATAGTTACGAACAAAAGTAGTCTCACACACTATCGCTTAATAACACTCATTGTCAGACAGAACATATTGGTAACATCTGTTAAGTGTCTTTTTTTATGTTGCTGTTGGCTGTTATAATATGTGCCACATGGAAAATATCAAAATTATATTTTATTGACAGCTAAGTTATACAGAGTTTTTGTGTCTGTGCATGCGTGCGTGTGCATATGTAAGTTACAACTATACGTTTTGAGAACTTTATGCTGTATAATACGGAAAAATATGTTAACAGAATTAATTTCCGCCATGTTTTGATTTACAGGATGACATTCTTAATATGTGAAAGTGTAAATTAATACACAATGGGTATCTAACGCTGTAAATGTACTTTATACTCATGTTTTTGTATAAGTTTTTGGAAAAGTAACTTTTCAAATGAGGTTATTTTGAAGTACAATTGTTTAATCCAGAATGACTGCTATAGAAAAGACTTTTTTTAATGTAAAAATAGAAGTGGAAACAGTGTGACACAGTAACATGGCACAAATTATCCACTGAGGTTCTCCCAAGGCCAAACCCAATGGTCAGAAAACTTTAAGTGGGGCCAAACAGCAATTTTAATGAATGCGGTATTAGTGGAACAGCAGAGTGCTCAATTGTTATAACCATTTAATTCTGTTCCGATATTGTTGGTAGTCAGTTTAGTGACTTACTATCTGTGTGCGATAAATGTTTATCTGTATCAGACTTGCTTCTTGAAACTTTGCTTTATTAACGCAATAATTTCGGGGTTCACAGTCCGAAATTGTAACTTCAGCTTTGTTTCAGATAATTAAAAAATAAAACTCAGAATAAAAATACTTATATTGTAACTTTTATTGTTAAAAAATTAATTAGTATTAATATTACAGAGTAATTAATATTATGAAATAATTAACTGAGACTGCGAGCCCGAAACGCGTTGTTAAAAGAACAAAGTTACAAAAACGTTAGTACACGTAAATATTCAACACATGAAGATGGATTCGTATCTGCAACTTGGAGAACACGTACACAGTGAAACTGTATTATCTGACGTATTTAGGTGCGTATTGGATATTGATTTGACACAAGATAATGAACGTAATACGGGTGTGATGTTTTTATAGGCGTTTTAATACAGTTGTGACTACCAATGTGTCCAGCGTTTAATAATCTGTTCTATTGTTCTAAGATAGCGATTGTCGCTATCCCTGTAAAAGCGTTTTGTGACGATTTTTTCTTTAATGTTGTAAATATGCGTACTATATTTTGATAATAGGAAACTTTATGTTTTTGATTTGCTCAAGGAAAACAGCAGCAAAATTGAATTGTGTCGATCAGATATTTAAGCGAAAATCTCCGTTACTCGTGTGTGCTCGTGTTCGTGTTCTCTATTAAAATATGTATAGAATTAACGTACTCATAAAGATATCATACTGATAAATAACTTTTAAAGGAGTTAAAATAAAGATATCTTGTATTGCATACAGGTTTTCGAGTGCGGTAAAATGAGAGGTTTTTCGTGTCCTCATAATGGCAGATATTCAGTGTAAACATTTGTGCCACCATGCTCTGCTAATTTCTTTCTGTAAAAGTTTTCTCGTACAGTGTAATTCAAACCAGTGAGAAGAGAGAGAATGCGGCCACTTACTAATTATGGCAACTCTGCACGCTGTTACAGCCATTCTGTAATTAGTAGCCAGCGTCTGTACATTACAGCATTTAACGTTATGTTAGTTAAATGACGTGTAGTAAAGTTTAAAACAAACAGGAAACACGCAGGTGTAATGATAAATAGTTAATGCACAAGCGCATCATAAGATATAAAGTCAGGAAAACTACCTACAATATTATATTACAACGTGAGCCGCAGAACTCGCTCAATATTTTGAACGAAATAAATGTATTATTAGGTAAATATCATAATTAGTTAATGTTTCGATTAGCAGGAAAATTATGAAAACCCCGATTTATAAGTAAAATAACAGTTGTAAGGCAGACAATCATACAATAAACACTAAAAATTCTAAACTACTTCATAGTACCTTTAGTTGATTTATAACCGTAATATCTAAGTTACAAATAATGTAGCCATACTTTTAAGTTTATGTATGTTTATGATATCTGTAGGCCTATATCTAATACTTGTCACAAATATATATATGTATAACTGATAACAATGTATAAAGTGACTTTTTTGAAGGCAGTCCAGAATTTACAAGGATTGTTGAGAGATATTAGTTCTGAAACATACCGGGTTTGTATTTTAAATAGCATTCATCATAATTTGGTTCCCTACATAGACTTCTACAGTTTTTTGAAAGTGTGAATTTTGATCTATTTTTGGCCCATGGTGTTATAAATTTTCATGACAAAGGCTATGTTTGGATTTGAGTCAAAATTAATTTTAGTCTGACGCTGGGTTTTTCAATTTTTATTTTCAAATTTTCGGCCCGGCTGTCCTAAAAAAAATTTTTTTTTTCAAAATCTGTACACCACATTCAGATTTGGGTTAAAATTCTCCTTGATACACCCATGTATCATATATATTTGATTTTTTTCACAACTTAGACGTCTCACATTTTTGCCTCCTTGTTCCCAATTTTTAGGGAGGATCAAATTTAAAAAACGGTAGGTTTCTGTAGGCTGAAAGAATGGACACGTGAAGGTTCATGTGTCCAAACGTTATCGTGAGATAACCCCAAATAGACAGACAAATGCTAAACGGTCACGTTAAAACTGAGGACTCCTGGCATTTTCAGTTTTAAGCGATCATTACCAGTTCGCAACTTTATAATAATAGGGTCGATAATTGTCCAATATCCTATTCGAAGTCTTGTGCTCTGTCTCAGTTGAGTCGCTTGGGGTATGGGCGAAACGTTTGGTTTAAAGAGAAATGAAACGATGTGTGTTAAACCTATAAACAGTGTTGTTGTTATTAACGAAAAACCACGAATGTTTACGAGAAAGACCGTTTAATTTGCTTGATTTGGGAGTCTTACTAAATAGTATTCGCCACTACGTCTACGTCCAGTGTAAACATTGAAATATTTTCTGTTTTACGTTCGTGAACCTGAGGTCTTTGGCATTGTTCAAATTGCTTGATAGAAACGTAAAATTGACAATGTGTTTACTATTAAAATACAGTATTATTAAGCGAGACAGTTACCCGACTATGCAAGGAAGACTGTATCGTGGTTGCGTGGTATGTTTGTTATTTTGTGCCGTGTAACTCCAGAGCGACTGTACCGTTTTTCACAAACGAGATGTCAAATCGCTCATATTGAATCTGGAATGTTAGTGGGGATATACCATTTTAGAAAAACAAAATTGGCGGATATGCCGTTAGTTGTTGTATTATCTTTGTGTTCCCAGTGTGTAACCCAAATGTTCATTATGGTGCCTTTGTGTGGTGCATTTGGGAAAATTTACAAATATACAAACATAAAACAAACTAATACCTGAACAAATACAAATCAATACAAAACATGACACAATATTCAAAGCACTCAACATTGAAAATACACAAAAAAAACTAACACATACACCACAATCACACACAATAAAACCAATTTGAAATACCAGAAGCCAACAGGAAGCCACAATAATAATAGTCAACCAACAACACATATGTACTTCACCAGACAAAAAAACCGGAAGGCTGAGGATGGGTACAAGATAGTACCCGAAACATGTTCCAAAAAAGGAAAAAAATAACATCTTGAGGTAAATTTAATTATAAATATTAAATGTATTATATACATCAAGAAACGGACTGTAGCAGAAAGTGACTATATATATAGTAGCATAACGGAAATTTTGCCTTATTTACAATTTAATACAACCTAGAAAATGAAAGGAAGAAGCAATCTGGAATGAGTAAAATAAACCTAAATAAATGTACCATAAAAGAAATAATCACTATAATAAATAAAATGTTTCACAGTACTATAAAACCTCTCGATCCAAAGGAAGTAAACACATTCAATTCAGAACAATAATGTGTTAAACCATATTTTCATATTTGCCATAATAATCATAGGATGATTATTAGCCCAGTAAAATAATCAGTATACCCAGTAAGTTAAGGAGTAGCAAGGAAATACAAATTAATTAAATTTTTAATTAATTAATTAATTAAGCAGCCACGGACAAATTAATTAAAAGAAAAAATCTCCAAGGTACCAATTTTAAAGAACACTCTATCAAAGTAAAGCAAAATAAATAAATGAAAATAAACTATAGTTGTTATACAAAAAATTAGAAAACCTTATAAAAAAGTCAGAGAATACAATACCAGTAGAATGGTTTAATGTAAAACTAGGTATAAATAAAATAGTGTGTGATTTAGGGGAACCTCTCGATCCAAAGGAAGTAAACACATTCAATTCAGAACAACATGTGTTAAACCATATTTTCCTATTTGCCATAATAATCATACGATGATTATTAGCCCAGTAACATAATCAGTATACCCAGTAAGTTAAGGAGTAGCAAGGAAATACAGCCATGGACGAATTAATTAAAAGAAAAAATCTCCAAGGTACCAATTTTAAAGAACGCTCTATCAAAGTAAAGCAAAATAAATAAATGAAAATAAACTATAGTTGTTATACAAAAAATTAGAAAACCTTATAAAAAAGTCAGAGAATACAATACCAGTAGAATGATTTAATGTAAAACTAGGTATAAATAAAATAGTGTGTGATTAAGGGGAATGCCCCAAACCAGTTTTGAAAGGACAGCAAAAGACTGTAATTAGGCTAAGACTATAATTTGTTTATTTGTTTAATTATTATGTTTAGTTACTATATTGATATTCAATACCTACAATGTTAATATCAGAATATACTAAGTGTTAGAGAATAAGTGTTTGTTGTATTTAAAGAATGATTAGTTTATGTCAGAATTTTGTTAAGGAAGGAAAGGCAATATATTAATTCAAATGTCATATCAATAGTAACTCAGAAAAGATAATAATGATAATGTGAAATAATTATAATATTGATAGGAAAAATGAAAATTGATAATCAATCCAAATTCAACTTTGACCCTGTAATCAAATCAGAAAAGATAAATTAGTGAAAACCTGGACCAAATTAATATAAATTATTCCTTTTAGCATGCAAATACTTTATTATAATTATCACAACAACCTGTTTAAATAGTAATTAAAAAAGTCAGAGGATAAAATTGACTTAAATTTTAACAAGATAATGCCTAGGCAATAAACCAAGTACAAGTAAAATATAAATAAATCAGTAAATGTTTAGTATAATGACAAAGTAGTGAAGGCAAATTATAATGATTTAATTAGTAATCTTATTTGAGTACAACGGTAACATGAAACATAGTGTAAACCATTTAATGGGTAATTATGTGAATCATGATAAGGCCTAGAAGTAAATTTCAAGGAATGTAATTTTTGAGTTTAATTCAAACCAAAATAGGTCATGTTTAATATTAATTTGTATAAAATCAAAACAGGAATATAGTTATGTAATTAAAATTTCATAAAAATACTAATTAACTAAATTATAGCCAGTAAAATATAAAAAATATCATTTATTTCCATAAAATCGAATGTATTACTTACAATAAATTTAATTATTTGTTTTAACTTGGCGTTTTATTGAATAGTTATGTAGCTGAATTAAAATACGTAAATTTTTAATAAACTAACAGGACTTCAGAAAGGAAAAAGACGAGTAGAAGAAGAAATAAAGACGCTGAATTGACAGCTACCTTCAATCGACTTGGCTACAACATAATAATTAAATTTATTGTAAGTAACGCGATTATTCGACTTGCGTCGACTATTGCTCTCGGAGTCGAGACGAATATGGATTTCAGATCGATTAATACATTTGGGTTAAGTTATAATAAATGAAATTATTATTTAACATGGATTCTTTTAACTGTTGAAATAGTCAGGAAAGGCAAGTCAGAGAATTCAATACTTACAATTAGAAAAAACTTATTCATTAATATATAATTATTAAAAAATATACAGAAGTAGATATTATTAAAAAGGAATTCGAACCACAAGCTGACGATTCTGATGTCACGCTTCTCCGTCTTGTGCCGGCTGCTACTAGTCGAAATTAAAAGATGGCCACCTCCATGCATTGTACCGCACTGATGATCTGGCTCTGGAATTTTCCTTCAATAAAATGCAGTAGTTGATAAAATTCCTCTTCTGTGATGTAGTTATTGGAAGATTTTCAAGTTATTGTGTTTAGTTTTCGTCCTCCACTGGATTTCGTTCGGTAATACGTGTGTAGTGTGTTGAATGGTTTCTTCAAATCAGTTCGCTGTTCATAAATTAGGTTAGATTTATAATTCCAATGTAGTCGTTCGTTTTGGTAGTTAGTTTAGTGTTTTTTTTTTATATGTTTTATTCTTCCAATGATTATTTAAATTGGATTCACTGATTTACTGTATGTACTTCATTCTTTCATATTTTCATAGTACATCTTGGTTTTAGTTAGTTAAACATTTTTAATTCAGATTCCTTCTCAATACTCTGACATGTCCGTTCTGCTTGGAGTCTAACAATCAACTAATTTTATTTGT
Source organism: Magicicada septendecula (assembly GCA_034769895.1). NCBI lineage: Eukaryota > Metazoa > Arthropoda > Insecta > Hemiptera > Cicadidae > Magicicada > Magicicada septendecula. Next base: position 245,529,202 of record CM068372.1, read on the forward strand.
TTCTTCATATAGAAAATCCTGTATGATTTTGGTCGCATCTTTCATTGTTCACAATCAGCTGTTTGCCTTATTCCCGATTCGATTTTATGGAAATAAATGACATTTTTTATATTTTACTGGCTATAATTTAGTTAATTAGTATTTTTATGAAATTTTACTTACATAACTATATTCCTGTTTTGATTTTATACAAATTAATATTAAACATGATCTAATTTGGTTTGAATTAAACTCAAAAATTACATTCCTTGAAATGTACTTCTAGGTCTTATCATGATTCCCATAATTACCCATTAAATGGTTTACACTATGTTTCATGTTACCATTGTACTCAAATAAAATTACTAATTAAATCATTATCATTTGCCTTTACTACTTTGTCATTATACTAAACACTTACTGATTTATTTACATTTTACTTGGTTTATTGCCTAGGCATTATCTTGTTAAAATTTAAGTCAATTTTATCCTCTGACTTTTTTAATTACTTTTTAAACAGGTTGTTGTGATAATTATAATAAAGTATTTGCATGCTAAAAGGAATAATTTATATTAATTTGGTCCAGGTTTTCACTAATTTATCTTCTCTGATTTGATTACAGGGTCAAAGTTGAATTTGGATTGATTATCAATTTTCATTTTTCCTATCAATATTATAATTATTTCACATTATCATTATTATCTTTTCTGAGTTACTATTGATATGACATTTGAATTAATATATTGCCTTTCCTTCCTTAACAAAATTCTGATATAAACTAATCATTCTTTAAATACAACAAACACTTATTCTCTAACACTTAGTATATTCTGATATTAACATTGTAGGTATTGAATACCAATATAGTAACTAAACATAATAATTAAACAAATAAACAAATTATAGTCTTAGCCTAATTACAGTCTTTTGCTGTCCTTTCAAAACTGGTTTGGGGCATTCCCCTTAATCACACACTATTTTATTTTACCTAGTTTTACATTAAATCATTCTACTGGTATTGTATTCTCTGACTTTTTATAAGGTTTTCTAATTTTTTTTTGTATAACAACTATAGTTTATGTTCATTTATTTATTTATTTTGCTTTACTTTGATAGAGTGTTCTGTCTTTAAAATAGGTTTTGGTACCTTGGAGATTTTTTCCTTTAATTAATTTGTCCATGGCTGTATTTCCTTACTGCTCCTTATCTTACTGGGTACACTGATGATGTTACTAGGCTAATAATCATCCTATATGGTTTAACACATATTGTTCTGAATTTAATGTGTTTATTTCCTTTGGATCGAGAGGTTTTATAGTATTGTTAAAGCATTTTATTTATTATAGTGATTACTTCTTTTATGGTACTTTTATTTAGGTTTGTTTTACTCATTCCAGATTGCTTCTTCCTTTCATTTTCTAGGTTGTATTAAATTGTAAATAAGGCAAAATTTCCGTTATGCTACAATATATATAAATCGGTTCATAACGTTATCCTACGTCTTCCGATCCCTAGTCTCCACTGGTCTCTATCTAACCAAGATTCTTCTTCCAATTCCTGGTCTCTCATTGCTTGGTTGATGCTTCTCTCCAACTCAACCTAGGTCTTCCTCTTCCCTACGACCATATGGTGTCCATCTCAAAATTTGCTTGGGGAGTCAATTATCCGGCATTCTTTGTACATGCCCAAACCATCTTAGCTGTTTTGTTTTATGTTGTCGACAATAGAGTACTGTCCTCCATTATCTCCCTGATTCTGATGTTTCTTACTTTTTCCAGTTTTGACCTCCCTGCCGCTCTTTGCCAATAATCCATTTCAGTAGCTTCCAACAACTTTTCTGTTCTTTGTATTATTGGCCATATTTCACACCCGTATGATGTAACTGGTTTCACGATTGTATTGTATATACAATGTTTATTTTGTTTTGATATTTGTTGGTCCCACAATATGTTGTTCAGCAATGCTATTGATTTTCTTCCTAGGTTATTTCTTTCTCTTATCGCTTTATCTAGTTACCATCTTGTGTAATTGTTGTTCCTAGATATTTATAGCTACTGCAATTTATTATTTCTTGTTCGTCTTCTAAAATTAAATTCTTCTGTTCCCCACCAATGCACATATACTCCGTTTTCTTTGTGTTTACTTCAAGGCCCCATAGCTTATATTCTTCTATAAGTTTTCATGTCATGTATTCCATGTCGTGATAGTCCTGCGCTACCACGACTTGGTCGTCTGTGAAACACAATGTGTACACTGTGTTGTCAATTAAAGGTATCCCCATTTTATGGCATTTCTTTTTTCCAGGTTTTGAGGGCTTGTTCCAGGTATATTTTAAAAAGCGTCAGTGAGAGGCAACATCCCTGCTTCAGGCCCTTACTAACATTAAACCCTTTTGAGACTTCACTTCCAATTTTTACGTGCGCTTTCAATCCATTGTATAGTCTTAACCGCTTCAATTAAAGTGGAGGCGATGTTTATTCGTTGAAGTGCCAGCCAAAGTTTCGTGTGCGGAATACTGTCATACGCTTTCTTAAGGTCAACGGTCAACATATAGGCAGTGCACTTCTTGGTTTACAGCAGTTTTCTTTTCTATGATTTGCGTCAAGCAAAATAAGTGATCTATGGTTGATCTCCTCGCCCGAAAACCAGCTTGTTCCTCTGCTTCGATGTCCGAGTATTGATGTTCAATTTTTTTTTCTTCACAAGTTTTCCATACACTCTGCTGATTGAACTCGTTACCGCAATTCCACGGTAATTGTCGCATTGTTGTTTTACCTTTTTTGTGAATGGTTGATACAAAAGATGCTTTCCAAAATACTTACAAAATGAAAGTAAGAGTGAATAATATAAAGTAAAAGCTCTGACACAATGTGGAATGATACTATGAATTTCTTCATAATGATGTCCAATGAGCAGGTCTACTATTTTCCAGCTGGTCAGCAAGCTAAACCTTACGAACATTAGAAAACAATTTTGGGTGCAATATCACAGACAGGAAGTAACGAAAATTAAGCATAACTGCCTGCCTATGCAGTGAATTATGGCTAGTGAGGCGATAATAAAAATACATTCGTCAGTTAGGGTTAAACTCAATATGTTACATGCCTAATTTTATTCTTAGGTAGATACTAAAGATATGCTCTATTCCTTCTTGAATTAAAATTGATCAGTAAAGCATAATACAATTATAAGACTATGCCAATAGCATAAGTAGAAAAAACAATTTGGCAGAACAGGCAGAATGTTTTAGCAATCTATAAATTCCTAAAACAATAAAGTATGACTGCATTAGTAGTGCACAACACAACTGGAACATTGTAAATCGAGTTATCACATTCAAATGACAGGGAAAACATCACAGCTTTTAGTACAGGTGATGTGTTTTCAGTATATGAATTTGACATACAACTCTACTTTTATTTACACACTGCTCTGATTTGTCTATTCTGATTAAAAATGGCAATTTATTTTGAAATATTGAATATTCAAGTACAATTACGATACGCATGTCTATGTATTCCAAAATGAATTTTGTCCTGTGTATAAAAATTGTGTTTTGTATGGAAAACAACACATCGTACTAAAGGGCAGTGACCACACTATTGATGGAAAACCAATGCCTGAATCTTATTATCACTTGATGATCTAAAACATAGAAATACCCTGACAAACTACAAACTAAAGAACAAACTTAAAAACCTTATACTGTGTGATACAAACCACTTAATACTTGCTTAAATGATTAATATGAAACAAATATAAAATCACCTACAGTTAGTATCCTCCAACAAAGAATAACAATAAATTATAAATCTGTGTTTTATTATAATAACATTACACTACAACTTTGCAAATGCGAAATGCCGAAAGATATTGGAATACAATACAAATGGCTTATTAGTATCAACTTTTTTAATCGGTTGCCATTTTCTAGATTCAAATACACATATGTACAAAAACAAACTACATAAATTATTTTGTGAACACTTATAAAAATTATCACTGTAACACTAATTAATCCTTTGGGAGAATAATACACTAATACCAAACTCCTGTTTTTACACGTCTATATAGTTTGTATATTTATATTTCAAACTGAAGTTCATACATGTATTTACATATAATGTAATATGCATACGTTAGAAACATTAACATATTTTATGTACAATTTTTTTATTGATTACAAAATTATCTAATCTTAACAAACCAAATGGAAAAGAAATTTTAGTGTGACTATTAATTATTAAGTAATGCTTATTAATAAAAAACAGTTTATGCTCAACATTTTCCTAATGCTATGGGAACAGTTAAATTAAAAAAATAAATAAAACAATCAAATACAACATTTAGATTGACAGAAAACTATGACACTCATTTGGTAAAAACTTTTCTGTTGTGTACATGTGCTACTTAAACAAACATTATTAATACTTTGTGACTGCACACTGCCATGTTAGTGCTTACATGAATATAGTCAACTACACATTAGCATCAATATTGGAACAAGTCACCAAGCATACCTACAAAAACAATGAGTTGCAATCAACCAGTTACCTAATCAAACCAGCACTATGCAATGAACTATTGTTACTCAGTACAGAATTTCAATTGTAAGAAAGTCACTGATGTTTTTACTTAAAATGCCTCAGTAACTTGACTGCAGAAATCTAGCAGCAATTACTTCAAGTGAACCTGAATTATTTCAGCAGAATATACTCTGTTCTGGCAATAAACAGGTCACGTTCCATGTGGAGTGAGAGTGTGTGTATGCTATATTCTGAGATCTTTGTGCTGTACAACATAAACAAAATGTGGTAAAAGAATTCTGTTTCCATCATTGTTTTGATTTTAAAAAAGGAAAGAGGACAATATTATGTAAAAATTCATTTTCAATTTTCTACAACACTTAAATAAACAATCTCTCTCTCTCTTCCCCTCCTATGGCACTACAGCCCTTGTTGGGCCCTGGCCTCCTTCAATTTTTCCCCCCATTCTCTTCTGTCAGTAGCCATCCTCCTCCAGGAACGCACTTTCAGTATTTCTTTCGCATCCTCATCCACCGTGTCCTCCCATCTTCTCCTCAGTCTTCCCCACTGGTCTTTTTTTCCGTGGCTTCTAGTATTCAATAATTTTCGTGGAATTCTGTCTTCCCCCATTCTGGGCACATGACCAGCCACCTTAGATAAGTAATCAATAATTTACTCAAATTATTGTTTGAATAATTTAAGCAAAGTGACCTTTGACAATAAAAAATGTCTGTGACTTTACAAACCACATACCTTGTAAGTGTTGTATTTTCAAACATCATATTATTTGAGTTGTCAGCTGATACTCTTCTATAACTAATGCTATATAAAAACCAAACCTGGCATTTCAATTTTAAATCGTGTTTCAATATTACTTGAGAGGTAACAGAAATCTGCATCAATTTACACTGCAGAGAAAACTGCAGAAAGCAGTAAATTCAAAATATGTAAACATATTAGAATTGTTCTTTTGAAAAATAGTATGTTCAAAATACCCTATGATGTGTTCCTTCACTAACTGTATTTTCACACAAGGATGCAAAACAGATGAACTCTATGGCAGAATCCCACTGGGTACCACATCGTCACCTTAACCACAGATTTTTATCAAATGGTTTCACCATTCTGTTGGCATGTAAAACTTAGATTACGAGAAGGCGGTTTTGTTCTCACAATAAATGGCTATTCCTAAACATGTATAATGCAACTGACAAGTCTTGTATTCAAAATAATAAAACTCTTCTGCGTCCATGTAATGTGTCAAAAAATGGGGTTTTTATTTTTTATTAAATTTATTCTGTATCATCATTGCAAGTCCCGTTTAAAAAGGTTGTATTCAAACAATGAACCGTAACGTAACTTTTTGGGCGGAGTGTAGTTGAAGAATGCGATACTTGGTCGTGAATTGAAGGTTTGTCACGTACAACTGTGCGCGTATGCAAACCGGGGCGTGGTTTCTACGCACAACAATCTGAACCGACGCTGCGAAAATGGCGAGGCAGAACGATTTCCTTGCCACGTGCTCTGTAGACGGAGGAAATCAAGTAGAGGCTCCACCCTTCTTAGCCTCTTATATCGTCACCGTTTAACAACACTAGCCCATGTGGCCCATAGACAATCCAGACGACGACGAAAAAATCATAGCCTGAAGGCATTGCCTTCCTGTTCAGCAACAAGCTAAAGTGGGGAGTTTTGTTGGCACTCTCCACGGCAGTCGACAAAACAACATACGTCTGGCCAGACGTACGCTAAGACTCGTGGGCCCTAAGAAATCTTTTAACTGTAGAAAGTGCCAAACTGACATCAATAAGTGAAACGATATCTCAGAATGAAGTAAGTGGAGTGAAGAAAGAAAATTTAAAAATGTGGTGAACAAACAAAACAAAAACATTCGGACATATATGCAGTGCGGCACGTGGCGATGAGGGACGCCGATGGTTAAGTAGCCAACGACCAATTTCAATATATAAATAATGTCATTTAAAGAGCTCTAAATAAAATAAATGGGGATTTAAACCGTATGAATGGGAGAGTCAGCAAGCTGGGTTGTCTTATTTAAACTAAGGGTTAGAATAAGTGAAATAATGTCAAAGTAAATGTTTTATTTTTATTCATATCTAAGAAAAGAAAAGTAATTAAAAGAAACAGCAATAACTTTGATATTTTATTTTGTTTTTATATAGTATCCAAATCACTTTTTCACAATAATTTAATTACCTTGTATCCGTCAGTGACTTCGTTCTAGCGTTTTTTAGGTTATGCGGTAAGGGTAGGTTAATGGACGCTCTCGAGGAGTTTGAGATTTATAAATCATTTAAAGACAAGAATATCAACAATAACAGTATATTAAACGAACAATTAAGGTTTCAATCTCACTCACGATATGATACAGCCCTAAATATAATCGCGCATGACGGTAAGTGATAAGGATTGACTTAGTTTAATTAGTGGCTCGGCAACTACACGCGCGGTCGGACCGGTCCAACAAAGCCGAAGTTACATCGTGTTATGTGTGTGTCGTTATTGTTTTGTTTAGTAAATATGTGCAAATGTGTTTTTATGTGTTTTATGTGAATTTTAACATTTGAGAGGATTACTGATGATGTGACACATGTCACGAAACGCGTCTATATAAAAAACGCTAGAACGAAGTCACTGACGGATACAAGGTAATTAAATTATTAATAACTTTGAGATATAAAAAGAATAAAAGTAAATTTAACCACATTTTGCAATTGAGTAATAAACAGCTAATTAATATGGTCATTGAGTGTAATTATTGATATATCCAACCTTGAAATCACGCTTGTGCTTCACAGTTCGTGTGACGGACCTGGGCTGGCAAGGTAAGTTGATCAGGATTTACTAATAATTTAAATGTGGTGAAATAGTAGAACACTACAATTGGCGCCCGAACAGGGACTATTTATAAAATAATTTATTAATCACACCTACAGGTGAACACAAGCGTGATTTGGAGGTTAAGCAATAATACGTACAAATTACGTAGCATACATAAAATAGTACGTCACTGTTAGGTTAAGTGTAAGATGTTTTATATGTAAGTTAAGAGAATCATTTAACCGAAAATCAGTAAATTTATAATTTAAAAATGGCAGGAAATAATGAAAATGAGATAGAGGAAATAAGTAATTTTAATGAATCAGCTGTCATGAGTAACCTAGGAGTTCATTCGACTCCGAATGTAGGTCGAGACGATAAAACCATAAATGTAAGTGTTACAGATAAAACAGATATTACAGAGGATTCAGGGGTTCAGTTAACTCCAACCTCAACAAAATGTAATAGTAAATTTGATGATGACATGATGAGTATTTTACTAAATCAATTTAATGAAATAAAGAGTCGTTTTGACAGTAGTGATGGAAAATTCGATAAAATAGATCGTCGTTTTGACGGTCAAAATAGTAACTTTAATGATAAATTTAATGAGATCAGAGATGAAATAAAACAACAAAATATTAATTTTAGTAAACAAGTGAATGAAATTAATACAACGTTGTGATGGTATTAAAGAGCAGATATTAGAATAAGTAGATTGTAAGTTCGATGAAAAGATTAGTGAAATCACTGAAAATATTGAAAGTAAAATAAATGACGTAAATGAACAGATGTCAGACAGAATTAAAACTCAAGTTAAAGAACAGTGTGTAGAGATAGAAAGTAAATGTATAAATAAGATTAATGAACATAATGATGACATAAAAATTAAAATAATGGAGGTAGAAAATGTGTGTAAACAATCTGTGCAAGAGAGTATGGGGGCTATGAGTAAACATAACCTTCAATACGAAATTAAAAATGATAATAAATTAAAAGTAATTGAGCAAGACATAATAGAAATTAAAGATGAATTACATGTGGCCGTAAGCCAAAATTTAAATAGTGTTGCGGAGCGAGTGTTGTATACTCGCGAAGCAAAAGATGATATCGAACTCGAACAATTTAATTGTGACAGCCAGAGAGTACACCCGATGCAATTTTTGAGTAGGGTAAGGGAATTTAACCGGTTTAATAGTAGTAGTTGGGGGATAAAATTGTTAAAGATTTTAAAGTGTTTTAAGGGTAATTCCGAAATAAGGGCAGAAGTACATAATACAGAGTGGAGTAGTTGGGGAGGCGTCCGAATCCACCAGCGGCACATACTAACAGGAATTATCATCAGTCTAGGGGAACACCAAACTCTTATAGAGGGACGCGTGGAAGTAATAACAATAACTATAGAGGCGAAATGTGGAAATGCCTAAATTGTGAATACGAGAATTATGCTATCCGAAAAGTATGTTACAGATGCAACAAAGTGAGAGATTGCCAACGGGGCAACGTGGCCCCCAATCACCATAATCAACAACAACGAGGCGGAGGTAACGACAGAGGAGGTGGACATGCGACGAGAGGTAGAGGAGGATACAACCAAGCTGTGGCGGGTACGTCCACGGAAAACTGAGGCCGACAATGGGAGTCAGGACCACACCACTGTCTACAGATGACAACAGGGTCCAGGTAATTGAAGAATATAAGAACAATGTAATACAAATGGATATGGCAAAGGAGTTGTTGGAGGAGGACGACACAAGAATTATGGAGACAAAAGCCGGGTTGACAGAGGTAATCGTCAATATAGGGTAAGAACTTTAAAACATTAATAGATACAGGAAGTGAGATATCAGTGATTTCAGAAAATGTAATGGTAGCGTTACAAGGGGTAAATAAACACATTCCATCATTACCAGTAGCGGGTGTAACAGTAGTGGGGGTAACCGGAGTACGGAGTAAAAGGGTTACTAGACAGGTACAATTAAATATATACATTAATGAAACAGAATTCGAAAATACTTTTCTAGTAGTTAAGGGTTTTTTGGAGAGAAATAAAGCAGGAATAGATTTTAATAAGAGAATAGTAGAATTTAAAAATGGGAGTGAACCAGTCAGGGTTGATTTTAAGAGGGTAACAAATGAGACTAAAGTTACGGGAATAAAATTAATACATAAACGAGTAGGCGATGGAGACATAGAAACAAGAGTGAATATATGTCGAGAGAGTGAAAGTATAGAGAATGAGGAGCGAGAGATGCATATGAGTGATGAGAGAGTATGGGAAAATAGGGCGGATAAATTTTTTAATGAGGGTGGAGTTGTAGGGAGTCCCCAACGACAGGAGTTGTGGGCAGTTGTGGAGCGTTTTAGAGATGTGTTTGCGGAGTTGCCTGGAAAAGCCAGGAACTATGTATGCGAGTTGAAGTTTCGAGAACACTCACCCTACATGTAGAGGAGTTATCCAGTGCCGTTTTCAAAGAGGAGAGCAGTACAAGAGGAGTTGGACAGAATGATGGAAGGAGACATTATTGAGAGATCGATATCGCCATACTCGAATCCATTGGTATTGGTCATCAAGAAGGATGGAAAGGTAAGGTTGTGTTTAGATGCTAGGAAAATTAACCAAATTATAATACCTGACCGGGAGTCACCGGAACCCATAAATGAAATTTTCCAGAAATTCAGCGGAGTCCAATATATGACATCTTTAGATTTGACAGCAGGATACTGGCAAGTTCCGCTAGCACCAGAGAGCCGGAAGTATACTGCATTTCTCTTCAATGGTAAGAATTATCAGTTCAAGCGTTTACCATTTGGGTTGAACACTAGTGTGGCAAGCTTTATAAAATGTTTAGATATGATATTACAGCCTACGGACTTAGATTTTTTGACTGTATACGTTGATGACATATTAATAGCGTCAAGAACATTTTCAGAACATATAGAACATGTATTAGATAAATTACAACAAGGGGGTCTAACGGTTAATTGGGGTAAATATAAATTCCTACAAACAGAAATACACTTTTTAGGTTTCATTATTACTCCAGAGGGAATTCTAGCCAACCCGGATAAAGTAGAAGCTATTATGCGATTTCCCGAACCAAAGAATATTAAGCAGCTACAAAGTTTTTTGGGTCTTTGTAACTTTTATAGAAAATTTCAGAAGAATTGTGCGCAGACGACAGCGAGATTAAGTGCCGTACTGCAGAAAAATAAACAATGGAATTGGGGAGTGTTAGAACGGGAGACTTTCGAGGAGATAAAGAAAAAATTTTCAAGTATGATAATGATGAATCACCCTGATTTTTTGAAAACTTTGTATTTACAGACTGACGCCAGTAATGTCGCCCTGGAAGCGGAGTTGTATCAGGAGGATAGCGACAAAGAACACCACACAATAGCTTTCGCCAGCAGATCCCTATTGGCAGCGGAAAGAAATTATACAACTACAGAAAAGGAGTTACCAGTATCGTATTTGCTGTAGGGAAATTTCGTACCTACATTCTGGGGAACAAGACCATTATCCGGACGGATCACAAAGCACTATCATTTTTTAACTCCTGCAGACTAACGCATAGCAGATTAACCAGGTGGGTATTAGCATTACAAGAATATCACTTTTCATGGGAGTATATTAAGGGGACAGAGAATAAAGTACCAGACACTCTTTCCAGGGTAGATGTCATAGAAAATAAAACGGGGAGGGATCTTAAAGAAATAGAGATTTTTCGATTAACAAGGGAAGATAGAATTTTTGGTGAGGAATTAAGGGAGATTAAAAACATACAAAGTTCAGAAAATAAATTGGGTAAAATAATCGCTAGTTTAGAAGCAGATGTAAAGGGGTCTGAATATAATACACACTTCCAAATATATCAGGGAATTCTGTTCAAGAAAGTAGAGGGGGTGAACGTGATTGGAGGTTGATGGTACCTGAAGAGTTAATTGATAAAATTATTTGGGATTGTCATGTAAGAAATGGGCATTTTGGGGCGAAAAAGTGTACGAATGTGTTAAAGGAGTCTTGTGTTTTTAAGAATATGGAGAGGGGAGTTAGAAGAGTGTTAAGGGTATGCGATTTGTGTCAAAGGTCAAAAGTAGTGAATTATAGGGTTGAAGGGGAGATGAACTATATTAAAGTAGAAAAACCGTTTGACTTAGTGGCTGTAGATTTGTATGGGCCATTGCCCAAAGGTAGAGGTGGAGTAGTGTATGTTTTTGTTGTGTTAGACACTTTTTCTAAGTTTGTTAGGTTGTACAGCGTGAAGAGAGCTACGAGCAGGGTGCTGAGTGAAAAGATCACCAAGGATTACATGATTAATGAAGGGAAGCCGAAAGTAATATTATCCGATCACGGACCCCAATTCATCAGCGGTAAGTGGAGACAGACTCTTGGCTGGGAAGGCATCATACCCAAGCATACGGCAGTATACCATCCACAGTCGACCAGGCAGAGCGGGTGATGAGAGAAATCGGTAGGATATTCCGGGCGTATTGTCACGCTAAACACACGGAATGGCCTTTGTATGTAAAGAAAGTGGAAGAATGGTTAAATAATACTACCCACGATTCTACAGGGTTTACACCATACGAACTAATAAAGGGAACCAGACCACCTAGAATACTAGAACAACTTTTCGAATATCCACCGGAAGAACGGACCATCGACAGAAATGTAAAAATCCAGCTCACAAATGGGAGTCTACTCACTAAAGGGGAGCGGAGAAAGCGGAGACATGACGAAAAGGGTAAATGGACCAAATACGAGGTAGGACAATTAGTGTTGGTAAGGAGACATGATTTGTCTAGTGCACAAGAGAAAGAAATAAAAAAGTTTTTCCTGTTATATGAAGGACCCTATGAAATAGTGGAAATAAAAATGAATAACGCTTATGTACTACGCAACCAAACAACACAAGAGATAGTGGGTACGCAGAATGCTACAAATTTGAAATTATATTGGTCAAAGTAAGAATTTGAATTTTAATGTGTTTTATTTGCTTTCAGAAGGGATCCTCCCCCATTTTCGGGCGGTCACGACCTTACCAATCCTGACTGTGGGTTTTGGCACTTTGGAGGCGGACCATGGTTGGCGGAACTTCCTTCGGGTGGTGAAACGACGATGGTCCGGCTCCACCAAAATTGGTATAAATTAGAAATTTACCTATGTTATTGAACGGAGAGGGGGACCCCTAAGGTAGGTACGTGGTACAAAATATGTTACACTCAAGGTGCATAAAAAGGTGCACAACACCACGTAATAACATTGCCTAAGAGTGAATGTAAATAATTTAGTGAGGCTATGTTTTAATGAGGCAGTGTATTAAGATAAATTTCAATAGTGTCATTTGTGAAAATAAAATATTTGCAAATGCCAGAAGTATCAGAGTATTAAAAAAGATGAGTTTTGCGGAGATGGGTTTGGGGACGGGCAGATGGCGGGTTTGGATAAATGGGAGAGAAAAGAGAGTGTGTCTTGTGTTGGAGTTAGAGTAAGGTAATGTCATTTAGTGGTAAAAAGGGGGGAATGTGAATTCACATAGTGTGTCTGTCCATCCCCCACCCCGTCTCAGCAAAAACCCCATCTTTTCGGGCGATTACTGATGTACTAGCGATAAGGAAAATAATTAGCCTCCATATGTATATAAGTAACAATATATAATTCGGAATGTTTATAATTTTGAATCTATGTCAGTAGCTGTAATTTTACTTTAGGTGAATAATTGACCATACATAATTATAAAGTTGTAGTACGGGTTAAATAAAATGAAATGTTTGAGGTTTAAATGTTAAAGTATTTGTGAGTCTTAGAGGTGATAAATAATAATATAACCAACATATAAGAGTTTACCATCCAAGAATTGTAGTAACGATGTCAGTGTGAACCTTATATGTCTTTTAGTAGTTTCCCCTATATTTCGGGCGGTCACGGCTTCACCGAACCCTGACCGTGGATTTGTAATGTAAATATATTCTAAATTGGTGAACTTAGAAATTAACCGGGGGGTAACTCAGGGGAATCTACATAATTATGGAACAGCGGCTATCTTCGAAGGTGGTGATAGTGCCGTATTAAGGGTATGTGAATCATATTTAGTAGGATTACTGGTGTCCTCGGACATCAGTAATGCCGAATTTTTCATAACGTTGAACCAAGAACGGTATAGGCAGCATCTATACCCTATATAAACTTCAGTTCTTGGGGATGCAAATGGGCGCGCTACAGTCCACCAGCAGGAAACAATAGTGTGTGTGGAAAAGGAGCTGGCCGTTACCAGCCAGGAGCTCAGATAACGCATCTGTGCATAAGGCAAACGCTCGATCCGGTTTATCCAGCGGGTGGTTACCTAATTGTAACTGGGTAACGGGGGGAATTAAGAAAACGATGTAGTAGTAGTGGTAACTGAGAAATCAGTGAGAGAGTGACATCTGTAAACAGAGGGACATTCAATTTCACTTACTCTAAAGAGAGAGTTGGTGGTTGGTGACCCAGTTCCTGTTCAGTAACAGTTGCTATAATGATTCGATGATTAGTGATGTATTTCACTTATGAGAACAAACGATTTTAAGTGTTAGGGTCAGTTACAATGATGTTAATCTAGGAGAACATTTATGATGATAACTATATAATTTTGTGTATTTGTGTTAATTGTATGCAGTGTGTCTAGAGAAAAAATTCACCTGATTAGGAGACACCAGATGACTAATAGTGTTATAGATGTAGTATGTCACTTATAATTGATTTGCAGATTTTTTTTGCAATATAATTAAATGTGTGTTAATTTGAGATAGTTATGAATTTTCAATGGGTAATTTCATGTAAATTGTAAGAAAAGTTAGAAGCTGGGTGATAAATATTTCAATAAGGCTTTTGAATCAGTCAGAGTTAACTTTAATTGGGTGTTAAACAGAATAAGATTCTTGGGAATAAAAGTAAGATAGAAACTGAGTATTAGTAGGGACACAGTAGCGATAGTGGACATATGTAAAGTAATGAGAGTGATGTAATTGGAGAGTAATTAGATGATGGAGGAATTTTGTAAAGGGGGTGGTGTGATAAGGAGTCCTCAACGAAAGGCATTGTGACGGGAGGTGAACCATGTGCGTTGGCGGGGTTACCTGGGGGAGACCAGGAACCAATAAGGGAATGAGCATAGGGAGGGAACACAATCCTAAGTACAAAGAGGGTAGAGGATATTTTGTTATAAGGGTAGAATGATTCGAGGTGAGTTAGAGTAGTAAGTTAGTGGAGATAAATGTTTTGAGAGTGGTGTCATCCTATGTAAATCTGTTAGTGAGTGTTAGAGTCAGAAAGGGGGTAAGGTTATATTTGAATGCCTTTTCAATGAATTAGATTATTGTTAATAATTGGGACTCACCCAAACCCATTAATGATGAAAGTGTTAAATAGTAAATCTGAGTTAAAGGGTAATAATAAATGAAACAAATGAAGAATTTAATAGAATTTGAAAATGAAATTAAAACTGTAAGGTGTGTAATTTCGGATCAAACTTAAATGTGAATTGTTTATTTTAAGGTAATAACAACAATGTTAATTATGAGTGTACTATGCTATATTATGTTGTACTGTGTTAGGGTGTAAGAATTATAACCGTGTGTCAGGTATTTTACATTGTATAATTTTGTGTAGTGTATCTAGGGTAAAAAGTCATTCACCTGACCCAAAGAGATCATGACATGTAGTAGATGTCTTATAATTGATTGACAGATTTTTTTTATCAAACTGAGTAAATGATAGAATGTGAAATTTTGTTAACAAAATAATTCTTTTTGGGGAATTGATTTTAAAAAAAATTTTTTATTTTCGCTTGAAGTATAGATTGTGTTTTTATGTCCAGGATATATTGTTGATTATACAAGTATGTTAATGTATTAACTGAATTATATTGTTCATAGTATATATGTTGTAAACAAATGTAATGATAAGGGAATTTATGATTTGATAAGGTATTCAATTTATTTTGTTTTTTATGATTGTTAGCAGTTAATTAAGAAGAGTTGTAAATTCATTTAAAAGATTTTGAAATTTTAAGAGTAAATGGAAAGAGTTGATCAAATTAATGGTAATATGAAATCTTTGATATTGGACTTAGATTAATTTTTTGAACAGAATTTAAATGATTTAATCTGATTTGTTTCATTTATTTTTTATTTGAAACCATAACGTCAATGTGAGAAAAAGAATTGAAGTTAAAAAATAAAATATTTTTATGAATCTAAGATCAGCAACGTAGTATATAGATATTATATTCAGTGTAATAATAAGTATATGTACGCACCCAGTACTTGCTAAAGGCAACCCAGTATGCATGTAAGGGGGAACATATCGGTTGAGGATCTGGTATGGTATAAGGCCAGTCTTTGATTTTTTTGGTGGAATGATAGAAGGTTATGGGTACTATGGTGAGTATCTGTCCGATTTTATGGTGTTGGGATCTCGCACAGAGAAGTCCAGTAATCTCGTTCAGGTGCAGCCATAGTCGCCGAGCTAGGGGGGTAGTTTACCCATGATGTGTTAAGAATTAAAGGGGGTTGTTGGCGCCATATCCTCACCGATCCTCTTAAGGTTTAGCAATGAGAGTTTTTATGCTCTTGGGCATAAAACCTCTCATTGGGGGGGGTATAGTAATGTGTCAAAAAAGGGGTTTTTTATTTTTTATTAAATTTATTCTGTATCATCATTGCAAGTCCCATTTAAAATGGTTGTATTCAAACAATGAACCGTAACGTAACTTTTTGGGCGGAGTGTAGTTGGAGAATGCGATACTTGGTCGTGAATTGAAGGTTTGTCACGTACAACTGTGCGCGTACGCAAACCGGGGCACGGTTTCTATGCACAACAATCTGAACCGACGCTGCGAAAATGGCGAGGCAGAACGATTTCCTTCACGTGCTCTGTAGACGGCGGAAATCAAGTAGAGGCTCCACCCGTCTTAGCCTCTTATATCGTCACTGTTTAACAACACTAGCCCATGTGGCCCATAGACAATCCAGACGATGACGAAAAAATCATAGCCTGAAGGCATTGCCTTCCTGTTCAGCAACAAGCTAAAGTGGGGAGTTTTGTTGGCACTCTCCACGGCAGTCGACAAAACAACATACGTCTGGCCAGACGTACACTAAGACTCGTGGGCCCTAAGAAATCTTTTAACTGTAGAAAGTGCCAAACTGACATCAATAAGTGAAACGATATCTCAGAATGAAGTAAGTGGAGTGAAGAAAGAAAATTTAAAAATGTGGTGAACTGACAAAACATTCGGACATATACGCAGTGCGGCACGTGGCGATGAGGGACGCCGATGGTTAAGTAGCCAACAACCAATTTCAATATATAAATAATGTCATTTAAAGAGCTCTAAATAAAATAAATGGGGATTTAAACCATATGAATGGGAGAGTGAGCAAGCTGGGTTGTCTTATTTAAACTAAGGGTTAGAATAAGTGAAATAATGTCAAAGTAAATGTTTTGTTTTTATTCATATCTAAGAAAAAAAAAGTAATTAAAAGAAACAGCAATAACTTTGAGATATAATAAAAACAATAAAAGTAAATTTAACCACATTTTGCAATTGAGTAATAAACAGCTAATTAATATGGTCATTGAGTGTAATTATTGATATATCCAACCTTGAAATCACGCTTGTGCTTCACAGTTCGTGTGATGGACCTGGGCTGGCAAGGTAAGTTGATCAGGATTTATTAATAATTTAAATGTGGTGAAATAGTAGAACACTACATCCAGCTACAAGCTGCAATCCAACATGTTGTTGCTCATGTTTTTTCTTCTGCAAGTGTGTTATACTTCCAATGAACACAAGTAACTGCTTTGCATGTATACGTGTTCACAGATTCTCTCAGAAGTACACACGCTACTCAGAAGATGTTCACAGTTCCTCTACAGTTTGTTGTCACATCAAATGCTACAAACAGAGCCATTACTAGGGGAGGGGACATTACAACAGATTTGAACTGAACTTAAGCAACTGCTCTGTATGTATACTTGATATATGAGCTGACAGATTCTCCCTATGAAGTACACATGTTGCATCGAAAGCTAGAACGACAGCCATTACTAGGCAGGAGATACCAGCTGTTTGGTTTGCCATCATCTTGAAAAGTGAAGTCAATGTCTGAATACCAAATTACAGATTACATTTTAACTCATAAATGTGAGACAACACACTATCCGCTGCACTTGTAGCTCTTCTCACACTCCCATTTCTCCAGAAAGTATTGAAACCCAACCAGGAACAAAGTAGTTTGAATGATACACTAACAAAAATATATATACGCTTTGTTTAAGAGACCTTAACCTTACTCAACTACTTTATCCGTAGGCCTACAACTATTACAGAAATTCTCTCAACATTTTATAATTGTATGCTAATTTCAAAAATTTGTATAATGTAGGGACAGGATGAGTTACATTTAAGAGTTATGAATTCAACAGAATCTCTTGATTCTTATGAATCTTGGAATCTCTTCAAGAACTCATCCAGAAGCTAGCAGCCATGTACCGAAAGTGTGTACTGTATACAGGTAAATTATGGTCTTGAAGCTGAAACTTTAAGTCATAATTTCAACTGACAAACTTTTACAAGATATTATACAGGTCACTCACAGCTACTTCAAATAACTTTTAACTTCTTCACTCAACTTATTTAACTACATGGCCAACTGCCTAACTTGATAACATATACGGAAAATAATAGTCTTGGGGTAAGTTTTACCTTAGGCATACAATCAAAACACAAAATGTTTTCATCTTGAAACATTACCATAAATTTTTTAACTGAGCTCTTCATGTTATAAACAGAGGACACTGAAATCCAATATTTAGACTTATAAATACAATATTTAGAATTAAAAAAACTTAAAATTATGAAGGACTTACAGAAAATATCCAATGCACATGCACGCGCGCGCACACACACACACACACACACACACGCACACACTATTTTTCTGAAGAGTCAGAACTGGTTACACTATTAACTAGATTAAATTAAACACTGGAGTCTCTTATTATTACAATATCTATTTCACTGTCAAATAAATATTAGTTTATATGGACAGTTACAATGTTATCTTTTATATTTTCAAAACAAGAAGCTGAAAATGTTCAGTACGAATAACACAAGAATAAAGTATTTTGTGAATTAAGATAATCTATATATTATTTGTTGCAATCTATATCTATAAAAATGAATGTTTGTTTCTTTCTTTCTTTGTCCCGTATGCGTTCCTATACCATTCATCCGATTGCGATGAAACTTCGGTGAGTTGTTGTGCGCACGCCCGCGAAGGTTTATGAATTTTTTTCGATGGGGTCCTATGGGGGGTTCTTGGGGTCTTCCACATCTCCTCCTAAACCACTGGACCGATTTCAACCAAACTTGGCACAAATATTTTATGCAACGGGAGAACCAACATAGGATATGTGTTTTTTCGATATGATCCTTCGGGGGGTCCTTTGGGGTCTTTCACATCTCCTCCTAAACCACTGGACCGATTTCAACCAAACGTGGCACAAATATTTTACGCAAAGGGAGAACCAACATAGGATAGGTGTTTTTTCAATGGGGTTCTTTTGGGGGTTCTTTGGGGTCTTCCACATCTCCTCCTAAACCACTGGACCGATTTCAACCAAACTTGGCACAAATATTTTACGCAAAGGAAGAACTAACATAGGATAGGTATTTTTTCGATGGGGTCCTTTGAGGTCTTCCACATCTTCTCCTAAACCACTGGACCGATTTCAACCAAACTTGGCACAAATATTTTACGCAACGGGAGAACCAACATAGGATAGGTGTTTTTCCCGACGGGGTCCTTTGGGGTCTTCCACATCTTCTCCTAAACCACTGGACCGATTTCAACCAAACTTGGCACAAATATTTTACGCAAAGGGAGAACCAACATAGGATAGGTGTTTTTTCGATGGGGTCCTTTGGGGGGTCCTTTGGGGTCTTCCACATCTTCTCCTAAACCACTGGACCGATTTCAACCAAACTTGGCACAAATATTTTACGCAACGGGAGAACCAACATAGGATATGTGTTTTTTCGATATGATACTTCGGGGGGTCCTTTGGGGTCTTCCACATCTCCTCCTAAACCACTGGACCGATTTCAACCAAACTTGGCACAAACATTTTACGCAAAGGGAGAACCAACATAGGATAGGTGTTTTTTCGATGTGGTTCTTTTGGGGGTTCTTTGGGGTCTTCCACATCTCCTCCTAAACCACTGGACCGATTTCAACCAAACTTGGCACAAATATTTTACGCAACGGGAGAACCAACATAGGACAGGTGTTTTTTTCGATACGATCCTCTGGGGGGTCCTTTGGAGTCTTAAAAAACTAACTTATTAGATCTGGTTACTATGGCAACCCAATGGAATAGATTCTGTTCTAAATATATTATCGCATTAAATTGAAGACCACGCGAACGAAGTCTTTATATATTATATATATACAAACACTTTCTTTCTTTGAGTGGCATTGCAACGCATGCCGGGTACTCGCTAGTATTAGATAAAACTGCTTTTTAGAGTAAATGCAGCCATAGTATGTAACAATTAAATATTAATATTTTAAAAATGCAGAAGTAACCCACTCATTAACATCAATACAGAAAAACATTTGTTTTAATTACAGTTGGGAGCATCACTGTGCCAGTTGAAACAAGGCCACTCCTCCCAACACACAGTGACATCCTAGGTGTTCCCTCCCTACTGATAAGATAACCACTGAACATGTGTGATAACACACACTGCACCATATAGACATAGGTTATACCATTGACATATCATTTCATTTTGTACTGTGTATCAACTCCATTGTGAAACTGTCTTATATATATTGTTCTTATTTAATTTTCACTCAGAATTACTAAGTCTTTATGACTGACACTTTCTTATAGTACAGAACAGAGATGACACAACTATTTTCATATGTAACATATAATATTCACCAACATAACAAAATAATTCACAAAAGTAACAAAAATGTCAATAATAATAAATTAACAATAGCTATGCTACGTAGAAAAATATGAATATTTTGGAGTTTATAATAGCAGATGGAAATTGGATAAAGAAATTAAAATTCATACAATTAAAGATAACAACATATACTATGGTATAAACAACGGCCTTATAAGTAAAATTAGTATACAAGCAAAAATACTAACAGTATTTGCTGTAATACATCAGACAAGTGTCTGTTGACAAGTTCAAAGTAGTTGATAACAGCTTCGGAGATCACAAGAGTAACTGGTGTAAGTCATAGGGATATAAACCATAATAATCAAAGTGTAAGAAAAGAACTAGAAAGTAGCCTACAACAAATATTTATTAAGGGTCAATCCAAGTCAAATCATCCAGAGGTGTACACCCCCCCACCCTCTCAGATTTTCATGAAATTTTTTTACAGCATCTATGGACCCGTATTTTTCATTTTTGCCAAATTTGCTTTAGTTTTTTAAAACGATTTTTTGAAAAAAGTCCATTTTTAGCTGATTTGTTAGTTGCGGCGCGAGATCTAAAGGGCACTTTTCAATAAAAACTCTAGTTGTATGGTTATTATTTAATATTAAGTTAAGAAACTCACAATACTTACTTGAATTTTCACAAGCATTCCACATATAAAACTTGTTTTTCCACTTCAAAGTTGGCAATTCTGAATTTTTTCTCCGTGCAGGCTTTTATGTAAATGTTTATAACTTTTTTCTGTCTGGTCCTATGGGGCTGAAAAAAGGTCTCATTTGAAAGAGGATGAAATGTAATATAATAGCATAAAACAAAAGTCATGGGTATTTAATATCATTTTATAATTTAAGTACAAAGTTTACATTTGATATTTCATTGAAATATTTTGCATAGTACCCTATCTTGTGTGGCCAATGGGGATTTTTTTTACTTAAGGTATACTTATATTTTTCTGTACTAAAACCTTCAGTTAAAATTATGCTTATCTTTGTAACAAGGCCTAACTACCTGTCAAAACTAAAAAAAATATAGATTTTCAAAAGATTTGTCCGCATTTTAAAAATAATAACTTGCTTAGGTATTTACTTGTTGATTTATCTTACCTTTTCAGTCTTAAATGGTATTACAGGATATTTATAATACATACAGGTGGTTCTTGATTGATATGAAACTTAATTTTTCCTTGGCCAGGCAGCATTAATATTTTGAATACTTGTTTTGGATAGTCTGAAAAGCATTCGGCTCTCCTGAGCACTTAATTCAGGTACATCTATGCAGCAAATTATGCCTGTAAAAGGGACCCAGCACTTATCCTCTCTCCCAACATTTCTGTGTTCTAGCCAAAAAAATGTTTTTGCTGGCCAGCGAGGATGCATATAATTGATGTAACCATCTTGGTTGTCATCATCTAGCTTCAAAATAGTACAATGTAACGCTTTTCTTCATAGACACAACTTACAAAGGTATTTGGTTGGCGAATTGGAAGTTGCAGTTCTTGTGAAAAGCTATATCTTAAGGCAAACTTTTTGTCACTGCTGATATGTTTTACTGCTATTTCGGTTTTGGCCAGTGGTTGGAAATAATGGAAGAACCTTGTGCCAATAACAGTTTTATGATCACTAAAATGCAGAGTTAACATAGGTTCTACATTTTTTACATTGTCTGTATTGATGAATTGAAATGTTATTTTTGAAAAATGCAGGTCAGAAATCTTGAACATTTTCTTCAGGTGTACTAATTTGGTCTTTATACGACCATTTTTTTTCTACAGTTGTCACAAATCTTTTTTCCAGGAATTAATATTTTTCCTTTTTTTCATTTTACTTCTTTGGCATATTTAAGAGATATTGGTCTTAAAACTGCTTTGATGACCTTTTTGTGGACATTCTTGGGTCGCAAACACTTTTTTAGTTATTTTCATAATATTCAGTATAGTAGAGATAATGATGTAAACATAAATTGGAATTAGGTGACAATGTTTTTCCTAACCTCCATAAGAACTGCTTTAACTTCACCTGTTAATTTTGAAACCAACAGTATTTCTTTCTTATCTGTAAAATTTGTGTTATGACAAACAGAATGAGTGATCAGCACCACCACATTACACTGTTCTTTAGATACTAACAACTCTTCATCTGAACTCATGATTATAATTAAATATTAGAATTACCTTGGTTTCCTTCTTTGCAACTTCTTGTGTTCTCAATATACACTACGCGTTTCGGGACTTAAAGTCCCATCATCAGGTGGATAAACTTTTCACTCATGTAGAGCACGTCACTAGATGAAAAATATATAAAATATATAAAGTGCTCTTTATATCTATCTAAAAATTTTCTACCTGTTTGTCCAATGTAAAAACTATTACATACTTCACGTTCTATTTTATACACCCCTGAACAGCTTTCTACTGGTTTATTGGAGTTCGGCCTTAATGTTTTTAAAATTTCAGAAAATGTTTAGATAGATATAAAGAGCACCTGCCTAGGGGCAACATCAGGAACGTCAAATCAAACTTTGCCATGCATATCATTGATCACAACCATGCCTATTCCAATTTTAGAAATAATTTCAAACCTCTGCATTTCTGCAAGAAGGGTAAACTGATGGACGCACTGGAAGAGTTTGAAATTTACAGAGTCTCTACAACACACAATGATCAGCTTCTGAACGAGAAACTGTCGTTCAAGTCAAACGAACTGTATGATACTGCTATACGCATGCTGAAACAGCACGACAAATAAGTACAGGCCAAATAGATTTTTCAGTCGCTCGCGGGGTCGGTAGCGATGAGCATCGTGAGATAACACGAGTGGGGAAATCGACTGAGTAGCGAGATGTGCGTGACCTTTATATATTTTTTATCTAGTGACATGCTCTACATGAGTGAAAAGTTTATCCACCTGATGATGGGACTTTAAGTCCCGAAACGCGTAGTGTATATTGAGAACACAAGAAGTTGCAAAGAAGGAAACCAAGGTAATTCTAATATTTAATTATATAGGCAACTTGGAGACCACAGCAATTATGTATCATGATTATATATAGATAGTACAGTAATAAAGAAATAAAAATGCCAATCTTTGTTTTAAACTGCACATTAATGGTTATCAATGAAACTTAATAGTACTAAAATCAGACAAAATGATGTTAAACCAGAATCAGATGAATCAGACTACTCACTGTAGTTTGTATGTTTGGTCCAAACACTACTGTCCCCTATTACACTGTACAAATTTATAGATTATAAAAAAAAACTTGAATATTTTATACAAAATCATTCTTTACAATGAACTAATTATGCACTGTTTGTATATATTCAATCAAGATACTCCTGTATATATTATAAATATCCTGTAATACCATTTAAGACTGAAAAGGTAGCTAACTCAACAAGTAAATATCTAAGCAAGTTATTATTTTTAAGATATGGACAAATCTTCTTTAAAATCTATATATTTTTAGTTTTTGACAGGTAGTCAGGCCTTGTTACACTGATAAGCCTAATTTTAACTGAGGTTTTAGTACAGAAAATTATAAGTATACCTTAAGTACAAAAAATCCCCATTGGCCACACAAGATAGGGTACTATGCACAATATTTCAATGAAATATCAAATGTAAACTTTGTACTTAAATTATAAAATGTCATTAAATACCCATGACTTTTATTTTATGTATTATATTACATTTCATCCTCTTTCAAATGAAACCTTTTTCAGCCTTATAGGACCAGACAGAAAAAAGTTATATACATTTACATAAAAGCCTGCACGGAGAAAAAAAATTCAGAATTGCCAACTTTGAAGTGGAAAAACAAGTTTTATATGAGTCTAAATGTTATTTTTGACTTTATATTTGGAATCCTTGTAAAAATTCAAGTAAGTATTGTGAGTTGCTTAACTTAATATTAAATAATAACCATACAACTAGTTTTTATTGAAAAGTGCCCTTTAGATCTCGCACTGCTACTAACAAATCGGCTAAAAATGGACTTTTTCAAAAAATCATTTTAAAAAACTAAAGAAAATTTGGCAAAAATGAAAAATACGGGTTGTTATATTTGTCCATAGATGCTGTGAAAAAAAATTCATGCAAATCTGAGAGGGTGGGGTGTAAAATTTTTTTCTGGCTGGATGATTTGATTTGGAATTACCCTTAAATAAACTAGAAATGAGTACAATGTCATGGACATCTGCTGTGAACAGAACACCAAATCCAATAAAAAAAATTATATATCTGAACTGAAAATAGATGGCTCATTAATTCTGAAAATTAACAATAGAAATAATAGAAATATGAACAATAGTGTAATTTTCAATAAACATTCTACAACATACTTTATATCAATTATTTGTTAATTATTTGTGCTTCATTATGTAACTAATAATCAGAAAACAATTTCATGTTAAAGTAATTAACGTTTTATTAAATGTAATGGTCTGTATGAGGTAGGCAAAATGTAGGTATATGGAACTACACAATACAATCACACATGCATGTGATTATATACCCACACAAGTTCTACATGTAAAATGTTTATCAAATTATACAACATATGTAAAACTACAAGCCTAACATGCATTAAAGGCTTGTATAAATAATTTTATTTCAAAGTGCAAAGTATAAAGTTAAGAACTGATTTATAATGATAAAACTAAAATGAAAACTGAACTGATTTAAAAAAAAACTTGACTAAAAAAAAAAAAATACTAATGAATCTACCTATGAAATACAGAAAAAGTGGAACAGAATTATCATAATGTATTAATGAGGGAGATGAAGAAAGAAAATTACTTCGCAATGTTGAAGACTGCACAAAACGATGATAAATCAAATACCATCTCACATTACTATTTACTGAGATATGAGTTCCAAATGTTTCTTTTATTTATGGCACAACTGAGATCTTGTTATGAATAGGCCTATTTATAATTTAAACTGAGATAAAGAACTACACAGTTTACAATAAGTTAACTGTTACTTCATCCTTCGAATCACACAATATATATAGTACAAAAAAGACCCAAGAACTGTACATGAAATACAAATAAATGAACAATATGAATCTACAATGTGTGTAATAAATCCTGCCTCCATATGAAACGCAAGAATACATCACTTTTTTTCTTCCTTTGTATTACATTTCAATCACACATACATAATGCTACATTTTTTAAATTGTGAATATATTCAACACACTTAGTCCTGACTGACAAGGTTCTCTATATCATTAATCTACAAATTTAAGTATGGCTGTAACAAGCGTCCACCTCCCTTTGAAATGACAATTGATACTTCCTCATTGTATAGTAGATAGGGATGTATCACTATGGCCTCTTCTGCCAAACGCTCACTTACTTATTTGTTCACACACAGTTTCAAAAATTGTTATTATCAAAAATCCATAAATAAACATGGAAGTTATTTCCTTAAATCAAAGTTAATAACTTATTTAAATAAATGTCAGTAATTCCGTTTTCATTGTTATTTCTTACATAAAATTCGCGTGCGCGCGACCATTAAATTTTAATGGAAAGAGAAAGGAGGGCATTAAACACAAATTTGTACAAATAACTGTACATCCATTTGAATAAATTGATAATTTTACTCCTTTATCAACTAACTACTCAATAAATATTCATGACCACTGAGTACATTTTATTCATTATACATGGAAACTGATAACAGGTCAGTATTAACTATATTAACGACAGCAGCTTTATTTATTCTTTTATTAAACTAATCTAACACACACACTCACACACACACACACCTAAATACTGTCTACATTTTAAACATGACCTTTGACAATAAAAACTGAATGTGAAGCACAGTAGGCAACAACTTAATGCATCTGTAGGGGAATAACCACTTCTCCCCTGCAGGAAATAGGGGGATGATTGTGTGTGACTCATGTCATGTAGTCAACAATCCAAAAATGGGTGGTGGTGATGGTGATCATGACTCAATCTGGTATAATTTTTAGGTACTGTTCTATTAGTGGAAACTTTTAATCTACACACATGAAAGCCTTCCTTTATATTTATATCTACCAATAATACATGTTTGTACATGACCAAAATGTACAGTTAAAAGTTAGATAGGCCTATATACAGTTACATGATAAATATCATGCATTTTAATCATACATAATTTGCATGAAATTAACCATCAACTATAATTTACAAATGCATAATACTATTTTCTCAAAGGTTTTTAATGGTAACAAACAGTTACCATGATTTAAACATTATTTAAATAGCAGGACATACAATAATAATAATAATAATAATAATGCATAGGAGATGGTTTAATTACTAAAAATAAAAGGCTATTAGAAATATCTTATCATATAAACTCATTGCTTAGCAATCACTGAAATATGATTGTTTAAGTTATCATATTTTCAACTAAATTTACAATAAATGTTACTAATGACTTAAACTGAAAAATTAAAATATCCACTCCTATCTTTGTAATTTTTAATCTCTAAATAGGCCATATTTTTACTCTAATAGCCCAGGTCAAAATGACGAAAACTTAACTTGTCAAATCCAGAAAAGTAATTACACCTGTACTGACAAGAGTTTTTGCTTATAAATTCCATGCTTATAAATTTAGACAGAAAATAATTTCCAGATTTTTAGTCAGTCACTTTTTTTTCATTATAGCTACTTAGAATATTTAAAAACCTGAAACTGGGGGAAAATCAGTACTATAAAAAAGCCCCAGTACACGTTCTCATCCCCTAATATTGATAGAGATTTCAAATTGAGTTTTATTTAAACTCTCTTAGAATAACATGTTACATGTCCTGCATTACAGATATTTCAAGATCACCTAAAAGTCCGAAGAAACTCAAAAAGTGTATCCTTCTTAGCAGTATGCACATAACTTCTACACAGATAAACAGGTATATGTGCTTCTGTCTTAAATATTGAGACTTACATCAATATACTACTCAATTAGTATACAGATTCAATTTTACCTGAATCTATCACAAACTAAAATATTCTCACCGACTTAACTTCTACAGAAAAAGATAAAAAATTCCAATCCAATTTACTGTACTGCATATAAGTCAGCTGACTGTCGGGAATATACATGAACAAATGCTTAACAAATCTCAAGCATTATGAAGAAAACTTTATTGCATGAAAGGTATAATACTTCAAGTGTTTCTAACTATGCCGAATAAAACAATTTTTTAGAATCACAGTAGCACTAGAAACAGATGATGTGTTTTGAATAATACTGATACAACAGGGTATAATAATATAATGAACATCACAGCTGATAGACATTTTGTCATGGAATACCATGAGATTGTGGTATACCATTTTAAGAGTAGACATATATGGTACACAAATTTCAGCTATTATAAACTAATAAAGTTACTTAAATTAATTTATTTTAATTTAAGTAACAATTTTATAGTGTGTATCTGCCTGTCACTTCTCAACATGAAATAAGTTAATAAAATACAGGCTGCTTAACATTTATCCCCCTTTATACATATTTTACTTAGATTTCACAAGTTAGTCACAAAATCTAAAAACGATTCTGAAATGTTTTATTTGCAATGCTTATTTCTTATTTTATAAGTCTGTACTCTTTTCATGTTGCCTTTATCAGAAGATAAGCATTTAAAGTAACATCACTGTATACAGGAAATCTTCATGTCAAGGTAGCTGAAGGAAAGTGACACCGCAAACAGTTAGTCTCAACTTTTCAACTTTCTTCATTTAAATCATGACCAAATCACCACTGTTCATAATACCTATATGCCAGGAACCCAACCATTTCTGAAAACCAAGAGTTCTAACTGTTGAAGTCCCCTATCAGAAGTAGTATTCACTACTCTATAGTTGGTTGGGCATGGAAAAGCCTTCACTTATATGCAAAATTTTTGCTTGAAGGTTTAAATGATTCACAATGGAATATAGTAATGGATAATATACTCGGACAATGAAATCAGGTAAGTATGTACAGCTTATGACTTTATCATTCGTTAGAATCACCTGGCCTCTCCTACCCAAATCTGCTTCTCATCTCTAAGTCGGCAAACCCTCAGAACGAACCTGAGCACCCCTCTGAATAACTGTGGTAATGAATCCCAGTGGGAAGCAGGGTCAGAACAGACAAGAGCAGACATGGTTCCCTGATCAGAAACATTTTAGAGTCAAGGTTACCAAAAGTCAAGTAGTCAAGGTTACTTCATACAATGTTTGTCATTGGAGATTCACTCAGGCTACAAGCCACTTTAATGTGCCTCCCATACAGTCATACAGTGCACTTTGTTGTGACAAAGGTTACAATGTTAAACTGGTTTTTATATCGGTCGTACAGCATCATCGGTGTAGTAGAAAATTTACTGTGGTTTAATGCTTAAGTTACAATAAACTGGCACTTAATAAATTCTGGTTACAAGATTATGGAGTAAACTGTAAATGACTTTACTGCTAACTGGATGGCATGTTTAAGCTCCCAGTTCAAGTTTATGCAAGATGCTATATAACAAATGAAAAGTATTCCTCAAAACTAAAAAAGTTCTATCTTCTTTCAAAAACTGTTCCAATGGAGAGGAACTGGACTGTCAATGAACCACACATTACTCAACTGTTTTA
The DNA here is from genome assembly GCA_034769895.1 of Magicicada septendecula. Lineage (NCBI taxonomy): Eukaryota > Metazoa > Arthropoda > Insecta > Hemiptera > Cicadidae > Magicicada > Magicicada septendecula. Next base: position 245,558,191 of record CM068372.1, read on the forward strand.
GTATGTAAATTTACTGTACAAAAGTAGATTGTAGTAAACAGCGTTTTTTAAATTTACTTTGCCACAATGAGAAAAAAAAATTATATTAAAAAAAAATAAATGAACATTACTGTGAATTAGATGAAACTGTTGTACTTTACACTTTAAAATAGTGTTTCACCACTATCCCATAATGTTCCCATAATGAACAGTTTATCATCTGCGTAGCAGATTAATAGGAATTTAACATTTTTTCAGATTTTTAAGAGACTGCCTTTTTGGGATTTTCAAATTTTTGATGACACAAACATTTTTACTATAAAATTCTATCACATGATATATCATATGGTACATACGTCAGAGAACTGTAACTTATATGCTAGGAGACATTAACAGCCTTAAATAAAAGCTCCCTAATGTCATAAGGAAGCTTAAGAAATGTCATAATTATTTTTCTTGTCTCCTAGCATAATGGTTGTTTTTGAGCAATTTTTCAGATCTTTAGGTAGCTAAGAATACCAAAATACTGCAAAATCTCAAGAAGTATTTTTACTTCCATGTTCCTTAAGGAAATGGAAGTATGGTGACGGAAAAAAAAATCGTGTTCGAGATTATTGCAGATTCTGATTGTACTACACTCAAAACATGAAAAAGTCATTTTTCGAAAAGTGTCTGTGTGTGTGTGTCTGTAGATTTTTTTCTATGGCAAACGATAACAGCCGCAAATTCAAACTGAATCAAATCATTTTTTGCATACAGCCCTGATTTGTAGAGCACTCACGACCTATTGTTTTTGGTGAAGATCGGTTGAGGGAAAGGGGTAGTTTACTTGCAATGTTTTTTTTTTTAATCAAGGGTAATTGTTTTCTATGGCAAACGATAACAACCGCAAACTGAAATAGAATCAACTACTCTTTTGCATACAGCTCTGAATTGTAGAGTTGTCAAGACCTATTGTTTTTGGTGAAGATCGGTTAAGGGAAAGGGGTAGTTTACCTGCAACGTTTTATGTTTTAACAAGGGTATTTTATATGGCAAACGATAACAGCCGCAAATTCACACAGAATCAAATGATTATTTGCATACAGCCCTAAATTGTAGAGTTCTCAAGACCTATTGATTTTGGTGAAGATCGGTTTAGGGAAAGGGGTAGTTTACCTGCAACGTTTTATGTTTTAAAAGGGTATTTTTTATGGCAAACGATAAGAGTCGCAAATTCAAACAGAATCAAATAATTTTTTGCATGTAGCCCTGATTTGTAGAGTACTCAAGACCTATTGATTTTGGTGAAGATCGGTTAAGGGGAAGGGGCAGTTTACCTGCAACATTTTATGTTTTAACAAGGATAATTTTTTATATGATGAACGATAACTGCCGCAAATTCAAACAGGAACAAATAATGTTTAGCATACTGCCCTGAATTGTAGAGTTCACAAGTCCTATTGGTGTTGGTGAAGATCGATTAAGGGAAAGGGGTAGTTTACCTGCAACATTTTATGTTTTAACAAGGATAATTTTTTATATGATGAACGATAACTGCCGCAAATTCAAACAGAATCGACTATGTTTTTGCATACCTTTTTGAATTAAAGAGAACTCAAGGTCTGTTGATTTTGTTGAAGATCGGTTAAGGGAAAGGGGTAGTTTACCAGCAACATTTTATGTTTTAAGAAGGGTAATTTTTTTTTTGCGAAAGATAACTGCCGCAAATTCAAACAGAATCAAATAATGTTCTGCATACACCCCTGAATTGTAGAGTTCGCAAGATCTGTTGTTTTTGGTGAAGATCGGTTAAGGGAGAGGGGTAGTTTACCTGCAACATTTTATGTTTTAACAAGGGTAACTGTTTATATGACGAACAATAACTGTCGTACATTTAAACAGAATCAAATATTTTTTTGCATGCATCCCTGAATTGTAGAGGACTGAAGGTCTACTGATTTTGGTGAAGATCGGTTAAGAGAAAGGGGTAGTTTACCCGCAACGTTTTATGTTTTAAAAAGAGTAAAGTACTGTACGTAATTTTGATAAATAATGTATCCTAATAAGAAGCTCATAATAATCCACTGTAGAAACGTAAATGAAATATCTATAAATGAAGAGGTTAGGTGAACGGGGTGGGGGTAATTTTCTATTAATGAAAATTATAGTTGATTGGGGAGGGGAGAATTTTGTATATGTGTACTATGTTATCGGCACCAAAGAAGTAGTTCTTTGTTAAAATCCCTTCCCGGGCTGTTTAGCCGTAGTCCAATGTTTTCTGCAAAACCAGACTTTTCGGCAGTCCATCGACTGCCATCATCAGTGAAAATCGAGTGTGAAACCGTCAGATGGTATACGTTAGTGACCACAGTGCCGTGGTTAAGGCTGAAGCAATAAGTACAAAGAAGTAGTTTCTATGGTAATATTTCATTTCAAATATGATTTTAAATATAAATCTTAGAACATGGAAGTCATGTATGGTTCTCCATACCGATATTTTCCTTTAGACCTCCTGGTTAGTATCAACTCTGTGAATTTTATTGAAACCGATCATGGTCAACGTTTAAGGGCTGTTGCTTTTCCTATAATATATCCCAAAATGAATCAACTACTTGTTTTTGTGTCTTTACATAATGATGTAGGCTTGACAAATGTACATCCCAGCACCAAGTTCTTTTATTATGATACAGACAGATAAGTCATTACAATGCAGTGACTTCATCTATTCATACACTTTTTAAATATAATTACTTATTGTTTTCACACTATTTATAAAATTAATTTAATGATAATAATTTATAATAATCACAATACTTAGGCTAACACATTTTCTGCTGCCACAATCATTGAAAATTGGTCAAACCAATCATGCCACATCGGTCATTATGACACAAAATCAACATTACACTGTGTGCAACAACAACAAATTGGCACAGGTGGATGGAATTGCCAAAAGACACTAGCAGAGGATATGTTAACAATAGTATGAAGTCCAAAAGTTCTTACTACGCACTAAAAAGGAAGACACAGAATAGAGAAGAGTGGAGGGGTGTTAACTAGTCCAGAAGGTAGGCAGAATGTAGTACAAAACCTTGTTTCCATTCAGTGGTGATATATTAATAACAGAGTATAATCATTTGAAATACCAGTTATAAATTATAAAAACTGCGTTTCAATCTGCACTTACAAACTTATAACATCATATCTCATGACAGAAAATACAATTTTGGTAAGTGAACAAACCAATACCAATAAAGGCATACTGATTTACCCTAGAAATCACAGAGTTGTACATCAGGCACATAACTCTTTATGTTTAATTATTACTCTATAGATATAAAGCAAAATCATTAACCTCACACCATCACTTGCTCATGTATGCACAAACTCAAACGTTCATTTATCTAAGTTGGTATTTTTACAGACACAGTTACAAAATTATTTTACAGCAAATGCACTATGACAAAGTACAGATGTTACAATTTTATAGTACAACTTGAAACGAAATATACATTGTTTGATATTTACCATAAACGTTACTGCAATTATATATTATTTCATTTAAACTGCTATTGAAAGTAACTATTACTTCACTAATTATACAGAATAATTTATTACTAGTAAGAAATGCCAATTTTCCCCTCTTCCATACAGCAGTGATGTTTGTACACTAATTTCCTTTATTTATTCTGATATGACAATAACTTTTAATTAACATTCATTTCAACAAGTAATAATCATTAAAATAAAGAATGATATATATATATATCTAATAATTATATTACAGCCAATCAAAATCGATATATTATTAATAATACTGAATATTACTTATAATATATGGTACTGCAGAAGATGACTTAACTTTAAAATACCTTTTCGGTTTTTGAAACAAGGTTGTAATCAATCGAATAATAAAATTATAAATAATAACCAATGTACCTATCTACCTACATTTGTGATGATTTGCTAAATAGTAAAAAAAGAATCAATTATACAATATTAAAATTACTCCAATACGAGGTTAACCATTAATCCAGATTACTAATGACAATACAGTTTACTGAACATCGATACTACAAATTACAGTACTTTATATAAGCAGAGAATTTAATAACCAAGAACTCGGTAACTATTAATATTTGTGTCATAATACAGCAAAACGATATTTGTATACAAAATTAAGAATCAAATGTCTATTTACAAATACTGTTTATCAGCAGGTATACGCCTTAATGCCAATAGCTTGTTACTGTGTCCAGACAGTGATCGAAAATTAGGCTATACTACATAACGGTAAATTAAATAAATTTACATCGTTTACTTACCTCTTTGAAGTTCAATTACTCGTTTAACACACACACTAAACTACAGATATTAAAGTCACATTTTTCACAATTAGCACATAATACGGAAAACTTCCGAACACATACATTTTTTAAGAAACATCCTAAAATGGCGTAAACCTTACGACGAGAAACATATGCCACATATATACTAAATCACTTGAATATTCATAACGATCGATTTTAAACTGCTTAATTTTGAGAAGAGTATTCTGGTTTGAAATTGCATTTGAATGGCTAATTGTTAATCATATAAACATTATAAATTCAAAAAACATCTTGAGTCTTATAACAAGAATAATATTTTGAGATAAACATTTTTTACATGTTTATTATCAGACAGCAAATTTTACCCCAAATCTCACATTATTATGCACAGTTAGGAATAATTTTAATTTTATAAATGATTTAAAAGACATAATTGAAAATATTTATTTATATTTTATGAGAAGTCACTACAAATATAAAATTCGAATGTTGAGTTGGCTAGCCTGTTTTAATAGTCGGCTGAAACCCGGTAAAGTTAATAAACCTAACCTTAAATTGTAACCAGTATCATTGCAGTGTTTCCTTTTTCTTGATTGTTCAGTTTAAAAATAATTTGTGACTTAATATTAATAAAATAATATGGCAGAAGACGGTGAACAGGTAACTATTTAAAGTATATTTTTTCCTAAAAGTGTGTGTCAACTACTATTTCTTGACCCTACTAAATTGTGATATAAATAACGATGTTACATGAATACAAATCTTTAAAATATATTGTTTATTTTATCTGCAGACAGTGGCATTTATGATAAACGTCGTATGATTATTAAGAACATAAATAAATATATATAATTATGAAATTTCAAAATCAAAAAATAGGCCTACTCAGTCATCATTAGCAAAAGTGAAATATAATTTGTATACGTCAAAGTAATTAATTTTGCTTATGTCAGACAGGGTTTAGTCTATAATTTCATCACTTATAGAGCAAAAAGTGAAGTTCTTTAATTTTTTCAGTTAGCTGTAAATTTCATTTGTCAACTGTAGTAGTGGTCAGCCACGTTATGTCTTGTATTTTCTTACATCCCATGTTCCTAGACATGTAACAAATAACAATTTTATCACCGTCCTGTTACTTTCAGCAATCTGGCCAACTAATTCCAACACTGGCTATCGTGCATCAATGTTAAGCTATCAAATAATACAATTTTTTTTAATGGCAAACAATCAGAGCAACATTTCTCCAGAAAGCAAGTTGTTTTTTTTTCTAATTTAAAGGAAGGCCTTGAATGACAAATACAAGTTGTACTGTTGTTTTGTGTAATTGTGTTCTTTTCAGTATTCAACAACAGAAAAATAATATTGGGTGTGTTTATTTTTGCTACAGATATATAAATATATACATATATATTTGCTATACTAAACAAGATTTTTTTCCCTTACTTGGACATGTTTTGAGCACTAAACAGTGTATTCCCTGTCACCCACAGAAAACCAATATAGCTGGCGATAAGCACACTGCATAGTGCTGAAAACATATCCAAATAAGGGAAAAAATATCTTGATCGTACATTAGCAGGCCTATAGTATTAAGTTTTATACGTGGAGTCATACAGAAAAATAATGATTTGGGTTATACTTTTTACATTAGGTCTAGTTTCTATATTTTAGTAGATTGTTTATCATTAACTGAACAATAAACCCTTTCAATAGTCTGAATTCACAAACATTAACTTTATGGACTTTGGAAGGGCATTTTATACCCTCAGATTTATTCTATGTTCAAACATGCTATGAATAATCAGGCATTTTGGCAATGTCATGATGAATTCTGTTTCTAAATTAAAGTAGTACAACATGACAAAAATTGACAATTATTTAATTACAAACAATAGATTAGTTTGCACACTAGGGCTGTAATTTATCACGTGTTATAAACAACAGAAGTGGAGAATAATACAAATTAAGAGAAATTAATAAAATGTTTAAAAACAATGACAGTTTAAAAGAGACGTAACAAATGTGGAAATTGCATTCCCTAGCCTATGTAGTCAGAAAGACTACAGGACAAGGAAAAATGAAAGCATCAGGTACAGTGGTAACTTGATTAAGTGAAGAATTGTAAAGGTTACTTAGAATTAATAGAAGAAATGGGGAAAACAAAACAGATGTGTAGGGAGGGTCAGATGCCTACAATCACTCTAACCCTTGTTTAACCCTTGGTGGTGGTGGTGGTAGTGACAGCAGTAGTGATTGACATCAGCAAAAATCAGGCTGTCATTTCGACAATTTACACAACCAAGGACTTACAGAAGTAGTAAAAAAATGTTATTTGTCAGCATTTTAAATATTGTATTACCCTAATGGAAAGGAAACGTCGCTAAAGGGTGTTTTAGGCTAAAACATCAAGTACTGGACATTCACTCTTAATGTTTTCAACTATCAGCCATCAATACTCATCTGTAGTGAACAGTTAATTCCCGATTTTCCAAGGTAATCAATGAGAAAGATCTATCATTAATCATAAATCATGGGTAATGCACAGTTTTTCTAATAATCATATATGGTAAATGTTACATTATAATATATAAAAGAACAATAAAGTTAACCGATAAACATCATGTAGTTCTTGTATTGACTCATAATGGTATTAGATAAGGAAATTCATTTTTTTGTACAAAGCAAAACTGAAATAGGCATACTTGGAATAACACTAGGTAAAATACTCTGCTTACACTGAAATGACGTGGACAGCATAACAACCAGCAGCATAAAATGTTTTCATGCTAAATGAAAATCATGTAAAACATAATTTATGTAACTATATGCCTTTTGTTTAGCCTCTAGATACACAAAGACTCAGTGTAAGTCAATGCTCTTTTAAGAGATTCTTAATTCAGTCTTCATTCATCATTATCTTGTTGTTTCATCTTTGCTCATTTATGTGTAATATATATGTTCGTGTATATTTAATTCATTCCTGTATTTTTTACCCTATTTTATCCTGTCAAGTCTGCAACAGTCATGGAGTTGACTATATCTAACGTGCTACACATTTTGTTAAGATTAATCAGTCCTTAGGAGACATGTATATTGATGTGACCTCCTTGCTACGATGTGTGATTTTTCAAGTATAATAGAGTTAAATAATAGGCTCTCTTTTCTGTCAAAATTTAATTTCAGTAAATATAAAATATTACCAAAAATAAAATTATGGACTTCTATGTCCTAAGATTTATATTTAAAATCATTTACTTGAATTCCGTTCGTTAATTTCTAAAAAATATCCCCCACCCTCAAACTATTTTCACTATTTATAGGTATTTTTGTTATTATGGAGTAGTCGTTTATATAATGCTATTTTCGATTCATTTTATTTATAAAAATTAGGCATTTTATTCTTCTAATGAAACTGAACTATGCAGATAATCAAAAGTATGTACCGGGCTGTTTGGCCATGGTCCAGGGTTTTCTAACAAACCAAACGTTTCCACAGCATCACTGGCTGCCATCATCAGTGGAATTCGAGGAATCCGAGTCTACCTGAATGTGGGTTGTAAATGTCAGGCCCACATTACTGTGGTAAAGTACTGTGGAGCCTTTACCACAGTACTGTGGGCCTGACGTTAACAACCCACGTTCAGGTAGACTTAGATTCCTCGAATTCCACTGATGATGGCAGCCAGTGGTGCTCTTGAAACGTTTGGTTTGTTAGAATACCCTGGACCATGGCCCGGTACATACTTTTAATACTACTGACACCAGCCGTGAAAGCCTAAGAACTATATTACGCAGATAATCATTCCTCCTCCTCAACCAATCCCCACCAGCATGTTATCAGTACATAGTTACAAAGTGGATAAATGATTACAGATATGATTCACACAGATAATGAGCAGGAGGGTCATTCCATGTCAAGTCACCCAGGTCATGACACCCACCTCCTCAGATTTTGATGAAACTATCCTGATAACACCTGCAAATTTTTTTGCTCTATCATTTATAGTTTTTTTTTATTATTTTTTTTTTTAGTTTTTTCAATTTGGCGCTATCCGAAGCCTCGGAAATCGCGCCTTTAACGTGCACTCACAACTTTAAAAATATTTTTCTTGAAAACTATTCAAGATATCATCATGAAATTTTGTAGGAAGTTTGTCTGTTATACCTAAAAGCAGCGAAAAATGCTCTTATTAACCTATTTCAGTCCCTCAAAAAACTAAATATATTTAAATATAATTTTTTAGAAATGTAAGAAACGGGTGTTTTGTTTTACAAAAACTAGAATATCTAGAGTCTCAGACACGATAGAATGCTCAAATTTGTTTTAAAATACTCTTAACTGTTAATTGCCCGGGCAGTTTGGCGATACAATTTTGCCCGGGAGGCGTACTGAGTACGCCAGTCCATTTGTTGGTCTGTCCCACGAAATTATCATCAACTGCTTGTAATTTTTTAACACGTTGACTGTGAATGACACACCGTGTGTCATTTTGATAACAATTCCAAGTAATTCAGGTCCAGAAAATAAAACAATTTATTTTTCTCTGCTCTAGAACGTTTTTCGTTTCATAATATTATTTCTTTGTCCTTCAATGTAATTATCTTGGTTATAAACAAAATTGTAATTATCGTTTGTAAACAAACAAGCTAACCCGTTGAGATAAGCCGCAACAAACAGAACACTACCAAGAGAACATGTTTTTTTTTGCACAACGAAGTGAACGTGATAACATTGAAAAAGCGAAATAATAAAAAAAAACATGAGGGTAATTATATGCGTTTATTGAAACGAAATATGAAAGAGGAAATGGCTGTCCTACATACATATATATTGATACAAATCTTATTGAAGGTGTTAAGATGAGACGATGATGCCTCACGTTGCGAGCGTCAATTTGTAAAGAATTGAAAATATATAGAATGTGTCGAGTACGTGTTTAAATAAGTTCCACGTTGTTATGTGCCAATTTGTAAAGAGACTAATATGTGCCGGTGCTAGCGAAAATGTCCGTCTTATTCAAACCCCACTGTTGTAATCATTTTAGTAACGAACTGCTTGTTAATTATGTGAGGACGTATGTAATAATGTATGATACCAGCTGGAGACGTCAAATTATAAAGAGATCTTGTCTATGAGTGTAATTAGTTGTAAGATACTCCGGTGTAACAAACGCCAAGTAGTACGTTGTAGGTGGCGATTCGTAACAATTAAAATGCTGTTACCTGGTTTAATTAATATGTTATTAACTAATATACCTTGCGGTTGTGACCAGTGAAACCCTCAGAACACAGATTATTAAGTCCACAAACTTAGAATTATATTCCTGAATTTATAATGGTAGTATTCTGTAGACTTAATTTAATTCTCAGTGGTTGTTTAATATGAGCAATATTTATGGAGTATTTACTGAATGTAAGTGGTTTTTGTCTCAACCCTAGTCCCTCAACGATAAAAATTTCATTCAAATTTAGTATGGCAAAACCCGTTAGTTCAGCAATCTCCCGTCTCACCAGCTGCAAACTTGGAGCGCTGTTATTATAAATAAGTGTGCGTATAGGTTAGTTATTCTGAGTGTTTGTATCAATCTGTTAATAAATTATTACGCCAATTACATATAGTATTTTCTCTGCAATGATTAAAACGTTATCTCATACAACAAATGTACTTTATTTATTTTTCTCTGGTATTTAACCAGTTACGTTGTCTCAGACAAACAATAAGACAATACAATCGACTATCCCAACATGTATCGATTCTTAATTATTCGAATTCTAAAAAGAAAAACATATATACTTTGAAAATAATGACAAATAATTCTTATACCAGGGTTCGTGTAGTTCTTTGAACCATTAGTAAGGCCAGGTAAAACGCATAATTAAGGTTGTTCAATTTACAAAAAGAATAAAATTATTTACTTAAAATACAATGATATGAAAATAATTTGTTTTTTTACCCAAGTGGCGAAAGCTTCATTAGGCGGTGAATGTTTGTCAACTACGATCAAAATGCAGGTTATATCGTCTTCACCCAGTAAAACTGCTCTGGTCTTCAATGAATGGATGATGATAATCCCACGGGAACTCTGGTGCTTCGAGTCTTCTTTTGCGTCTTCACAATTCTTGGTCCCAACGAACTGGAATTAGGATCTCAGCTTCCGCTGTCAATGAAGGTTATTTCGTCAACCGAATCTTCTGTATTTCCAAATATTTCCGTTAATTCAGGCTTCAACTCTTTATTGGTCTTCAATTTATAGCATGAATTGGTTTGATACCAAATTCAGCGGAATTGTTTAGTGAATGAGGTGAGACGCTTTCAGTTCTTTTTTATTGTATTCATTGATAATTTATAGGGTTATTTAATTTGTATGATTCATTAACATTCCAGTATAATTGTTTTGCAAAATGTTTTTTTTCAATTTGGATATATATTTTCTTTATATTTATTCATATATTTTAAATATATCGGTTCATTTCAACCTAATAGCTTGTAACAATCAGTACCATCTATTCAAAATCAACAAGTTACTAAAAATCAGTTGCCTTAACAACCAGGTTTTCTATATATCCTTGAGCCGGCATTATAGAATATTACTACTCCTTTCCAATAAAATACTCCATGCGTGGATTAATATTGAATCACATAAAATTCTCCCCTAACCTTCCTTATTAAACAGTAAATGTTTTACTAGAGTTTCGTTGGACTGGGTTTACTAAAAAGGTATTAATTTCCTTTCACTAATATGGAATTTAGGCCTATAGATTCATTTACAACCATTATAACATTATTTGGTTTTTAACTTAATTTTCTTTTTACCTGACCTACTGTACAATTAATTATTGATTACATAGTTAATTACATGAATTTCAATTTACTGGTGGTTATTTGTTTTTACATTAATCAATTGGTTCTGGAACCCTTTATTAATTTATGACATAATTGTCAGAACTACTTGTTAGACTTGAAACACTGGTCACACTCCTGATCCAGTTTATAAACATTAATTAGAACAACAGTATCTTTCAATTTTATACAATACTGACAACTTAGTACCGTGCCTAACATTGGTAACTATATTGTGCTGTATAAAAACAAATCTAATATAAAATATAAACATAATTATTGAGTAAGTATTATTATCAAACAACATCATTTCATTTTTAACACATTCAACATACAATATAAATATTCTGTAGACCTTAACATGTCACAGTACAAAACAAACATTTCATTACATCCAATCATTCATTGGTCTGGCTCTTTTACATTTAATATTAGTCATTGCCTCCTTTTTACTTGAGGTCCTTCTCAAACATATGAACTATCGAACAACCTTAAGTCAGGGTATGGTCTTTGACCATATTTCATTCAGTCTTTTATGTAACGTTGGGGAACCTCAACTATGTTGCGTTACATAACACCCCCCCTTCGAAATAAGTTTATTTTGGTATAAACAAAGTTTAGCAAGAAATAAACTTCTAATTTGTATCTGGCCAATTGGTTTCCTATTTATAGTACTTTTATTTTTCCCAATTATTCGTTATTTTATTATCATTTCTTCGTTCCTTCTTAAAGTCAATTATTTCCCAAGTTTAAATCTTATTTCTATAATCATTCTTGTGACATTCTTCATTAATTATACATTTTGGATCTGGTTTTATTTAATTCTCTATATTTATTTGTGAGTTTTCCCTCTAATATTTAATTTTCCTAAACCTCCCTAACATTATAACTGGAATCGAATCGGTGGTGCTCTATCGGCTAACCAATTACCGTCGTCCGTTACATACTTTCTGGGATCAGAGGAACATCATCTCTGCCCAGTCAAATGATTGCTGGAATATTCTACAGTCAATCTTCATTAATAAACCTCGTAAGGTAGTCATCATGTGACCTTCAATAAAATAATAAATAATAATCATATTCTAGGGATTATTCACTGTACTTTAACTCAGATCATATTATTTCTTCATATTAATTCTTCCTTCTATTATACACTTTTTCTCTCCAATACTTGGCTATTTTATTGACATTTACTAATTGGGTTTTGTTTACGGATAATTCTTAACCATTAGTTTTTTTTCTTTTCTTGTGATCCTTTTGATGGTTCCATTTTGGCTTCTTCATTCTCTTGTCTTCATTGGCTCATATTCCTTTGTGATCAATACAGCTGGTTATGAGATTTTGGTCAGTACTATACATTACATTATGTAGCTATATTCTTCTGGCACAATCATTATTATTTCTTTTACATTCGAAATTACATTTCTCACTATTATGTTACATTAGATAAACTCATTTCGTCTTCTGGTTTTGATGATTTTTATTAGGTTGAATTAGTGTAAAATTTTTTCTTCTTTCATATCAGTTTAAAGCAATTTCTTCTAAATTGTATAGTAAGGTGTTCTTACTTATTTTTCGACTTTGGTTGTTCTTTTTATCTTCAAAATTCTCTTTCTTGTATAACTCATAAATTGTTTTCTTAGATACTTGTTTGTAAGTTGAGCTTACTTCATTTTTTGAATTTTGGGGTATTTATTCTCTTTATTTTAAATCATACTGTTTCTGAATAATTATGAGTAAGTTGTTCTTACATCCTTTGGAATTTTGGGTTTTTTAGTTTCTTCATTTTAAATTGTATTGTTCGAAATAACATGAGTAAGTTGTCCTTACATACTTTTAGAATTTTGTGGTTTTTTATTTACAATGGGTTGCTTGGTCCTGTATCCATAAAATCCGTCCCCTTTCTTTTATATTCTGTTTAGAATCTGTTTTTAACCGTGGTCCATTATTTCCTCTGTACTGATTGTCCGGATTCCTCTAGTGTATAGAGTTATTTCTGCCCTTGTGACATATCTCATTATTGTACAGTTCTTGCCTCTTGTCACTATAAAATTATCATTTATAGTCAAGCTCATCATTGTCCTTTGAACTGATTCTTCTGTACTGTCTCTTAATGGTTCTGATGGTTCATACATAAATTCCATAAGTCCTCCATGCTCCTTAGTTAGTTTTGGCCTTTTTGGTCCTTCTAGTCCATCTGGGAATTCAAGTGTGGTTCGTTTAAAGTTTCTCACTTGCCTTACTTCTCTGTTTTCCGTAATTGGTCTATTATGCAGTTTAACTAATCCCCTTTTAATCATTTCCAATTCTTCCCGTGTATCTATTAATTTCCTTTTACACATTTGTCTTATTCTCACTATCTTCATTTCATCATGAATCCGTTCTATTCTTCCGGTTCTATCAATTGGTATCTTGTCAAATTTTTCTTGGGTCTTCGCTTGTATGTTTCCTATTTGAGTAATTTTGGTCTCTACTTCTACTCTGAGTTGCATGATGGGTTCATCTGTCTTTTCCAGATCCATCGTAATTTCATTTATTTGCTGTCTTACCTCCACTTCACAGCTATCAACTCCTTTGTTCCATGTTTCATTGACAATTATAATACTTCCATTGATGACTTCCCTCAATGCTAGGCCTTGTTCATTGATGATTTGCCGCAACTCCTTATTATGGTTTTCAATTTTCTCATCCATTCGTGTGGTATTCTCCAGAATCTGTCTCAAACTCTCATCATTCCTGTCAAACCTTTTATTCATTTGCTTGATTAAATTTTCGCTCAAAATTTCGTTTTGTTTTCTTGAGTTCTCATTAATACTGTCTATTTTATTTTCCAGCTTCTCATTGATTTGTCTAAAATCGGCCTTCAACTGTTCATTATTTTCATTTATGGTTTGTCTCAAAAGTTCACTAGTACTTTCCTTAATACTGTCTATTTTTTCATTAGTTTGTCTATTATCTTCTTTGATTTGTCTTAAACTCTCATTAGTTTCCTTAAATTTTTCGTTAGTTTGTCTTAAACTCTCATTAGTTTGTTTATTATCCTCCTTCATACTACTCATTAATTCCATTAATTTTTCCCAATTTAATCCTCCTCTGGCTTCCTCCTTGTCTGGTTGGTCCCCTTGGGCATCCTCTGTATTGCTCGCCTGTTGTTCCATTTCAATATCTGTACCTGCCTCTGTTTCTTCTTCCCTCCTATCTTCTTCTGTCTCTTGTTCCTTCTCCATTCTTTTCGTCAGAGCTCTCGTATGCATTCCTGTGCCTCTAATGGTTGCCTGCTCAAGTTAAGTAACAAATAATATGAGTTTTTACTTAACTAAAGCCCACTCGTTGAGCGCCAATTTGATACTAATCTTATTGAAGGTGTTAAGATGAGACGATGATGCCTCACGTTGCGAGCGTCAATTTGTAAAGAATTGAAAATATATAGAATGTGTCGAGTACGTGTTTAAATAAGTTCCACGTTGTTATGTGCCAATTTGTAAAGAGACTAATATGTGCCGGTGCTAGCGAAAATGTCCGTCTTATTCAAACCCCACTGTTGTAATCATTTTAGTAACGAACTGCTTGTTAATTATGTGAGGACGTATGTAATAATGTATGATACCAGCTGGAGACGTCAAATTATAAAGAGATCTTGTCTATGAGTGTAATTAGTTGTAAGATACTCCGGTGTAACAAACGCCAAGTAGTACATTGTAGGTGGCGATTCGTAACAATTAAAATGCTGTTACCTGGTTTAATTAATATGTTATTAACTAATATACCTTGCGGTTGTGACCAGTGAAACCCTCAGAACACAGATTATTAAGTCCACAAACTTAGAATTATATTCCTGAATTTATAATGGTAGTATTCTGTAGACTTAATTTAATTCTCAGTGGTTGTTTAATATGAGCAATATTTATGGAGTATTTACTGAATGTAAGTGGTTTTTGTCTCAACCCTAGTCCCTCAACGATAAAAATTTCATTCAAATTTAGTATGGCAAAACCCATTAGTTCAGCAATCTCCCGTCTCACCAGCTGCAAACTTGGAGCGCTGTTATTATAAATAAGTGTGCGTATAGGTTAGTTATTCTGAGTGTTTGTATCAATCTGTTAATAAATTATTACGCCAATTACATATAGTATTTTCTCTGCAATGATTAAAACGTTATCTCATACAACAAATGTACTTTATTTATTTTTCTCTGGTATTTAACCAGTTACGTTGTCTCAGACAAACAATAAGACAATACAATCGACTATCCCAACATGTATCGATTCTTAATTATTCGAATTCTAAAAAGAAAAACATATATACTTTGAAAATAATGACAAATAATTCTTATACCAGGGTTCGTGTAGTTCTTTGAACCATTAGTAAGGCCAGGTAAAACGCATAATTAAGGTTGTTCAATTTACAAAAAGAATAAAATTATTTACTTAAAATACAATGATATGAAAATAATTTGTTTTTTTACCCAAGTGGCGAAAGCTTCATTAGGCGGTGAATGTTTGTCAACTACGATCAAAATGCAGGTTATATCGTCTTCACCCAGTAAAACTGCTCTGGTCTTCAATGAATGGATGATGATAATCCCACGGGAACTCTGGTGCTTCGAGTCTTCTTTTGCGTCTTCACAATTCTTGGTCCCAACGAACTGGAATTAGGATCTCAGCTTCCGCTGTCAATGAAGGTTATTTCGTCAACCGAATCTTCTGTATTTCCAAATATTTCCGTTAATTCAGGCTTCAACTCTTTATTGGTCTTCAATTTATAGCATGAATTGGTTTGATACCAAATTCAGCGGAATTGTTTAGTGAATGAGGTGAGACGCTTTCAGTTCTTTTTTATTGTATTCATTGATAATTTATAGGGTTATTTAATTTGTATGATTCATTAACATTCCAGTATAATTGTTTTGCAAAATGTTTTTTTTCAATTTGGATATATATTTTCTTTATATTTATTCATATATTTTAAATATATCGGTTCATTTCAACCTAATAGCTTGTAACAATCAGTACCATCTATTCAAAATCAACAAGTTACTAAAAATCAGTTGCCTTAACAACCAGGTTTTCTATATATCCTTGAGCCGGCATTATAGAATATTACTACTCCTTTCCAATAAAATACTCCATGCGTGGATTAATATTGAATCACATAAAATTCTCCCCTAACCTTCCTTATTAAACAGTAAATGTTTTACTAGAGTTTCGTTGGACTGGGTTTACTAAAAAGGTATTAATTTCCTTTCACTAATATGGAATTTAGGCCTATAGATTCATTTACAACCATTATAACATTATTTGGTTTTTAACTTAATTTTCTTTTTACCTGACCTACTGTACAATTAATTATTGATTACATAGTTAATTACATGAATTTCAATTTACTGGTGGTTATTTGTTTTTACATTAATCAATTGGTTCTGGAACCCTTTATTAATTTATGACATAATTGTCAGAACTACTTGTTAGACTTGAAACACTGGTCACACTCCTGATCCAGTTTATAAACATTAATTAGAACAACAGTATCTTTCAATTTTATACAATACTGACAACTTAGTACCGTGCCTAACATTGGTAACTATATTGTGCTGTATAAAAACAAATCTAATATAAAATATAAACATAATTATTGAGTAAGTATTATTATCAAACAACATCATTTCATTTTTAACACATTCAACATACAATATAAATATTCTGTAGACCTTAACATGTCACAGTACAAAACAAACATTTCATTACATCCAATCATTCATTGGTCTGGCTCTTTTACATTTAATATTAGTCATTGCCTCCTTTTTACTTGAGGTCCTTCTCAAACATATGAACTATCGAACAACCTTAAGTCAGGGTATGGTCTTTGACCATATTTCATTCAGT
Organism: Magicicada septendecula; assembly: GCA_034769895.1. NCBI lineage: Eukaryota > Metazoa > Arthropoda > Insecta > Hemiptera > Cicadidae > Magicicada > Magicicada septendecula. Next base: position 245,575,206 of record CM068372.1, read on the forward strand.
CTTTTATGTAACGTTGGGGAACCTCAACTATGTTGCGTTACATAACACCCCCCCTTCGAAATAAGTTTATTTTGGTATAAACAAAGTTTAGCAAGAAATAAACTTCTAATTTGTATCTGGCCAATTGGTTTCCTATTTATAGTACTTTTATTTTTCCCAATTATTCGTTATTTTATTATCATTTCTTCGTTCCTTCTTAAAGTCAATTATTTCCCAAGTTTAAATCTTATTTCTATAATCATTCTTGTGACATTCTTCATTAATTATACATTTTGGATCTGGTTTTATTTAATTCTCTATATTTATTTGTGAGTTTTCCCTCTAATATTTAATTTTCCTAAACCTCCCTAACATTATAACTGGAATCGAATCGGTGGTGCTCTATCGGCTAACCAATTACCGTCGTCCGTTACATACTTTCTGGGATCAGAGGAACATCATCTCTGCCCAGTCAAATGATTGCTGGAATATTCTACAGTCAATCTTCATTAATAAACCTCGTAAGGTAGTCATCATGTGACCTTCAATAAAATAATAAATAATAATCATATTCTAGGGATTATTCACTGTACTTTAACTCAGATCATATTATTTCTTCATATTAATTCTTCCTTCTATTATACACTTTTTCTCTCCAATACTTGGCTATTTTATTGACATTTACTAATTGGGTTTTGTTTACGGATAATTCTTAACCATTAGTTTTTTTTCTTTTCTTGTGATCCTTTTGATGGTTCCATTTTGGCTTCTTCATTCTCTTGTCTTCATTGGCTCATATTCCTTTGTGATCAATACAGCTGGTTATGAGATTTTGGTCAGTACTATACATTACATTATGTAGCTATATTCTTCTGGCACAATCATTATTATTTCTTTTACATTCGAAATTACATTTCTCACTATTATGTTACATTAGATAAACTCATTTCGTCTTCTGGTTTTGATGATTTTTATTAGGTTGAATTAGTGTAAAATTTTTTCTTCTTTCATATCAGTTTAAAGCAATTTCTTCTAAATTGTATAGTAAGGTGTTCTTACTTATTTTTCGACTTTGGTTGTTCTTTTTATCTTCAAAATTCTCTTTCTTGTATAACTCATAAATTGTTTTCTTAGATACTTGTTTGTAAGTTGAGCTTACTTCATTTTTTGAATTTTGGGGTATTTATTCTCTTTATTTTAAATCATACTGTTTCTGAATAATTATGAGTAAGTTGTTCTTACATCCTTTGGAATTTTGGGTTTTTTAGTTTCTTCATTTTAAATTGTATTGTTCGAAATAACATGAGTAAGTTGTCCTTACATACTTTTAGAATTTTGTGGTTTTTTATTTACAATGGGTTGCTTGGTCCTGTATCCATAAAATCCGTCCCCTTTCTTTTATATTCTGTTTAGAATCTGTTTTTAACCGTGGTCCATTATTTCCTCTGTACTGATTGTCCGGATTCCTCTAGTGTATAGAGTTATTTCTGCCCTTGTGACATATCTCATTATTGTACAGTTCTTGCCTCTTGTCACTATAAAATTATCATTTATAGTCAAGCTCATCATTGTCCTTTGAACTGATTCTTCTGTACTGTCTCTTAATGGTTCTGATGGTTCATACATAAATTCCATAAGTCCTCCATGCTCCTTAGTTAGTTTTGGCCTTTTTGGTCCTTCTAGTCCATCTGGGAATTCAAGTGTGGTTCGTTTAAAGTTTCTCACTTGCCTTACTTCTCTGTTTTCCGTAATTGGTCTATTATGCAGTTTAACTAATCCCCTTTTAATCATTTCCAATTCTTCCCGTGTATCTATTAATTTCCTTTTACACATTTGTCTTATTCTCACTATCTTCATTTCATCATGAATCCGTTCTATTCTTCCGGTTCTATCAATTGGTATCTTGTCAAATTTTTCTTGGGTCTTCGCTTGTATGTTTCCTATTTGAGTAATTTTGGTCTCTACTTCTACTCTGAGTTGCATGATGGGTTCATCTGTCTTTTCCAGATCCATCGTAATTTCATTTATTTGCTGTCTTACCTCCACTTCACAGCTATCAACTCCTTTGTTCCATGTTTCATTGACAATTATAATACTTCCATTGATGACTTCCCTCAATGCTAGGCCTTGTTCATTGATGATTTGCCGCAACTCCTTATTATGGTTTTCAATTTTCTCATCCATTCGTGTGGTATTCTCCAGAATCTGCCTCAAACTCTCATCATTCCTGTCAAACCTTTTATTCATTTGCTTGATTAAATTTTCGCTCAAAATTTCGTTTTGTTTTCTTGAGTTCTCATTAATACTGTCTATTTTATTTTCCAGCTTCTCATTGATTTGTCTAAAATCGGCCTTCAACTGTTCATTATTTTCATTTATGGTTTGTCTCAAAAGTTCACTAGTACTTTCCTTAATACTGTCTATTTTTTCATTAGTTTGTCTATTATCTTCTTTGATTTGTCTTAAACTCTCATTAGTTTCCTTAAATTTTTCGTTAGTTTGTCTTAAACTCTCATTAGTTTGTTTATTATCCTCCTTCATACTACTCATTAATTCCATTAATTTTTCCCAATTTAATCCTCCTCTGGCTTCCTCCTTGTCTGGTTGGTCCCCTTGGGCATCCTCTGTATTGCTCGCCTGTTGTTCCATTTCAATATCTGTACCTGCCTCTGTTTCTTCTTCCCTCCTATCTTCTTCTGTCTCTTGTTCCTTCTCCATTCTTTTCGTCAGAGCTCTCGTATGCATTCCTGTGCCTCTAATGGTTGCCTGCTCAAGTTAAGTAACAAATAATATGAGTTTTTACTTAACTAAAGCCCACTCGTTGAGCGCCAATTTGATACTAATCTTATTGAAGGTGTTAAGATGAGACGATGATGCCTCACGTTGCGAGCGTCAATTTGTAAAGAATTGAAAATATATAGAATGTGTCGAGTACGTGTTTAAATAAGTTCCACGTTGTTATGTGCCAATTTGTAAAGAGACTAATATGTGCCGGTGCTAGCGAAAATGTCCGTCTTATTCAAACCCCACTGTTGTAATCATTTTAGTAACGAACTGCTTGTTAATTATGTGAGGACGTATGTAATAATGTATGATACCAGCTGGAGACGTCAAATTATAAAGAGATCTTGTCTATGAGTGTAATTAGTTGTAAGATACTCCGGTGTAACAAACGCCAAGTAGTACATTGTAGGTGGCGATTCGTAACAATTAAAATGCTGTTACCTGGTTTAATTAATATGTTATTAACTAATATACCTTGCGGTTGTGACCAGTGAAACCCTCAGAACACAGATTATTAAGTCCACAAACTTAGAATTATATTCCTGAATTTATAATGGTAGTATTCTGTAGACTTAATTTAATTCTCAGTGGTTGTTTAATATGAGCAATATTTATGGAGTATTTACTGAATGTAAGTGGTTTTTGTCTCAACCCTAGTCCCTCAACGATAAAAATTTCATTCAAATTTAGTATGGCAAAACCCATTAGTTCAGCAATCTCCCGTCTCACCAGCTGCAAACTTGGAGCGCTGTTATTATAAATAAGTGTGCGTATAGGTTAGTTATTCTGAGTGTTTGTATCAATCTGTTAATAAATTATTACGCCAATTACATATAGTATTTTCTCTGCAATGATTAAAACGTTATCTCATACAACAAATGTACTTTATTTATTTTTCTCTGGTATTTAACCAGTTACGTTGTCTCAGACAAACAATAAGACAATACAATCGACTATCCCAACATGTATCGATTCTTAATTATTCGAATTCTAAAAAGAAAAACATATATACTTTGAAAATAATGACAAATAATTCTTATACCAGGGTTCGTGTAGTTCTTTGAACCATTAGTAAGGCCAGGTAAAACGCATAATTAAGGTTGTTCAATTTACAAAAAGAATAAAATTATTTACTTAAAATACAATGATATGAAAATAATTTGTTTTTTTACCCAAGTGGCGAAAGCTTCATTAGGCGGTGAATGTTTGTCAACTACGATCAAAATGCAGGTTATATCGTCTTCACCCAGTAAAACTGCTCTGGTCTTCAATGAATGGATGATGATAATCCCACGGGAACTCTGGTGCTTCGAGTCTTCTTTTGCGTCTTCACAATTCTTGGTCCCAACGAACTGGAATTAGGATCTCAGCTTCCGCTGTCAATGAAGGTTATTTCGTCAACCGAATCTTCTGTATTTCCAAATATTTCCGTTAATTCAGGCTTCAACTCTTTATTGGTCTTCAATTTATAGCATGAATTGGTTTGATACCAAATTCAGCGGAATTGTTTAGTGAATGAGGTGAGACGCTTTCAGTTCTTTTTTATTGTATTCATTGATAATTTATAGGGTTATTTAATTTGTATGATTCATTAACATTCCAGTATAATTGTTTTGCAAAATGTTTTTTTTCAATTTGGATATATATTTTCTTTATATTTATTCATATATTTTAAATATATCGGTTCATTTCAACCTAATAGCTTGTAACAATCAGTACCATCTATTCAAAATCAACAAGTTACTAAAAATCAGTTGCCTTAACAACCAGGTTTTCTATATATCCTTGAGCCGGCATTATAGAATATTACTACTCCTTTCCAATAAAATACTCCATGCGTGGATTAATATTGAATCACATAAAATTCTCCCCTAACCTTCCTTATTAAACAGTAAATGTTTTACTAGAGTTTCGTTGGACTGGGTTTACTAAAAAGGTATTAATTTCCTTTCACTAATATGGAATTTAGGCCTATAGATTCATTTACAACCATTATAACATTATTTGGTTTTTAACTTAATTTTCTTTTTACCTGACCTACTGTACAATTAATTATTGATTACATAGTTAATTACATGAATTTCAATTTACTGGTGGTTATTTGTTTTTACATTAATCAATTGGTTCTGGAACCCTTTATTAATTTATGACATAATTGTCAGAACTACTTGTTAGACTTGAAACACTGGTCACACTCCTGATCCAGTTTATAAACATTAATTAGAACAACAGTATCTTTCAATTTTATACAATACTGACAACTTAGTACCGTGCCTAACATTGGTAACTATATTGTGCTGTATAAAAACAAATCTAATATAAAATATAAACATAATTATTGAGTAAGTATTATTATCAAACAACATCATTTCATTTTTAACACATTCAACATACAATATAAATATTCTGTAGACCTTAACATGTCACAGTACAAAACAAACATTTCATTACATCCAATCATTCATTGGTCTGGCTCTTTTACATTTAATATTAGTCATTGCCTCCTTTTTACTTGAGGTCCTTCTCAAACATATGAACTATCGAACAACCTTAAGTCAGGGTATGGTCTTTGACCATATTTCATTCAGTCTTTTATGTAACGTTGGGGAACCTCAACTATGTTGCGTTACATAACACCCCCCCTTCGAAATAAGTTTATTTTGGTATAAACAAAGTTTAGCAAGAAATAAACTTCTAATTTGTATCTGGCCAATTGGTTTCCTATTTATAGTACTTTTATTTTTCCCAATTATTCGTTATTTTATTATCATTTCTTCGTTCCTTCTTAAAGTCAATTATTTCCCAAGTTTAAATCTTATTTCTATAATCATTCTTGTGACATTCTTCATTAATTATACATTTTGGATCTGGTTTTATTTAATTCTCTATATTTATTTGTGAGTTTTCCCTCTAATATTTAATTTTCCTAAACCTCCCTAACATTATAACTGGAATCGAATCGGTGGTGCTCTATCGGCTAACCAATTACCGTCGTCCGTTACATACTTTCTGGGATCAGAGGAACATCATCTCTGCCCAGTCAAATGATTGCTGGAATATTCTACAGTCAATCTTCATTAATAAACCTCGTAAGGTAGTCATCATGTGACCTTCAATAAAATAATAAATAATAATCATATTCTAGGGATTATTCACTGTACTTTAACTCAGATCATATTATTTCTTCATATTAATTCTTCCTTCTATTATACACTTTTTCTCTCCAATACTTGGCTATTTTATTGACATTTACTAATTGGGTTTTGTTTACGGATAATTCTTAACCATTAGTTTTTTTTCTTTTCTTGTGATCCTTTTGATGGTTCCATTTTGGCTTCTTCATTCTCTTGTCTTCATTGGCTCATATTCCTTTGTGATCAATACAGCTGGTTATGAGATTTTGGTCAGTACTATACATTACATTATGTAGCTATATTCTTCTGGCACAATCATTATTATTTCTTTTACATTCGAAATTACATTTCTCACTATTATGTTACATTAGATAAACTCATTTCGTCTTCTGGTTTTGATGATTTTTATTAGGTTGAATTAGTGTAAAATTTTTTCTTCTTTCATATCAGTTTAAAGCAATTTCTTCTAAATTGTATAGTAAGGTGTTCTTACTTATTTTTCGACTTTGGTTGTTCTTTTTATCTTCAAAATTCTCTTTCTTGTATAACTCATAAATTGTTTTCTTAGATACTTGTTTGTAAGTTGAGCTTACTTCATTTTTTGAATTTTGGGGTATTTATTCTCTTTATTTTAAATCATACTGTTTCTGAATAATTATGAGTAAGTTGTTCTTACATCCTTTGGAATTTTGGGTTTTTTAGTTTCTTCATTTTAAATTGTATTGTTCGAAATAACATGAGTAAGTTGTCCTTACATACTTTTAGAATTTTGTGGTTTTTTATTTACAATGGGTTGCTTGGTCCTGTATCCATAAAATCCGTCCCCTTTCTTTTATATTCTGTTTAGAATCTGTTTTTAACCGTGGTCCATTATTTCCTCTGTACTGATTGTCCGGATTCCTCTAGTGTATAGAGTTATTTCTGCCCTTGTGACATATCTCATTATTGTACAGTTCTTGCCTCTTGTCACTATAAAATTATCATTTATAGTCAAGCTCATCATTGTCCTTTGAACTGATTCTTCTGTACTGTCTCTTAATGGTTCTGATGGTTCATACATAAATTCCATAAGTCCTCCATGCTCCTTAGTTAGTTTTGGCCTTTTTGGTCCTTCTAGTCCATCTGGGAATTCAAGTGTGGTTCGTTTAAAGTTTCTCACTTGCCTTACTTCTCTGTTTTCCGTAATTGGTCTATTATGCAGTTTAACTAATCCCCTTTTAATCATTTCCAATTCTTCCCGTGTATCTATTAATTTCCTTTTACACATTTGTCTTATTCTCACTATCTTCATTTCATCATGAATCCGTTCTATTCTTCCGGTTCTATCAATTGGTATCTTGTCAAATTTTTCTTGGGTCTTCGCTTGTATGTTTCCTATTTGAGTAATTTTGGTCTCTACTTCTACTCTGAGTTGCATGATGGGTTCATCTGTCTTTTCCAGATCCATCGTAATTTCATTTATTTGCTGTCTTACCTCCACTTCACAGCTATCAACTCCTTTGTTCCATGTTTCATTGACAATTATAATACTTCCATTGATGACTTCCCTCAATGCTAGGCCTTGTTCATTGATGATTTGCCGCAACTCCTTATTATGGTTTTCAATTTTCTCATCCATTCGTGTGGTATTCTCCAGAATCTGCCTCAAACTCTCATCATTCCTGTCAAACCTTTTATTCATTTGCTTGATTAAATTTTCGCTCAAAATTTCGTTTTGTTTTCTTGAGTTCTCATTAATACTGTCTATTTTATTTTCCAGCTTCTCATTGATTTGTCTAAAATCGGCCTTCAACTGTTCATTATTTTCATTTATGGTTTGTCTCAAAAGTTCACTAGTACTTTCCTTAATACTGTCTATTTTTTCATTAGTTTGTCTATTATCTTCTTTGATTTGTCTTAAACTCTCATTAGTTTCCTTAAATTTTTCGTTAGTTTGTCTTAAACTCTCATTAGTTTGTTTATTATCCTCCTTCATACTACTCATTAATTCCATTAATTTTTCCCAATTTAATCCTCCTCTGGCTTCCTCCTTGTCTGGTTGGTCCCCTTGGGCATCCTCTGTATTGCTCGCCTGTTGTTCCATTTCAATATCTGTACCTGCCTCTGTTTCTTCTTCCCTCCTATCTTCTTCTGTCTCTTGTTCCTTCTCCATTCTTTTCGTCAGAGCTCTCGTATGCATTCCTGTGCCTCTAATGGTTGCCTGCTCAAGTTAAGTAACAAATAATATGAGTTTTTACTTAACTAAAGCCCACTCGTTGAGCGCCAATTTGATACTAATCTTATTGAAGGTGTTAAGATGAGACGATGATGCCTCACGTTGCGAGCGTCAATTTGTAAAGAATTGAAAATATATAGAATGTGTCGAGTACGTGTTTAAATAAGTTCCACGTTGTTATGTGCCAATTTGTAAAGAGACTAATATGTGCCGGTGCTAGCGAAAATGTCCGTCTTATTCAAACCCCACTGTTGTAATCATTTTAGTAACGAACTGCTTGTTAATTATGTGAGGACGTATGTAATAATGTATGATACCAGCTGGAGACGTCAAATTATAAAGAGATCTTGTCTATGAGTGTAATTAGTTGTAAGATACTCCGGTGTAACAAACGCCAAGTAGTACATTGTAGGTGGCGATTCGTAACAATTAAAATGCTGTTACCTGGTTTAATTAATATGTTATTAACTAATATACCTTGCGGTTGTGACCAGTGAAACCCTCAGAACACAGATTATTAAGTCCACAAACTTAGAATTATATTCCTGAATTTATAATGGTAGTATTCTGTAGACTTAATTTAATTCTCAGTGGTTGTTTAATATGAGCAATATTTATGGAGTATTTACTGAATGTAAGTGGTTTTTGTCTCAACCCTAGTCCCTCAACGATAAAAATTTCATTCAAATTTAGTATGGCAAAACCCGTTAGTTCAGCAATCTCCCGTCTCACCAGCTGCAAACTTGGAGCGCTGTTATTATAAATAAGTGTGCGTATAGGTTAGTTATTCTGAGTGTTTTTATCAATCTGTTAATAAATTATTACGCCAATTACATATAGTATTTTCTCTGCAATGATTAAAACGTTATCTCATACAACAAATGTACTTTATTTATTTTTCTCTGGTATTTAACCAGTTACGTTGTCTCAGACAAACAATAAGACAATACAATCGACTATCCCAACATGTATCGATTCTTAATTATTCGAATTCTAAAAAGAAAAACATATATACTTTGAAAATAATGACAAATAATTCTTATACCAGGGTTCGTGTAGTTCTTTGAACCATTAGTAAGGCCAGGTAAAACACATAATTAAGGTTGTTCAATTTACAAAAAGAATAAAATTATTTACTTAAAATACAATGATATGAAAATAATTTGTTTTTTTACCCAAGTGGCGAAAGCTTCATTAGGCGGTGAATGTTTGTCAACTACGATCAAAATGCAGGTTATATCGTCTTCACCCAGTAAAACTGCTCTGGTCTTCAATGAATGGATGATGATAATCCCACGGGAACTCTGGTGCTTCGAGTCTTCTTTTGTGTCTTCACAATTCTTGGTCCCAACGAACTGGAATTAGGATCTCAGCTTCCGCTGTCAATGAAGGTTATTTCGTCAACCGAATCTTCTGTATTTCCAAATATTTCCGTTAATTCAGGCTTCAACTCTTTATTGGTCTTCAATTTATAGCATGAATTGGTTTGATACCAAATTCAGCGGAATTGTTTAGTGAATGAGGTGAGACGCTTTCAGTTCTTTTTTATTGTATTCATTGATAATTTATAGGGTTATTTAATTTGTATGATTCATTAACATTCCAGTATAATTGTTTTGCAAAATGTTTTTTTTCAATTTGGATATATATTTTCTTTATATTTATTCATATATTTTAAATATATCGGTTCATTTCAACCTAATAGCTTGTAACAATCAGTACCATCTATTCAAAATCAACAAGTTACTAAAAATCAGTTGCCTTAACAACCAGGTTTTCTATATATCCTTGAGCCGGCATTATAGAATATTACTACTCCTTTCCAATAAAATACTCCATGCTTGGATTAATATTGAATCACATAAAATTCTCCCCTAACCTTCCTTATTAAACAGTAAATGTTTTACTAGAGTTTCGTTGGACTGGGTTTACTAAAAAGGTATTAATTTCCTTTCACTAATATGGAATTTAGGCCTATAGATTCATTTACAACCATTATAACATTATTTGGTTTTTAACTTAATTTTCTTTTTACCTGACCTACTGTACAATTAATTATTGATTACATAGTTAATTACATGAATTTCAATTTACTGGTGGTTATTTGTTTTTACATTAATCAATTGGTTCTGGAACCCTTTATTAATTTATGACATAATTGTCAGAACTACTTGTTAGACTTGAAACACTGGTCACACTCCTGATCCAGTTTATAAACATTAATTAGAACAACAGTATCTTTCAATTTTATACAATACTGACAACTTAGTACCGTGCCTAACATTGGTAACTATATTGTGCTGTATAAAAACAAATCTAATATAAAATATAAACATAATTATTGAGTAAGTATTATTATCAAACAACATCATTTCATTTTTAACACATTCAACATACAATATAAATATTCTGTAGACCTTAACATGTCACAGTACAAAACAAACATTTCATTACATCCAATCATTCATTGGTCTGGCTCTTTTACATTTAATATTAGTCATTGCCTCCTTTTTACTTGAGGTCCTTCTCAAACATATGAACTATCGAACAACCTTAAGTCAGGGTATGGTCTTTGACCATATTTCATTCAGTCTTTTATGTAACGTTGGGGAACCTCAACTATGTTGCGTTACATAACACCCCCCCTTCGAAATAAGTTTATTTTGGTATAAACAAAGTTTAGCAAGAAATAAACTTCTAATTTGTATCTGGCCAATTGGTTTCCTATTTATAGTACTTTTATTTTTCCCAATTATTCGTTATTTTATTATCATTTCTTCGTTCCTTCTTAAAGTCAATTATTTCCCAAGTTTAAATCTTATTTCTATAATCATTCTTGTGACATTCTTCATTAATTATACATTTTGGATCTGGTTTTATTTAATTCTCTATATTTATTTGTGAGTTTTCCCTCTAATATTTAATTTTCCTAAACCTCCCTAACATTATAACTGGAATCGAATCGGTGGTGCTCTATCGGCTAACCAATTACCGTCGTCCGTTACATACTTTCTGGGATCAGAGGAACATCATCTCTGCCCAGTCAAATGATTGCTGGAATATTCTACAGTCAATCTTCATTAATAAACCTCGTAAGGTAGTCATCATGTGACCTTCAATAAAATAATAAATAATAATCATATTCTAGGGATTATTCACTGTACTTTAACTCAGATCATATTATTTCTTCATATTAATTCTTCCTTCTATTATACACTTTTTCTCTCCAATACTTGGCTATTTTATTGACATTTACTAATTGGGTTTTGTTTACGGATAATTCTTAACCATTAGTTTTTTTTCTTTTCTTGTGATCCTTTTGATGGTTCCATTTTGGCTTCTTCATTCTCTTGTCTTCATTGGCTCATATTCCTTTGTGATCAATACAGCTGGTTATGAGATTTTGGTCAGTACTATACATTACATTATGTAGCTATATTCTTCTGGCACAATCATTATTATTTCTTTTACATTCGAAATTACATTTCTCACTATTATGTTACATTAGATAAACTCATTTCGTCTTCTGGTTTTGATGATTTTTATTAGGTTGAATTAGTGTAAAATTTTTTCTTCTTTCATATCAGTTTAAAGCAATTTCTTCTAAATTGTATATTAAGGTGTTCTTACTTATTTTTCGACTTTGGTTGTTCTTTTTATCTTCAAAATTCTCTTTCTTGTATAACTCATAAATTGTTTTCTTAGATACTTGTTTGTAAGTTGAGCTTACTTCATTTTTTGAATTTTGGGGTATTTATTCTCTTTATTTTAAATCATACTGTTTCTGAATAATTATGAGTAAGTTGTTCTTACATCCTTTGGAATTTTGGGTTTTTTAGTTTCTTCATTTTAAATTGTATTGTTCGAAATAACATGAGTAAGTTGTCCTTACATACTTTTAGAATTTTGTGGTTTTTTATTTACAATGGGTTGCTTGGTCCTGTATCCATAAAATCCGTCCCCTTTCTTTTATATTCTGTTTAGAATCTGTTTTTAACCGTGGTCCATTATTTCCTCTGTACTGATTGTCCGGATTCCTCTAGTGTATAGAGTTATTTCTGCCCTTGTGACATATCTCATTATTGTACAGTTCTTGCCTCTTGTCACTATAAAATTATCATTTATAGTCAAGCTCATCATTGTCCTTTGAACTGATTCTTCTGTACTGTCTCTTAATGGTTCTGATGGTTCATACATAAATTCCATAAGTCCTCCATGCTCCTTAGTTAGTTTTGGCCTTTTTGGTCCTTCTAGTCCATCTGGGAATTCAAGTGTGGTTCGTTTAAAGTTTCTCACTTGCCTTACTTCTCTGTTTTCCGTAATTGGTCTATTATGCAGTTTAACTAATCCCCTTTTAATCATTTCCAATTCTTCCCGTGTATCTATTAATTTCCTTTTACACATTTGTCTTATTCTCACTATCTTCATTTCATCATGAATCCGTTCTATTCTTCCGGTTCTATCAATTGGTATCTTGTCAAATTTTTCTTGGGTCTTCGCTTGTATGTTTCCTATTTGAGTAATTTTGGTCTCTACTTCTACTCTGAGTTGCATGATGGGTTCATCTGTCTTTTCCAGATCCATCGTAATTTCATTTATTTGCTGTCTTACCTCCACTTCACAGCTATCAACTCCTTTGTTAGCTATCAACTCCTTTGTTCCATGTTTCATTGACAATTATAATACTTCCATTGATGACTTCCCCCAATGCTAGGCCTTGTTCATTGATGATTTGCCGCAACTCCTTATTATGGTTTTCAATTTTCTCATCCATTCGTTTGGTATTCTGCAGAATCTGCCTCAAACTCTCATCATTCCTGTCAAACCTTTTATTTATTTGCTTGATTAAATTTTCGCTCAAAATTTCGTTTTGTTTTCTTGAGTTCTCATTAATACTGTCTATTTTATGTTCCAGCTTTTCTGAATTTTCATTTATACTGTCTATCTTTTCATTGATTTGTCTAAAATCGGCCTTCAATCGTTCATTATTTTCATTTATGGTTTGCCTTAAAAGTTCACTAGTACTTTCCTTAATACTGTCTATTTTTTCATTAGTTTGTCTATTATCTTCTTTGATACTGTCTATTTTATTTTCTAGCTTTTCTGAGTTTTCTTCCTGTTTCTTAAAATTTTCATCTATTGTTTGTTTATTGCTTTCCTTAATGCTATCAATTTTCTCCATCATCATCCTCATAATTTCTTGCCAATCTGGTTCTCTTCTGGCTTCCGCTTTTTCTGGTTGGTCCCCTTGGGCATCCTCTGTATTGCTCACCTGTTGTTCCATTTCAATATCTGTACCTGCCTCTGTTTCTTCTTCCCTCCTATCTTCTTCTGTCTCTTGTTCCTTCTCCATTCTTTTCGTCAGAGCTCTCGTATGCATTCCTGTGCCTCTAATGGTTGCCTGCTCAAGTTAAGTAACAAATAATATGAGTTTTTACTTAACTAAAGCCCACTCGTTGAGCGCCAATTTGTAAAGAAAGAGAGAGAGACTTTTATTGTGTTAAGATGCGACGATGATGCCTCACGTTGCGAGCGTCAATTTGTAAAGAAAGAGACTAAATGGACGTCCTCGCTTTCGTTTAAGCCCCACGTTGCAGGCGGCAATTTGTAACAAAATGGAATATATAGAATGTGTCGAGTACGTGTTTAAATAAGTTCCACGTTGTTATGTGCCAATTTGTAAAGAGACTAATATGTGCCGGTGCTAGCGAAAATGTCCGTCTTATTCAAACCCCACTGTTGTAATCAATTTAGTAACGAACTGCTTGTTAATTATGTGAGGACGTATGTAATAATGTATGATACCAGCTGGAGACGTCAAATTATAAAGAGATCTTGTCTATGAGTGTAATTAGTTATAAGAGACTCCGGTGTAACAAACGCCAAGTAGTACGTTGTAGGTGGCGATTCGTAACAATTAAAATGCTGTTACCTGGTTTAATTAATATGTTATTAACTAATATACCTTGCGGTTGTGACCAGTGAAACCCTCAGAACACAGATTATTAAGTCCACAAACTTAGAATTATATTCCTGAATTTATAATGGTAGTATTCTGTAGACTTAATTTAATTCTCAGTGGTTGTTTAATATGAGCAATATATATGGAGTATTTACTGAATGTAAGTGGTTTTTGTCTCAACCCTAGTCCCTCAACGATAAAAATTTCATTCAAATTTAGTATGGCAAAACCCGTTAGTTCAGCAATCTCCCGTCTCACCAGCTGCAAACTTGGAGCGCTGTTATTATAAATAATTGTGCGTATAGGTTAGTTATTCTGAGTGTTTGTATCAATCTGTTAATAAATTATTACGCCAATTACATATAGTATTTTCTCTGCAATGATTAAAACGTTATCTCATACAACAAATGTACTTTATTTATTTTTCTCTGGTATTTAACCAGTTACGTTGTCTCAGACAAACAATAAGACAATACAATCGACTATCCCAACATGTATCGATTCTTAATTATTCGAATTCTAAAAAGAAAAACATATATACTTTGAAAATAATGACAAATAATTCTTATACCAGGGTTCGTGTAGTTCTTTGAACCATTAGTAAGGCCAGGTAAAACGCATAATTAAGGTTGTTCAATTTACAAAAAGAATAAAATTATTTACTTAAAATACAATGATATGAAAATAATTTGTTTTTTTACCCAAGCGGCGAAAGCTTCATTAGGCGGTGAATGTTTGTCAACTACGATCAAAATGCAGGTTATATCGTCTTCACCCAGTAAAACTGCTCTGGTCTTCAATGAATGGATGATGATAATCCCACGGGAACTCTGGTGCTTCGAGTCTTCTTTTGCGTCTTCACAATTCTTGGTCCCAACGAACTGGAATTAGGATCTCAGCTTCCGCTGTCAATGAAGGTTATTTCGTCAACCGAATCTTCTGTATTTCCAAATATTTCCGTTAATTCAGGCTTCAAATCTTTATTGGTCTTCAATTTATAGCATGAATTGGTTTGATACCAAATTCAGCGGAATTGTTTAGTGAATGAGGTGAGACGCTTTCAGTTCTTTTTTATTGTATTCATTGATAATTTATAGGGTTATTTAATTTGTATGATTCATTAACATTCCAGTATAATTGTTTTGCAAAATGCTTTTTTTTCAATTTGGATATATATTTTTTTTATATTTATTCATATATTTTAAATATATCGGTTCATTTCAACCTAATAGCTTGTAACAATCAGTACCATCTATTCAAAATTAACAAGTTACTAAAAATCAGTTGCCTTAACAACCAGGTTTTCTATATATCCTTGAGCCGGCATTATAGAATATTACTACTCCTTTCCAATAAAATACTCCATGCTTGGATTAATATTGAATCACATAAAATTCTCCCCTAACCTTCCTTATTAAACAGTAAATGTTTTACTAGAGTTTCGTTGGACTGGGTTTACTAAAAAGGTATTAATTTCCTTTCACTAATATGGAATTTAGGCCTATAGATTCATTTACAACCATTATAACATTATTTGGTTTTTAACTTAATTTTCTTTTTACCTGACCTACTGTACAATTAATTATTGATTACATAGTTAATTACATGAATTTTAATTTACTGGTGGTTATTTGTTTTTACATTAATCAATTGGTTCTGGAACCCTTTATTAATTTATGACATAATTGTCAGAACTACTTGTTAGACTTGAAACACTGGTCACACTCCTGATCCAGTTTATAAACATTAATTAGAACAACAGTATCTTTCAATTTTATACAGTACTGACAACTTAGTACCGTGCCTAACATTGGTAACTATATTGTGCTGTATAAAAACAAATCTAATATAAAATATAAACATAATTATTGAGTAAGTATTATTATCAAACAACATCATTTCATTTTTAACACATTCAACATACAATATAAATATTCTGTAGACCTTAACATGTCACAGTACAAAACAAACATTTCATTACATCCAATCATTCATTGGTCTGGCTCTTTTACATTTAATATTAGTCATTGCCTCCTTTTTACTTGAGGTCCTTCTCAAACATATGAACTATGGAACAACCTTAAGTCAGGGTATGGTCTTTGACCATATTTCATTCAGTCTTTTATGTAACGTTGGGGAACCTCAACTATGTTGCGTTACAATATATATATATATATTGGTTTGCTATATATATTTCTCTCTGCGAAATATGGTGAACCTGAAATACATGAAATGACGGATCAACAATATGCCGCAGGAGTAAACTTAATGAATTTTCAGCAGCGCCAATTGTTCAAAATGATTTCAGACAGATTGCTTCCAAGTGAAAATAATACTGAGCCATTACGTGTGTTCGTTACTGGAGGAG
Organism: Magicicada septendecula; assembly: GCA_034769895.1. Classification (NCBI taxonomy): domain Eukaryota; kingdom Metazoa; phylum Arthropoda; class Insecta; order Hemiptera; family Cicadidae; genus Magicicada; species Magicicada septendecula. Next base: position 245,591,648 of record CM068372.1, read on the forward strand.
CAGGCACCGGCAAAACCTTTACTCTGAAAATTATTGTAGAACAGATTCGTCGTCTTTCTCATTTACATGCAAGCAGAGCTGTTACGGTAGCAGCACCCACAGGTGTCGCTGCAAGATTGATTGGAGGTAGCACTTTGCACTCTACTTTTGCCCTTCCTATCGAAAAAGGCAAGGTGGCAGCTCTTCGCCCTCTTACTGATGAGCGTCTTCAAAGGGAACGGCTAAGGTGGAAGCATATTAATTGGCTAATCATTGACGAAATCTCAATGGTACCCTATACTACCCTAAGAAATATTCACTTATGGTTGCAACAGCTTAAAATGAATGATGCTCTCTTCGGGGGTATCAATATTATTTTGTTTGGCGATCTAATGCAGTTCCCACCTGTATCAAAAGCAGTTGGTGGTACCTACTGCTTCAAGCAGCCTCATTACTTATCAGCTGAAATTAATTTGTGGACACTGTTTAGTTTCTGTGAATTACCTCAAAATATGCGGCAAGCTAACGACACTACTTTTATAGACATTCTAAATAATTTACGAGTCGGCCAACTCACCATGCAGCAGCTAGAAATTTTAGATCGTCGAAGAGTTCCTTTGACAGATGAATTTGCTGATGGCGAGTGTCTGCGTATTTTCCCAACCACTAAACAGGTAGAAGAATACAATGCTATGATGACTGAAAAGTTGAAAACATCATCTAAAGTTTACGATATTGCAGCGGTGGATGTGTCTGTCGAAGCTAAGAATTACGGACAAAAGTTAAAGAAAGACTTCATACCAACGGATCCAAACAAAACTGGAGGTATTCCAAACTCTTTAGTAATCGGTGTCGGATCTAGGGTAATGTTGCGAAAAAACATTAATGTTAATCATGGTCTGGTCAACGGAGCAATCGGCATCATTAGAAAAATTGAGTGGCCTGCACTACGTCGAGATCAGCTTCAACCTGGTGAGCTTCCAAAAGCCGTATTTGTAGAATTTGATGACAGATCAATTAGGGGAAATACTGCTGGTATTGGAGTAAAGATAGAGCCCACCACTGTTGAATATGATGCTTTGCGAGGCCAGGGCAAAGTAGAACGACGTATGCTGCCATTAATATTGTGTTGGGCTGTAACAGTACATAAACTTCAAGGCACTACTTTAGACAAAGCAGTTGATTTGAGTAGTAATATTTTTGCTAAGGGTCAGGCCTACGTCGCACTAAGTCGTGTGAAAACATTAGAGGGATTAGCAATAAGTTGTCTGGATCCACGAAAATTGCTGCATGAACCGCACGATAAAAACTCACTTGAGGAATTAAATCGACTCAGAAATCTGTAGACCAAAGCTTTTTCTTTATCATTTCTAATAAATGAAATTATTTAGTTAATTATATAATTTATAAAACAATTTATCGAAATGTTTGTATTATACTAGTTATATAATAGTATATAAAATAAAGTTATACTATATTTAAAAGTTTATAAGTTCATACGCTAAATATACTATGTACATAATAAAGTTTCTAAATAAAACTATAAAAAACTATAAATAAAACTGTTTAATGAAAAGAACAAATCTATTTAGAAACAGCCCCCGACTGCATTGAAAATTAAAATTGAAGAGCAATATTTTTTATAATTGTAGTCTTCATATGATGCATTGATATATATTCAACATCGAAAAGTAATTTAAATCTAATAAAATTACTATGCGTTTAATCATTCATAACATTTTCGTTAAATCTGATCAGAGCTGAATTTCAATACCTTGTTTTTGGCTTTTTAAATCGACTTTATTTAGATTTTGTGATTTTTACTAAATATTATTTTTATTTAGTTTTTTTTATTTAGTGTTTTTATCAATTTATTTTTTATTTATTCATTTATTTTTTTGGCAGTCGTGTTTTTTAATTTTTTAAATTATTTTTTTTTAAACAAAACGAAACAAAAGAACAGTAAAGTTTATTGTAAAGACTTTTAGATAACTTAAAGATTAACATATAAATATTTGTAATCTCTGTAATGATATAGTAATAACATTACGATGTTTAGAGGTAAAGTAATTCTGAAAATTTACACCGGACTATTCGTCAAATAGTTTGGACGAAGTTGTGATATATTAGAATATTGCAAAGCTGAGACCCGGATCCGTGGTACTTGAAATAATACATAGCTGAAATTTTTGAGATAAAAAGAGTAAACAATATTAATTTAAAGAATATTTAATGCAGCAATTATTAAAATCTTTCTTTTACAAAAAGTAAAGTTTTTAAGAAATTAAAGGATGACCATTAAAGCCATTACTTTTATACTTAGTTAAAATATAAGAATAAAGGGTTTTCGCTAATACCCAGAGAGTGAATAAATTTATGTAACCCTTGACTAATTCCTGATATATACTTTGTTATAATTTGTTGGTAAGTCTTACTAACAACGGCAGCTAGTTTAATTAACAGCCAACAATTGAACTGGTTCCCGATGTTTATAATGTCTTGACAAGGGAGACGTTATAAAATTGCGCCACTCTGCTATTGTAAGAATAATTGTGTATTGTGCTGTAGTCTAATTAATAATAATTTTGTGTACAGAGTAACACATATAAAATTGTGCCACTGCTTTGCACAAAAGAATTGAATTGTTTGTACACATAAACTTGCAACACTGTGCTTTTGTGCAAAAATATTGTGTATATTGTGATAATTAATTAACAGTAACTCTGTAGAATATATAAATTTATTCACTCTAAAATTGTGAAAAAATAAATAAGTAAAGTTTTAATTAAGAAATAATAATATTAGTATTGGGACATTAACGTAATAAACAAGTCCTTGCTGGTAAAAATATTCCATTTTAAACCTGTCGGTATTGACAGGCTGGTTCATGCTAAAAACGTGTCGAGAAATGTACTCTCCCCTTTGTACGTATAGGGAATCCCATACAAACCTTCCCTCGCAGACATAACAGACAGTTCAGAACAGGAAATAATCGTGTTTGAGATTGTCCGAATCACCCTCCTTTGTTAAACAACCCCTACGCAAACAATAAGACTCCCCCAAACAGCTGATCCTGTGTGCTATTATAAAGGCAATGAACTCTTCGCGTGTGAAATTTCTCTCCACTATAAAATAATATTATCGCTTTTTTTCGACAGATAATATCTATCAGTACAGAAAATTGAATTGATTTGAGATAATTTTAATATGATTAATTAATATAAGATTCTATGTGTAGTACTAGATATATATATATATGTGTGTTTATAGGAATTCAAATTTTATAAGTATTTAAAATAGATGACATAAGATTTGTCGTACGCAATACTTAGTTTATTTAAAAGTCATTATTACCACAACAATGGCTCAATTTAACCCCGACTTGTTGTTGAAGGACGAATTAAGCTATGAAGCCTTGTTACGCGGTCTTCAATACGCAAATGTAACTGTCGCGGAACTCCGCAAAACGTTACGTGAAAATATACCAGCCAGACAACCCTCAATCTTAAATCGTTTAAGTGTATTAGATTTTGAAAGTGAAAAGGAAACATGCTATAGTAAATATGTGGAACTTATCTCAATCGCACAAACTCTGCGAGACGAAAAATCCCCCGCGGTAATTTTAAGAACCACTCAGAGAATAGAAGATCTGACCCACCGCATTACCAATTTGTTGAATTGGCCCGGTGATAAAGTTACTCCACCGGACGCGCAAAAATTCGCGGAGGAAGCATTACAACAATTACCCGAGATAAGGCGCGAATTACGTCGAAGGTCCGAATCGTTTAGATTAGAAGAGATCGAAGAAGCAATGACTAAACTAAATATTTCTCCTACCCTATCTCCTACTCAAGAACAGCAACCCGGTGCTGTGAAATTTCAGTTTCTGCCGGAATCTAATATAGATCCCGTTAAGGAACGGTTAACTGATAGACAAGTAAATATCCTACCCGCAAACGTCACGTTACTTCCAAATGAACTAGAGAATATGACTCGTACCTACGATTTACCTCCTCACTTACTGACGAATCAATCAGCGGAAAAACCTAGAAAGACGAATCAATTAAATCTGACTACCGAGCTTTATGGAAAAATAACCCACCCCGTAGAACGTATTTTATCTGAGATACCAACCACTGATGGACTGAATATTACAAAACTCCTAGATTTTATCAAGCACCTTTTACAAATAAAGGATTTACGACAATTAAGAGATGACCAAATTTTACAAGTAATTCTACCTAAATGTAGACCTCCTTTGAAAGATCGTGTGTTAGAATCTATGAGGTATAATCACCCTGTAGAAGAACTTCATACCACACTAATAAGACATTTCATTCCCACCGGTATCTACGAACAATTGAAGCGGAACCTAGTACTTCGTGTACAAGGAGCATACGAGAGATTAGCTCATTATATATCTGAAATAAGGGAATCTGCTTTATTGCTACAAGTTAAATGGAGTGAACAACAGTTAGTAGACACTATCTTAGTAGGAGTATCTCCCGAGGAGCGATCCCGCCTAGCACTCATGAAGAGACCAACCACTTTCACAGAACTAGAACTGTGTTGTATACATTCGTCCAACGTCTGGTATTCTGACCAAAACAGACGCGTTTCTATGTCCCAGACTCAACGCAGAGATTCATTCCTACCTTTACCCATTGGGACTGATATCCGAACCTACCGCGATAAGCGATTCGTAAGTACATCTAAAACCCAAAGCTACCCCCATACTTCAAACTCTAGACTAAAACCCCAACAACATGCGAGCGATGTCAATGAGGAAAGAGGATGTTATAACTGTGGAAAGGCCGGCCACATTAGCAAGAATTGTAAACAAAAGCGGAACCAACAGAAAACCGACCAGTCAAAAAACATGTGAAGCGGGAAGAACAAAAATCCTACGTCTTCCGCAGCACCAGAAGGAAAGGTATAAACACAAATAAAAAAAATAAATAAATAAATAGAAATAAACGCATAGACCCTTACTTAACTAGATTTATTGAAAAGTGCAACTCTATTGGTACATGCAAGACAAGTATATGCCAATTACCCTACATACAGATAGACCTTGGAGCAACTAATAACCTTGGTTTAATCGATTCCGGATCTACACGTAGTATAATAAGTCAACAGTTAGCCACCGTATTAGCTAATCATAATCTTATTAAACGTAGCCAAAACGTGAACATAAAGTGTTCCACCGCAAATAAGCAAAACCTAAATATATCGCGCAGTATTACGGTGAAATTAAAAACAAAGAATTTTACTTGGTATGTTCCCTACTAGTAGCTGAAGTCTTAGGACAAAACTTAATACTAGGCGCCGACTTTATAAGTAAAACTGGCTTAATCCTTGACATGTATGCAAAACAATATTTCTTCAGATTTGATCGTACTCGAAAATATCAGTTCGACTCCCAGCTAAGTAACAACGCTAATTGTGAAACATCAGCTATTCAGTTAGAGAATCGTGAATCTAGTTTGAGTCATTTAAAAGGAAATGAGCGACAAAGAATTCAAAAGTTAATAAAGGAATATTCTGCTGTACTTACACCCAAGTTAGGATTAACCCACTTAATCGAATATAAAATAAATCTAAGTGACAACAAGGTAATACGCCTTCACCCATACAAATTATCACCGCCCAAGATGGAAATAATGAGAAAGCAAATCAACAAACTTATTGAGCAACACGTCATAGAACCGTCAACCTCCCCATACTCATCACCTGCATTCTTAGTACCAAAAGGAACTGACAAACATAGACTAGTCGAGGACTATAGACAGCTGAATAAGAATATAGAATTTGAATCGATACCCCTGCCCGACATTCACAGCGCGTTCCACTATTTTACCAAAGCGAAAATCTTCACCATAATGGATCTCAACCAGGCATTCCACCAAATCCCACTAGCTGAGGAATCAAAACATCTAACTGCGTTTGCTGTCCCATTTAATCTATATCAATTTACTAGAGTCCATTCGGTATATCACAAGGAAGTTCAGTATGTACCAGGCTGTTAGAAAAAATATTTCATGACGTTAAATTTAAATTTGTATATCACTATCTTGACGATATAGTAGTATATAGTGAGTCGATAGATCAACATATTGATCACTTGCGTGAAGTATTATCCAGGTTAAAGAAACGGTAAACCCTAGTAAAGTTAATTTCACAGTAAAACAATTCTCTTTCTTAGGCCATATAGTATCTGCCGAAGGTAAGGTTAGCATCGATCCTGAACGTACGCGCGCTATCCGAGAATTTTTACCACCTAGAGACACCAAAGGTATAGCTCGATTTTTAGGTATGATCAATTATTTTCACAAGTACATACCCCACCTAGCGGATATAGCAGCCCCATTAAATGCATTAAGAAAGAAAGGTGCGAAATTCGAGTGGACTACTCGACATCAAGACGCTTTTGAAACACTCAAAGAAAGCATAATATCCCCACCGGTATTGCAGTTAGCAGATTTCAGTAAACCATTTGTCGTACAGACCGACAGTTCGAGTGTAGCGTTAGGAGCCGTAATATACCAGGAAATCAATAATACTAGACTCCCGATCAGCTATGCATCCCGTACATTGACCGAGCAAGAAAGGAAGTTCTCAGCCTATGAACTTGAATGTTTAGCTGTAGTATTCGCCTTCGAAAAATTCAAACCATTTTTGGAACACAAGGAATTCCTACTAGAAACCGACAATCAAGCTTTGTCATGGTTATTGAACCATCCAAAACAGTTAGGTCGTATCGGAAGATGGGTGTTAAGATTAAATTGCTACAAGTTCAAAGTACAACATATTCGTGGTACTCAAAATGTAGTAGCCGATACACTTTCCCGCATGTTCCAACTACCCAATACCAGACCTGGCGAAGACAATGTTGAAACCACTACCTTTAATACGCTAATTACTAACTTTCCCCTTGCATTTAAGGATATAGCATACAACCAACAACAAGATCCGAAATTGCGTAAAATAATAGAACAAATAGAGAAAGGAAATGATTCTGACAAATATACCTTGAGTAAACGAGTACTTTGTTTTAAAAAGGCTAACGGAAAATCACTGAGAATAATCGCCCCGGAAATAATTAAACCTATGCTAATGGAATACTACCATTCATCAACCATTGGAGCTCATATGGGAATTAGGAAAACTATACACCGTATTCGCAAGCAATACCATTGGGAAAACATGAACAGTGAAATAACTAAGTTCGTGAAACAATGCGAAATCTGTGCCAGCACGAATCAGTCAAGTTGGAAAATTAATCTCAGAAATCCCCACAACTCCCTTCTCAAAGATATACATAGACTATTCTGGACCTTATCCCCGTTCTAAGTCCGGGAATACTATGCTATTAATTTGGGTGGACTCCTTCACTAAATTCTATGGATGTATCCTATGAGACGTGCCTTAGCATCTACGACAATAAAAATTCTACAAGAAAGACTATTTAAAGATTATGGTACACCCGTACACCTAGTATCTGACAATGGACCTCAGTTTAAATCGAAAGAATTTAATGACATGTGTTTTAAATTAGGGATAAATCATATTACAGTGACAGAGTACCGACCGCAAGGAAACCTAGCAGAAAGATACTTGCGAAACCTAAAATCAGCCTTAATATCTTATCACGCTAAAGACCAGACAGCGTGGGATCAAAATCTATCATGGATTTGCTTTCAACTCAGCGTATCATGAAGGACATAAATTAACACCATTTGATTTACTGTACAAGTATAAACCCAACCACCCGTTAACCACAAAGTGGAAAATCCATGAGTTATTGCCCCGCGAAATAAATGGGAATAACATAAGGAAAATATGGAACGAAGCTCGCGAAAATTTGAGAGCGAATTTACAAAAATCGCGGAAATATCATGAGCGAAATAATCGGAAAATAAAGTACAAAGTAGGTGATTTAGTCATGTATAAAACTCACCCTACGAGTAAAGCCGTTGATAGGACCACTTCCAAACTATCATACCGATGGTGTGGCCCCTACAAGATTCATAAGTTCATCACCCCCGTTACAGTAGCACTGTATGAACCCAATACAGACGATTACGTTCGCAAAAGCCATCTGTCTCAAATAAAAAAATTGTTTTCGTGTCAAAATAAAGAAGCACGACTACGAGAAAGATAGTAAACCAAGAATACTACTTAAGTATTAAGAATAAAATATGTTGTATATACTTATACTGGAATACAATAAGATTTTGCAACATTCTATATCGTAATTGAGTATAAACTCAAACACCTCGTACGAATACTAGCGAGGCCTGATCAACCTTAGCTAATGTCCTGCGAGAATGAAATAAAGAATGAGAAGTCAGCTGACGAAAAACAAACTTCTAGCGTAGTAAACTAAAAGTAATTCGATTGTTATTACAATACGTTATTATGATTAGAAACCTACTCATGAGTATAACTCCGTAAAACGAGTGAAGAAATCAAACAAAAAAAAAACCGGTAGTAGATGTAAGACTTAAATATAAGGTAGAGTTATGTTTTTGTATATTTTATATGTAGTAGATGTATTAAATTTAAATATTTTGTATAAGATGTAAGATAATCAAATGATGGATAGAAGTCATCTGAGGGAGAGAAATTTCAGCACGAAGTTCCGTGCCCAAATGTAATAGTATTTAGTAGATTTTCATTTTATTACCCCATCGGCCGGTCCTCATCGTTAAGTGCAGGAGGATGTGACGATTAAAAAAATTGTTTGTTTAAATAGCACAAATTAAATTTTTGGTTCTTATAACAAGTAAGAGTATTATCCACCCCTTATCTGTACGTAGATTCCTGTACCAACGTGCAAATTATCCAGTACGAACACGCAAAGAACGATGTTATTAAGCAAAAAAAATTACAATTCTTTTGATTAAATAAAAGACGTATTAATAATAAAGAATTATACCTAACACATAACAATAGGTAGTATAAATTATTACTAGTTAATTAAGGATTAATTAATACTACTAAAGGAACGAAATACTTTTCTCAGCACGTAAACCGCGCCAGCTTACAGACTTCTTGCCGCTAAACAAACCCCATTCGCCGGAGAAACTTCGACATGTAAGGATGTCAAAAGTGTGTTGTCCAGTTAAATTTAGGTGTATACCGCTGAACTACTATACAAACACACGTCAGTTGTTATTTTGATTTGACTCAATGTAGCGTTGGAAAATAACTAAACACTTAGTAATGTAGTGAGTGAAGCAAATATTAGTAAATATGTAAAAAAAAAAAGCAAAACTTAGCCGACACATCTCTTAACAAACCGTAAGTGGTAAGATATGTTCCTTACCATCTTTTAGTGCTGCTAAAATAAGAACAATTAATAAGTAAAATGTGAACAACCGACTCCAGAAGAAGAAAGTTACAACAACAACAGTATGAACTTCTAGTAGCAGAAGCCAATCGTCATGACCTAGACTACTATTCGGAAACAATAAACCAAATGGACCATCAAGAGGAAAATCATATCACACCCAAGAGGACTACTGAAGAAGACCATCACGGATGCCCACAGCAAACTCACGTTCTATTCAGGTGATATTAAATCTTAACATTTGTGCATAATTTGTTTTTAAACAAAACGAAACAAAAGAACAGTAAAGTTTATTGTAAAGACTTTTAGATAACTTAAATATTAACATATAAATATTTGTAATCTCTGTAATGATATAGTAATAACATTACGATGTTTAGAGGTAAAGTAATTCTGAAAATTTACACCGGACTATTCTTCAAATAGTTTGGACGAAGTTGTGATATATTAGAATATTGCAAAGCTGAGACCCGGATCCGTGGTACTTGAAATAATACATAGCTGAAATTTTTGAGATAAAAAGAGTAAACAATATTAATTTAAAGAATATTTAATGCAGCAATTATTAGAATCTTTCTTTTACAAAAAGTAAAGTTTTTAAGAAATTAAAGGATGACCATTAAAGCAATTACTTTTATACTTAGTTAAAATATAAGAATAAAGAGATGTTTTCGCTAATACCCAGAGAGTAAATAAATTTATGTAACCCTTGACTAATTCCTGATATATACTTTGTTATAATTTGTTGGTAAGTAAGTTTTACTAACAACGGCAGCTAGTTTAATTAACAGCCAACAATTGAACTGGTTCCCGATGTTTATAATGTCTTGACAAGGGAGACGTTATAATGTCTTATAAGTTTTTGCTTTATAGCAAAGCAAGAATACAAACCACCATAAGAAAGGGTGAACAAACCTTTTGGTGAGATGAATATATTGTTGTTTGGTGATTTGATGCAATTAAAACCTATATCAAAAGACGACTCGATGTATTGTTTTCGAAAACCTTACCAACCTATATTCAGTAACGATATAAACGAGGATCCAAATTATAATGTGTGGAATATGTTAACGTATAGAAAATTAACACAAAACGTCAGACAATAGGGGGATCGAAGATACGAACAATTTTTAAACAATATACGTATAGGTGTAGCTAACGCACAAGACATAGAATTAATAAAAACCCGGGTGGTTCCAATAGAAGGTTTATTCGATGAAATAATTCGATACGTTTATATCCAAAAATAAAGACGTAGATACTTACAATGAAGAAATGATACGAAAAATACAAAACGATGGAGTAAAAATTTTTACAGCGTATGCGGGGATGCTGAAGACAGAATAGTCGGTACAAAATTACAACCGAGTTCGAATGCTCTCCATAAAGAAGTCAACTATACGGGAGGTATACCAAAAATATTGAAGTTAGGAGTAAACCTGCGAGTGATGTTAAAAAAAAACATTTGTACAGAGAAAGGGTTGTGTAACGGAGTGGTAGGTACTATCAAAGCGCTGACGTGGACAAACGATAAAACGCTTAGACACGTTATCGTACAGTTCGATGACGAATCGGTAAATGGTGGCAAGGCAGCGTATATAAAGGCGTGTACGGTTCGGTTTCCTTCTCGTTTACCCAGACACCCGGATATCGAACGGTGCGGATTTCCTTTTGTTTTGGCTTGGGCTATAACAGTGCATAAATCGCAAGGCTTTACCTTTAAACGTATGGTAATTTCTATACACGAAAATTTCTTCGAAAAAGGACAAGTATACGTCGCTTTGAGTAGAGTACAAACGTTAGATTCGTTAGCAATAACTAATCTAAACGTCGACGTTATTTTAAACGAGCCTCACGACAAACAGTCTTTACGAGAATTGAACAGACTCAACCGACTGAACAATTATTCCGAAGAAAATCTAAATACACACGACGATTTAATAAAAGAACAATGCAAGGAAAACGATAACAACGATATAGTTTATATGGGTTTTGAAGATTTTTATTGTAATTCTAGAAAACGTAAAATCCTCGATCGAGAAGAAGAGGAAGTAGAAGAAGGCGAAGAAGAAGAAGAAGAAGAAGAAGAAGAAGAAGAAGAAGAAGAAGAAGAAGAAGAAGAAGAAGAAGAAGAAGAAGAAGACCAAAAACTATGATAAAAGTAACGGATTTTCCTAAACATCACTATCTACACAATAGATATTGATATTTTCCTTCCAACAAATACGTAATTGGATCTAAAGAAGAACAATCATTCTTTAAATCCAGCAAGTGGAAAACACACGAAAATTCATTAAGTGTACAACAAATTTACATGGACGTTTCTGTATTAAATAAAAACGTATGCCCATGTCAACATATATTTGTTTTTTCTATTCTTTGTTTTAAAGAAAACACACATTGGATACACGATGAAGAAGTCATGACACACAAGAAATTTTACAACATCTATAATATGGAGAGTAAATCTATTATTTCTTTTTCGAAAAGAAATACAAATTCTCTTTTTAAAAATAAACAATATATTAACTTTATAATTGAGAGTTTTTCTTCGAAGAATTTCAATATAACTAATGATACATTATTCTGTAGTAAATCCTTCTCAACATCGAAGAAAAGAAAAGCCCTCAATTACAACAGAAAGAACAATAGAAAAAAGATTAAAAACATAATGTACGAAAATTTAAAACAGAAATAGATACATTAAACGATTATATTAAAGCTGGCGATAAGAAAAACGACAATAAAGAAAAAGAAAAAACATTGTTATCGGCATATTTGAAAGTTCAATATTATTTACGAAATAAAACACTACTTCACGACATAAATGATTATAAACGTAAATCCAATAATAATAATAATAATAATAATAAAATTTTCAAAACTGCTTTAAAAGAATTTATCGAGAAACACAGTAATATATATTCAATGAAAAAAGTAAATCCGTTTTTTAATAGATATTATCAAAACAAAAACGATGATTATTTCAAAATGTTACGTGCAAACATTAAATATGGTTGTAAACACGAAGGTGGGTCCAGTGTACAGTTTTTACAAACGTGCGCTAATGACGAAATCGAAAGTACTGTAAAAATTTGCATTTCTTGTAATAAAATAATATAAGATCTTAAACAATGGAAAACGACTTTGATTTTCATCCTAAAACGGCCTTAATAATTATACAAACTATTATGATGTGTATATATTTTTTCTTATCTATTGAAAGCGTGTTTTACGGTTTGGAAACGATCGCTGGAAAAATCGATCAATAACATTCCACTTAGTAATTGTTACTATTATAGCGTCATAAAATTTGTGATAAATTAGTCCTCTCTATTTTTGATTTATATGTAATAACGCAAAATTTGTATTAATACATTGTCCTGTGCCGTTGCAAATTTAGATAGTAAATTTTCCCGGCCATATTTCCCGCCGACAATACCGACCGAATGTCAGTACCAAAGGTTACGCGCGGGCTAGGCAAAAGCACGGCTATATAGCTCGGCCTTAACCGTTTTATCGCGATAGCTTTGGGCAACGTAATCAAGTCTGCGGCGACACGTCAGCCGTTTTGTACAAGTTTTTCGATACTCGTTGTCAGCCGGCAGGAACCGCTACTACTTCTCATTTTAATTTTTGCTCTCTGACGGGACGCTTGGTCTGGCGGCGTGGTAAATTGTGGTCCATCTTTACGAAATGAGTTCGTAATATTTTTAAAGTGCTTCAGGTGAGCCAAAAGTATTGTATTAATGTTAATTTATTAAGGGCTTGTGTGGGTATTACGTTTATATGTATATATGTGTGTGTGTGTGTGTGCGACTCAAATGTTACGTCTGGGGTAGCTGAGAACATGTGGCCGACTTGCCTTTGCTTGCTTGAAAATTAAATAAATAAGATGTCTTTGGAAATTATATTCACATGTAAAGTAATAATTTGATGTAACAAATATTTAAAGGTAAATGTAATTTGAAATTGTGAGGATTACTTTTAACACTTAGTTGTCGGTATAGAATTGTGACAGTGTGTCTGTGATCTGGGTTTACGGGGGCGAGAAAGAATTATGCTAAGGTATTTTCTTGACGGCTATCTACAAATAAAATTTTTTCCAGGGTTCCCGCATAGTCGGGAGGAGAAAGGATTGCGAGGATGGAGACAGACCATCAATCTTCATCTGCAGAGCATCGCAATAAGCTCCCCAACGCCGTCAGACCCGGAGAAATCCCATCTACATCAGCCTGAACAACTGCCCAGAAAATGAAGCATACTATTCGGAGCTCAAACTCACCAGTTGTCTCACCATCATCATCATCATAGTCATCATCATCTCTAATTCCTGATAACATGTAATCTTCCAAGTACAGGTGGGAGTATTCCTTATATTAAATCACAAACACAGCATTTCATTGGATTTAACGTATAAAACGAAAGACACCTTCATAAACAGTAAATGCAGATATTCAATGATTTAAGTTCTGTTATAGCATGCCCTGGAGACATGTTGTGAATTGTGTGATTAACGGTATTAAAGAATCTTCCTGTTAATATATGTCCATTGCCATACTGTATTATATAAAACACTAATTGTCTTTTGCTGTTTGTAATTGGCAAAGAAAAATTTAAAACTGTTAGTTGGTCAGTTTTATTATACAGTTTCCGGTGAATGTAAAATGTCAGTAACAACGTTATGCATAAAGTAATGGTAAATTATTATTATTATTGGCTAGCTTTTCTAAATCTTCTTTGTGAGAAACAGTACATTATAATGATCTATTATAAAACTTAGGTAAGAATAATTTTCTAAGTATCAGAACTTTATGGGACAATTTTTTCTGAGCAACTGGTGCATATAAGAATATTATGGTAGTGTCAGAATATATATATGTATATTTTTCTTTTAATGCAAAATTTTTTTTAATATCATTTATCAGATATAAACCGACATATTGCATGTTTCTTGTCAGTGATGATGTATTATTGTGTGAGCATAAATTGAATTAATAAGGTACCTATAGAATTGTTATTTAGCAACTTTAGTTAAACTGTGATTTAGAAAATGCCATTTGAATAAATGTTAATATATAGAAATGTCGGCTTATGTTGGAACAGTGTATTTAAATGTGTTGAATAATTTGTTGTTTGTTAATAATATTGCCAATTGTGATTAATACTACTTGATAGACACATGTCTATGAAATGAACATTGAGAATTCAATTCTGTACACTGGATTAAAATGTTATCATGATAATATGAACACTAATAAAAAGCTGTTATCGTTATGCAAGTGTTTTATTGCAAGTCCTGTCACGATGGGCTCACCACAATTTTTCTTCCGTCTAGACCACGAGTCTAGTTTTAAGAATTAAGTAATGACCCCTGATAAAAAAAAAATTTATAAAAATTCAGGGGGACGTTTCAATGGTAGCAGAGCGTGGTTGAGATCTATGAGCTGAAAGGTGACAGGACTTGAAATGTAATTTGGGGAGTTCAAATAGATTCTGGGTCAGTAAGGGAGAGTGCAATTATATATATATATATTTGGTGGATTTTATAAGAGGAAATGAGTTTAAAGGAAGATTTTTATTGGTGTTGTGCATGTTAATTGTTTTATAAAATGTTAATGTTGTCTTGTGTATATTAAATCTTATGTATGTAAACCGGTTGTAACATATATATATATATATATATATATATATATGATGTAAGGGTCACACACACATTTACACAATTGTTTGAGTGGCTTACTTTCCTTGTAGGGTTTTGAGTACGTTTAGAGTAAACAAGATTTTTTTGCATGGCCCAACGCTGTCAGACCTTGTCGGAGTTGGTCAGGACCTGTTTAACCGTGTTGCATATTGTCATGAATGGTTGAAGTACACCCGATCTTTAATAATTTATGGCCTGACGTGCAGGCATTAATTGTTTGATTGTACTTGAAGCTACGGTACCTCGATTGAGGAATTATCCTGGTTTAAATACACGTGAATTATGGTCATGTCGGACCATACGCCTGCTTGGTATCAATGTTGTTTCGTGTTTTCTTGTGTTGGGGAGATTGCTCTGCTTCGTTTCCCCTTTTTCCTCTCGCTTCGTTAGGGAGCCCTGAAGCCACTTGATGCGACTCAAGTTTTTCCTCTTTTTTGTTGTGATGGTGTGTTAAATTGTTGTAATGTGTTGTTCTGATTACGAAAATTTGATGGCTGACATTAATTAGATTTTGGGTGGTGTCATATGGAGCGTCGGTCAAGGTAGTAGTAATAGTGGGGTTCGAAATGAGGAACTAATTGAAATAAAGACGAGTAGGATTTTGTTACGGCCCCGTTTTTGAAAGGGAAGTTTCAATGGTAATTGTACACGAGAGAAATATTTTAAAATTAAGTATACGTGGAGTTATTAAACCAGAATCATTACAATAGTTTGTAAAATGATATAGACTGAGGCGAGATGACCCTTGGCCAGCTGATAACCGCACGGGTAGCGGAATTCAATCATTGTTCTATTTATCAGATAGACCGTTGTAAGGTATCATATAAATATTGCATTCCTAATATTCTGAATTTATGACCCACTTCTTGCAATCAGCCGTTCCATTGTTGGCAAATGATGATCTGTTATTAACGTTGAATTATTGTTTGGCCCGTTCCATGCCGCATTCCGGGTTGATGTCCCCAGTTGTTTCAAGGTCTCTTGTATTGGTGAGTGCAGACTTTCCGCAGAGAAGTTATCCCCCCCTTACTCACATATTAAGGTTAGCAATTTGATAGAGTGATTGAGAGATTGATGTTCGCGTGACCTCCATCCGATCTTTCTGCCTTTTTAGTCGGGGCCGTCCGCCCTAGAGTAGGGAAATTGGCCATGTATATGTCAAGGTCGGTGGTTACCTTGTTGTGTTGCATATGCGTGGTCGGTCCACGAGGTGGACAGTTGTAGAGTGGGTGGGCACTAACATATCAAAGTCAGTAGCACCTTGTTGGCCTTCGGGCGTGCATATGTGAGTGGCAGTAGTAGTAGGTGGTGGTCACCAGTGAGGGTGACGCGTAGGGGCGGCCCCCTGGAATTGGCATGGTGGAGAGGGTCGTGTGGGGATGGTCGTTGTCCCGTTGAAAGTTGCTCGGTCCTTGGTAAGGGGGGAGAATAGAAGTTATCCTGATTAGGTATTGGTCCTTGGGTCTCAGTTGTGAGTGTAAGCCTTGGGAGGTCAGAGCTCTAGGGATCCCGAATCTCGTCTTTCTTCTTTTCTTCTTCTATCTCTTGTCACTGTATGCTGACCCTGATCAAGTCAGCACGCAGTAACCGCACACTCACACACAAACACATTCAAACACACATGCATATAACACTCCACTTCTTCCTTCCTCTCGTTTCGTTTTCTCTCTGAGCCTCTGTCTTCCTAAGTGCGATATTTTCCTGAGATTACCCAAGGGAGCCGAGAGTCCTGTGGCTGTAATGATGTAGCCGGGAGACTGTGAATGTAGCTGATTCTTTTGGGGCAACCATGTTGCCTTTTTGGGGTGAGGGTGTGCCGTTGCAAATTTAGATAGTAAATTTTCCCGGCCATATTTCGCGCCGTCAATGCCGACCGAATGTCAGTACCAAAGGTTACGCGCGGGCTAGGCAAGAGCACGGCTATATAGCTCTGCCTTGACCGTTATATCGCGATAGCTTGGGGCAACGTAATCAAGTCCGCAGCGACACGTCAGCTGTTTTGTACAAGTTTTTCGATACTCGTGGTCGGCCGGCAGGAATAAATAAAAATTCAGGGGGACGTTTCAGTCCTCGTTTTTATTTATACAGATCTATATGGTCGCGATGAAAAACAACAATATATTAATTAATACTAACGCAACACATGAAATAATAGTAATAATAATAATAATAATAATAATAATAATAATAATAATAATAATAATACAAGAAATTCAGTGAAAACGACGGGAAAGAGATTACGAATAATGTTAACCTACATAATTTTTATACCCGGTTTAAAAGGAAGCGTATTAAAAAACGGACGCGATTCGATATGGCCTCCCAATACAATGGAATTTATATTCGGTGTAAAAAAAGACAATTATAGAAAATTGAAATATTCACAGCTTCGTCCGGACAACATCATATACGATATGGAAGTTTTCGGCATACCTTATTTTTCGATATATCGATTTATAATTACAGAACCGCAAAAAGAATACGGTAAAAACGTGGTAAAAGGTTTTCCCTACGATTGGAGAAAATCCGTTGAGGAAACGACCGAAAAATTGTTTTTATATTTAAAATCGCTTTTCAACGCAAAATACAATAACCATTTCTACTTGATAGGCCATTCTTTAGGAGGTTTAATCGCTACGAATATATTGAAATATAAACACGAGTTAATTCAAAAAAGGTTAATAGGAATCTGTACTATAGCTTCACCTTTATTGGGATCGTTCGACGCATTCGTATATTTGTATCTTTTAAAATCGAAAAACAAGTATTACGGAAACCTTTCAAGTAAAGAAAAAATGCATGTTTTAACCGTGACATATCAATCTATACGATTTGGTTCCGTACGATATCATTGCAAAACGGACGATAATAGGTAACGAAGCGCATAAATCCGTCATGGAATTTTTATTCGCTATGCAAACATTTATGGAAATGAAAACATTACCAGATATAAACAAACTGATAAAGGGTTAGAAATTCAGCGTAAATTTAAAAAAATGTTTATTCGATTTTAATCACAACTCAACGCGTATGAACATAGTGCAAAACGTCAACTAGAGGTTGTAGATCTTCGTCATTAAAAATCTGACGAAAACATCGTCTACTGGTACGATTATAATACGTCTGGAGACGGTGTAGTAAATCACACGAGCCCCAAGAACGTTTGACTGTGAGCGATTTTAACGATGTAGATGAAAACGTTCATACGTCTATATGTAAAAACGGTTTTGTCGTTAACACGATAAAGAACGAAATAAACCTATCAACACGATGTTTTTTTGATGGAAAATGTTTATTCACTAAACTGAGGAACAATTTGTTCCCACAGCTGATTAAACACTATCAACACTCTACGAATATATATTTTTTGGAAATAGAATTTTACGCTTCTTCTATTAAATTTAATCAACACATTATGTTAAAAACCTGTTTTAAAATTCAATTTACCACAAGAGAATGGTATTTAAAAGCTGTAACTTGTTTCGATGAAAAATACAAACGATTATCATCTTACGATAACATTTAAAAAAAATCTCAATATAACATCGGTTGAATTTTATTTTTTTTAAATTCTACAAATCCAAGTGTCGAATTGTATTTAGAAATACAAAATTCTTTTAATATAAACGAGCTTAATACTATTTATTTACATATAAGTACAGACAAAAATATATACAAACGCCAAATTGTTTTTGGAAATACAAGATATATATGTATAGAAATAAATATATACGTCTTTAACGAAATAATAGGATATGTAATAGATGTATTATTTAGAAATATCTTAATTATTTAAATATATACGTCTTTAACGAAATGATAGGATATGTAATAGATGTATTATTTACAAATATTTTAATTATTTACTTACACGTATTCACATTGTGCACAGTATTCAAATATCATATTTTATTTGAAAATACAAAATTCATTTAACGAGATAATAGATACGTAATAGCTATAGTTCAAATATTTTTATACAATTTGCTTAACGTAAGATTTCGATGGCTTATTGTTGAAAGACGACAGTTCGTCCCAACGGATATGTTGTATAAAGGCACTCATACATACAATGTACTTTTTATCTGTTTTTATAAACGTATTGGACAATCTGCTTCCATTTCTATCATTCTTCTATACAAACGGTCTGCAAGCAAACATGGAAACTCCGTTCCGTACTTCGCTATACCCATACGTTCATAGTGAATATAAAGTTTGTTTAGCTTAAGGTTTTTATAGATAATTTTCGACATGACAGTAATCAAAAAGTCGAACGACATGGGCTGATATCTCGATATGGATTCCCAATCTAGGATATCTGAAAATTCTCTAATTACGTCTTCAGTTATTATTTGAAATGAACACACCGTTTCTATATCTAAATATGTTGAGAATCTTCTCAATAAAGAAGGTGTCATTGGATAATATTTGGAAACCAAATTCCAGTTTACAAAATCACGCATTTCATACAAAAATTCATCTTCCAGTCGCATACTGACAGTAACTATGTTCCATAGTAGGTGATACTTGTGTTGTCTTATAAACTCATAGTTGTATTTCGATATTGTTTTGGATGTAATTAACCAATCCAACCTCAGCTCGAGATTTTCTATGAGTTTTGTACTCAGGTATCTATACCGTACAAACAGGCTCCAATTTATTCGGTCATGATATTTCTGTAAAAATGAGTTGTTAACGTTATGATTAAAAGACGGCAGTTCGTCCCAATCGATATATTCTATAAAGGAACTCAAAAATAATTCGTCCAACGGACAATATCTTGAAAATAGAATCCAATCGATTTTGGTTATGTATCGAGCAACAAAATCTACAGACAAGTTTGTTGCATAATGTAAAATGTCCCATTTTATGTACTCACTAAATTCGCACAAATCTTCTTCTTCGAATTCATAGTTGTATGAAATAGCATCCCACGGTACGATATCCCTACATTCTCGCAATAATCGTACATCCACCGGATGCCAATCGAAATATACTATAAAATCGGGGTCGTTTTTATGACGTGATAGAACCTCATATATGTAACTTTGTTCGACTTCCGTATCCAAAAGGCACTCGTACCATCGTAATAACTCCCAGGACGAAAGATACTGTAATATGTTATTTCCTATTAGGTAGTTTTGAAAAAGTCTGTATAACTTTACGTCCGTTTTCCCCGCACAATCGTTTCCCTCACCATTGGTTTTTCTCTCCATGTCCTTAACGTTTTACGACTGATAGTTCTCTGCCAGATGCCAGACTTTTCATTGGGAGAAAAATAAGAAGTTTGAGAGTAGGGAGAACACGATTCATTATCATCCGACAACGTATAAATAGAACCTTCCGTGAATTTCATCGCATAGTCGTACAAGTATGCACAACTACAACACAAGTGAAATAGATACGTTAGTAATATTAACAAGGTGTGTATATATAGGTGATACGTTATTAACAACAACAATAAGCAGAACGGAGAACGATGGAAAGGAATAATAATTGTTGCCGTTGGAAAGAAGACAGAACCACCGTGATAGTGCCCACTTATACAAACATAAAACAGTACGAAAACGCATAGTAATCAATCGCAATTCGGATTATAAAGAACTGGAGTATGACGATTTTCTACAAATAATGTTCCCACTTTATAAACGTGATAAAAGTGCATTGGAACAGTTACGAGTATTAATACGTCATGGTGAGTTCGCGAATTGTGGAGTAAAAATACAAAACATTACGGAGTGTAAATTTTTAGATGCTCTATTAAACCGATTCTACGATTATAGACTGTACCTCAATAATACAATGTACGACATCTTATGGACAATGAGAGAAAACAATAGAACAATGAGTGTTTAAAAAAAATGTTTCCCAAAAATTGGGTTTCAAACAAATCCTTTTAATAAAATATATTTCGAATATTATACTCAAAATATAGAAAAGGAAAAACAAATTTTAAATTTTGAAACCGAATAGTTGATAGAAGGGAGGGGGTTTCACGAAGAATCAGATGGGACACATCCCACACAAATTATACAGAATTTATGGAAATGTTCGTCCCTTTTTATCCAAATGATGTGATATTATTGGAAAAGTGGACACACGCATTAAAGAAACGGGAAAAAAGGGAGTTTTCAAAGATAATAATGTTATACTTTATTTAAACAATTTATTAATTCATTTAAAAGAACATTTTTTATTTAATAAAAACACTACTTTTTCGAAAATAAGTGAGTGTAGTACTAACAAATACGTATACAAGACGTTACCCAGATTATCATTTAAAGAAGTGTTTTTATTAAAATGCGTATGGGACAAAAAACTAAAAAAAATCAAAGATCTAAATGTTTGTTTGATACATACTGTGTAATGTAAATATTGTATTATTGTATGTGTATTTATTGTATATTTGTATTATTGTATGTGTATTTATTGTATATTTGTATATATAAAATTGTATTTTATATTAGTGATTTTTATATATTTTATATATTTATAATAATATATTAGTCAAAATAGTTTCTTCTGAAAGTTGTTTTGTCCTTTCAATACCTAACGCACGTTTCACTAAAACACATCAACGCCATTAGAGGTTTGTAAAAAATGATGTGTACATATTATAAATATCTAACTTTTATAGGAGTTAGTATAATCATTAATTTAAATTATAAGCTGGATCGCCGATTTTATGGTAAAAATAAAAATCAGTATCTAACAGTCTGCTATAATAACACTTACGAGATCATGGACCCAGTTACTCAGAGAATGAAGGGGACCTACAACCAATCATCCATGAAGAAATATTTTAAATATGAAAATAATGTGAATGATAATTTCATCAATCCCGTAAAGGCATTTTCTGAAATGATCAATCTTAGTGAGGGGGCAATATGTAACGTTACATATCATCACCATACCAAAGAACCACAATTAAACATGAACTAACTATCAGCTGACACATAAACAACCAAGTATAAGGAATTGTATAACAATTATTAAATTCAGTTCAAGAATTAATGACTAAATAATGATTCAACAAACAATGAATAATATAGTAATGAAGACAACAACAAAGAAGATACTATACCAAATGTGATTAACCCAAATACCCAATAGATTAGGTAGGTGAGTAGAAACAAAAAAACAAAAAAAACAGGTACAATAAGTAAGAAAGAATAAGTTAAAAGGCACATGAAAAAATCCAAATAAGAATATAAGGCAAGGAAGAAATAAAATGTATCAACCACTCTATACCAAGATGAGAATAACCATAAGATAAATAAAATAGAAAAAGAGAACTCCAGAGGGAAGGACAAATAATAATATAAAACTATTAACAGACCATTTTAATTGACTTGACTACGACTATAATTCTGAATCCAAACAAAAACATACTCAATAATGACTAGGAGAGTGAAAATAAAACCTGTATTAACATAAAATAATAATGTATAATAGATAACAATAAGATTGTCTCTTACCTGCAAATTGTATAATTGATATAACTCAAGGGATATCAGAAAAACTGATAAATAACCATTAAACTTGTCAATAGAGTATAAATTAAATTGAATCATAACTACTAAAACAATAAATGATAGTTAATACTATTAGTAAATAAGAATAATGGAGTGAAAGGTATAAAAAATAACACACCATGTAAATCTATTGTTGTAAATTAGAGTGGGGGTCCACATAACCTAACTCACTAAGCATTCTCACTTATAATGACAAGAATCAATACTAAAAATGTTATAAAACTATGGTATCTTGTACTCCACTGAAACTAGATATTATAAGGACCATTCTATGACTAAGATTAATTACCCAAAAAGGTGATATGTGTTGTGATTAGTGTAAATTAACAGACTGAAATGAACAGCATAGAATTTACTCACTAAATACACTAAAAAACCTTAGAAATACTAGAAAAAAGAGAAAGAAATTACTCTCAATGTAAACAATGATATGTAATCTAACCATTATCATGTAAACCAATAATAATTGTCACGGAGTTAAGTCATAATAATATAAATAAGATATACATGACATGTGGCACTGGGTGCAAGAGTCATTATTGGATAACCAGCAAATAAGAATATTCATATGTATACCGACTAGTATAAAACTCGATAGTAACTATGATGGCCGTTTATCTAAAAGATAAGGACTTAATAATAAATGTATAAATTAGAATAAGGAGAATTCATATGACACCTAGTAATGCAGAACTATAGGTGATTATAATGACTAAATCCAACAAAATAAAAGTGTATTAACAAAAAACTGAGGTAACCAAAAGTTGTAATGGTCATCTGAGATTATGACATGTTAGAGATTGTTCAGACTCAACTATTAAACTATCATAGGTGAATCGAGTCATAGTGCTATAGGCATACAGAAGCCTAGGCCTAACATATGTGTTTTGTGCATAATTTTATGTAAATACTGAGTAATAAGTGTAAAAAAGGACTTGGAATGAATTATCTCTATGAGATATGATAACCAAATGTTAACTTAAGTAAAATAGTACATGAGTTTATTAAAATTTGTATTAATCCTAGATTCAAATTACTATCTTTGTTAATAATAGACGAAAGTGGGCCTTGTGAGGTGTCTAAATAATGAGCCAGACAATCGCCATATCATGGTAAGGCTAGATGGGCAGTCACAAGTAACAAAAATTTTATATCAGTTGTAATGTATTTTCATTAATTTTGACAAAATATTTTGCGTCACTTTTTTAATCTCTACACCAAAAACCCACGCTTTCTGTAAAATTAAATAATTTAGTAAAGGGGGAGTATGTACACACGAAGGAATGTCATCAATTTTTGACCAATCAGAAGAGTTAAATTGAGATGTGGTCAGGTAACGCAGATTGGAATAGCGGGGAAGGCACGAAATTTTTGGACACTTCTGCATTGTTAACGACGCGAGACAGACGACAGCTCCGCGCTAAATTAAATTGAGAGAATACCCATCATGCAGTGTGTAATCCGAATGTAAATACGGGTCGATATAACCTCATTTGCTCAAAGTGTTATAAAGTATTAATTAAATAAAGCAATGAAGTTTAGTGAACGTGTAACAGTGAATTAACGATTTCATAGTGTATAATAATGTGCAATTGCGTGAATTAAGGGAAGTATGATGACAATAAATTATACTTATAAGAATTAACAACTTATGCGATAAACGTATCGAACCTAATGAATACTATGAACTAAGATGAACATTAAAAGGGCTTTGAACCTTACTACCTTTGTAAAATTGATTATTGTTAAAAAGATTTATTCATAAATCAAGGTTAACTGGACATAACCATAGACGCTCCAGGTCTAACTTAAAATGTTGACGCTACTCGTATTTTTGAATTTTATGTTATTAGTTTAAAATCTTCTTTATTAATATAATCACTCTCCTACTACTCAATTATTATAGTAGTGTAACTCTTCTAGTTGCGTATTTTGCAGTCTAAAAGGACCTATTTTAAAGTCAACCAACTTAACTAAATTTTCTCTAATACGGTTTTCTGAAACCAGAATAACCACCCTGAGAAAAGTTGTTTTAGTTTTTTAAAGTACATTATTATTGTAAATGAACGATAATCAATTTAATTGTTATGTAAAATAATTATCTAAGCATCATTAATGAATAAATTGCATTTTTACCAGATAAAAGAGATAAAATTATTTCTTTAGACGATCGCATTCAGGTTAGGTGAACAGCTAATAGCAGTTGGTAACACTCGCCGGCGGCAATGAAATTATTTAAATGTTTTAGATTGTCGTCTCGACTATGCCTTGTTGACAGGACAGTTAACAAGGGAGATCTTCATTCCAAGCAAGTACTTCATTAATGAATACACTTAATTCCTATGACTATTAAACTTATAATTCATTAAACAAAACAACGTCAGAGACAATTAACGGATGCCAATGGTGGAATCTTAACCAATTCGTCTAACTTATAGAAACCACAAGTCAATTAATCTACAATTCATAATTTAATAATAATTCAATAATCAACAAGTAGAAACAATTAAACCGATCCTATACAAAATTGGCGCTCAAACGTGAGGCCTAACGAAATAAATTTTATGGGGAAATTAGAAAGAACAGGACCCATAGAACGAGTTAGTTACAAAATTGGCACCAACAACTTGGGGCTTTAACAACAATTAAACTCAACATAACTTAAATAATTTCAATTGGATATATTTGTAAAAAGAATTAGAAGAAGAGAACAAGAACCAAGCAAACCAGTTACTTAGTTACAATATTCCTGGTCCGATTACGTGTACACATAGTTACCGATAGCCACAACAAAGATTTTCAATTTTTTGCACTTTATCTAATACAATCTGAATTAAAATCGAATCCCATTAACAAAGCTAACAGTATTCTATTTATATTAATTTCTCCTTTGTGTTGTTTAAACGCATATTTGCAATCAGTAATTCTAGCTTTTTCTTCTATACACAACCCTCTCTCCCAATCGATTTTAGAATTGCGTACTTTAGGTGTATCGTGTGAGGGACTAGCGCTACGAGTTTATCTTTTTTAAAACGTTTTCTTCGTTGATAATCATTATTCAGTCTCTGTTCTTGTGATTTTTTATAAAAACCTTTATCTCCTAGTATTATTACTTCCATGTTCCTTAAGGAAATGGAAGTATGGTGTTTCATAAGGAGTCGTCGTCGTCGTCGTTGTTATTTGTCGTTTCATCGTTATTATTATCGTTGGTTTCTCGTACTGATATTGTACTGGTACCGGGTTCGTCATCGGGATTTCGTTTTCTTTTTCTATAGGAAACAAGATCAGTCTCCTCTAACGTTATAGGGTTAATAACGTTATTAATAACGTTAATACGTTCTGCAGCATCATCATTTTGTTATTGATTGTGAGATAGGCCTATCGCCGCATTTTCCATAGCTTCGTATTGCGTTGTTGGGAACATTCTTTTCGTTGTAATATCGTCGTCGTCGTCGTCATCATCATCATCATCATCATCATCATCATCATCATCATCATCATCATCATCATCATCATCATCATCATCATCATCATCATCATAATAATAATAATAATTATTATTATTATTAATATTATCGACAGATTTGTTTGCTTCTACTACATTAATTCCAAATCCGTATTCTTCATACGGATTGCTAAGTCCTATAAGCCTTACAGATCTACAAACCTTGACGGATCTACGTTATTATTATTAATATTATCGGCAGGTTCGTTTGCTTCTACTACATTAATTCCAAGTCTGTATTCTTCATATGGATCGCTAAATCCTATAAGCCTTGACGGATCTACATTAGCTAACAACGAATTGCCACTATTAATAGAAACATTACTAGAAAAACGACGAATAAAATCGAAATCGTTCTCGTTATAATAGTTGGTGTTAATATTTCCATTAGCAACAACAGCATTCGTACCGTCTTCCAAATAACCTCTACCATTCGTATGAGGAACGGTGTTAAATATTTCAGACATTTTTCCTTATTAACCTTTGAATTTTTTATTTTTTAAGGATTTTTTTTAACACGTATTACCTCGTAGGAGATTCAATTTTTGATCGATTACAACACCGTTTTCTTTTTTGTAATTTTTTGTTGTTGTTTTGTAATTGTCGATTTGGACTTTTCGACCGACTTCGACTTCTGCGACTACGACTCCGTACTTGTCGATTTGGACTTTTCGAACGGCTTCGACTTCGATTGCGTGAACTGAATTCGAGCGACGTTTGTTAGGTGATCTGCTTCTGCTTCTACTCCGTGCATCTTGAACTGGAATTATAATTGCGTTAAATTTTTGTTTCTTAATTCTGTTACTTTGTATAGTCGATCTTTTTCTCGTTTTCGTTACACCCGAAGCTGCCAACAATTTCCTTTCCGTAGATTTATTCATTTCCTTATTATATATTTCAAATTATTATAAACTTGCTTATTATTATAATGAACAAAACGTATGTACTTTTTATTGCAAAACAGTGTTCATTAAATGTTCTGAACAGTTTTCATTGTGATCGAATCCTTTAGATAAATCTACGGTTTGAAAAGGTTGTTTATCGTTATGGAACGTATAACGCTCTATCATTTTACAACAATACAAATTACCAATTTAATGTAATCTAATTTGTGCTGTGCTAACATGTATCTAACATTACTATTAGAAGTTACCAATTACTGGGGTTTGGGTGTAATCATAATAAGAGTAGTCATTTTTAAATTGTACATGTTTTCATTAATTTATTCAAAAGAAATCATATGTGTTTTAAAATAGCATTTACTTCGCCATAAAATATTCATTATCATTTGTTTAAACGTTTCTTTGTTTGCAGTACATTCATTATAAAATAAATCTTATATAGACTACTATATTAACAAAAATCTATGTTAAACATTTATTTGTTAATCTGAAATTTCTCGACCGCTCAGTCTGACTGTGTGCTTTATTTGCAGTCTTGTTTTCTTTGCTTTATATATTTTTTCTTCATTACATTACTCTATGCATTGCATACATCTTAATGCTTTATAAAATTTTAAATTGACTAATAGAATTGTTATTCTTCTTCTATACTTCCAACTACGTTACGTTATACATTGCGTGTAATATTACTCACTGATTACTTTACACGCTTTAATTGAAAATTTAAATTTATTACATTAATAGTTAATCATCTAAGCAACGATTTAAATTAACCTTAATTAATTGTTCATCATCCAAGAAAATTCTTACTAAATTTAAATTATATTCTATTATCTCTATCTACATTTGACATAAATTTTCTTTATTTAAAAATTTTAAAATGTCTTTTCAATGTCTTTATTTTTTCATTTATTAATTATAAATTGGTTATTTGTCACCTCAATTCTGTAGATTGTACCCCTGTCCTCCGGTGATCGGTAGGTCCTCTTCTAATGGATTTTCCTCACGTTCTCCGGTTCCACTTGTCGTCCTTCAGTTACTCGTTCCTTATGGTCCTCTCTGGTTGCTGTAGAATGATATGTCGCTCTGCATCAGCTGCTGTTGTCCTAGCAGACGCCTCGATTGCTCTGCATATCGTTCCTCTGCTTGATATGACCTCACCAGTTGTCTAGAGTGCTGAACATTTGTGGTTGTAGACTGGTGGTGTATGTTCGATAATTGTATTTAAAATAATCAAACTAAGGGTTACTGTTTGATACTCGGATGAACGTATTGTCCATCCGACTTTACAGTTTATTTAAAAAAAATCGCGTCGCTAACGGACGTAGCGTCTCGCTGCTTCTGAAGACTGATTGAGAGTAAAATTTGGCTCTCCTGGGTCCGTATTTATATTCAACAAAAAAAACCACACCTGTCGGCTCAGGATTCTGCATGTCAGAAACTGTCCGTGGCGTCAGTTCCCCCACTATCGTCCAATGTCACATTTTCGCACATTTCTGCCAATTGCAATGTCTGATGCGGATTTCAAAGTGATCTAACATTGTCTGATTTAATTACACATATTATATGTAATTACTATAGTGATCGCAAAATTAGTGTAATTACTATGCTCTTTAAATCGCACAGAATTCGCACTGAACGGCATAATCACAGTTTTCGCACTGCACATGTTTATGATTTTTATGCATATTTATAAGTCTTTGCAATCTTTCTAACATTTACGGTTTGCTTATAATTAAATAAAACTATAATTTAGTACTATCTATTTGGGGTGAGATTTCAAACTTTCAGGCTTGAACAGGCTCCACGCACACACACTATTTACTACTGTACACTCTCTCAGCAATAATCGCGTGATCATGCATGTTCATTCCTGCGTCTAATTCATCTTTCAACTTCACACCTGTGCTTGTCTATTACATATTACTAAAATTAATCTAAATATTTATTTTATTTAATAAATGCACATTACAGCATATGCTTGTATTGTCGCACTATATTCACTCCGTTTTTCGATATAAAATCTATGTATTCTATAATAAAATACGTTTCTATTTTCCTACAATGAATATCGTTTTCCAACGTCAACATCAATATTCTCGTTAACTCGCAATTATAAACGAAAGGTTTAGTTAAAACGTTTTTAATCTGTTCCTCCACAATCGATCGAATAAGGTATCGGTTATATTATAAGAAGACCAACGTCATCCAAAACGGCTTCTTCTCGACTAAATAGAATTTCTAATATGAAGCATTATAATAATAACGAAGAAATCGATAATAGTAGCGGAGATGATGTAATGTATTATTATAATGGTGGCGCCAGTGGTAGTAATACGGTCGGAAAAACTGTCATGAACAGGCTGAAAAAAAGTAAACAGATGTATAGCTTATGTCTTGTTCGGAAGAAATGATAAATAACTTCAAGATACACTCGCAAAACGTATCGCTTTTGATATTCCTATGTGTTGTATTTATTTGTTTGGCGACATTTTTCGATTTAAAAAAAGTCTACTTCCATGTAATTGAAACGATATCTATAGTCCTATCTTTATATAATATTTGGTTACAATTTGTAATAAGCAAAAATTTAAATGTATCGACAATCAATGGATAAAATCAAAACTGTGATTTTGATCGTTTTTGTTATTTCATTCGTAATGATTTTTTTTTTAAACGGATATTATAAGACGACAACATGCGAACCCAAAGAAGAAAAAGAAAATTTTTACATAGAAACAAACGAAAATAATCTTTACGAAAAGATAACAGGAAAGGATTGTAATATGTCACCTTTTGTAACCAAAAACAACGAATTCGTAGAGTGTAGTAAGTTGTGTGGAAACGACAACTACGGCCACATATACGTCGAAGACAATACGTTTATAAACGTAGATAACAGTATAAGTAGTAGCGGCAGTTATTGTTTACCGAAAACTATACTGTATTGTAATACTAGTAGGCCCCCTACATATAGAGATTTTCGAGTGGAGGGAGGTAAATCTAATGATCGTATTGGCTGTTAGAAATTTGGAACCTTATCGCCGTTGATTAAGACCATACTATTGGGCGAAAAGGAAAACGTAGAGAGGATAGACGTGGAGTGGGAGTAACAATTTTGACAGTACGTGTGTAAAAAGCAAAGAGTAAAGACGTACAACGAAATACTGTTACAAAATATATTTGGATTGTATAAGTAATTGATTGTAAATACAATTATTAGAAAGTTAATACAGGGTTTGTTTTTATTTAACATCGTACCATTTTATTAAATTTTTTGTTATTGTCGTTTACCACTGATTGTTATTGTCGTTTATATAAAAATATTATAGGTTTTCATTAAATCGTACACGAACTTGGATTTGACGTTAGATTCGAATAATTTTTGTATGTACTTGTCGTTGTTCCAATTACATATGACTATATCGAAACTGTAGCCGTACTGTTTTCGTATCCACGATACCAAAATCGTTAACGTTATTATTTGATAATAAACACGAA
The DNA here is from genome assembly GCA_034769895.1 of Magicicada septendecula. Classification (NCBI taxonomy): domain Eukaryota; kingdom Metazoa; phylum Arthropoda; class Insecta; order Hemiptera; family Cicadidae; genus Magicicada; species Magicicada septendecula. Next base: position 245,622,129 of record CM068372.1, read on the forward strand.
ACACGGTTTTCATTCGAAAACGTTTAAAATTAGTTTGTAATTGTAAATCTTATATTGCGCAATTGTAATAAAAGAATTGCTTTAAGTAAACAGGCGATACAAGTTTGTTTTCAAAAATCAGTTTTTGTTTGTTTGCCGGTGATAAGGGTTTTTTATTCTTTTCTTCGTGGATGTAGTGTCGCTTTTTGTTTTCGATTCGTCATCAAAATACAATTTACTACAGTGTGCGTTACCGCTCGAAGACGTTAGAAACGTTTTCGTTACCGTTATCGTTAGAAACGTTTTCTTCATGATCATGGCGTTCCAAATTATAACCCGTATTGTTGTCGGGCTGAAAATTCAAATTTATCTTCAATACAGTGGCGTTTTTTAATGAATCTTTTGTAAATAGATATTTTGGTCCGATATGATTTTCCGACACTCTTTTGCCCATTAAATGCGATAATAGGTCTACCAGATAAATTTGTTCTAATTCCTTTTTCGGGTTTAATAAAGAAACCTTTTTCAAGTGTTTATAAATATTTTTGTTATTTTGAGTAAATAAAAATTGAGATTCATCTAATTGTACTTGATAGAGTTAAAATATAACTCAAATTGTTGTTCGTCGTCCTCCTCGCCGTCGTTATTGTTATCGTCGTAGTCGTCGTCTTCGTCTTCGTTGTTGCCGTTGTCCCCGACAACGTCGACTGTATTAGTGTGCTTTTTCTTGTTATTATCGTTTTCACTTTTAAGATCTTGGTTAATCCTATGGACGGAAGATGGTGTCAATAGGATTCGTTCATAAACGTTTTTGTTTTTCTAAGATATCTTTGTTTAAAGAAAATATTTTGTAAATAGTAACCTCTTTGATTTCGTCGGTTATTATAGACGATTTGTTGGTTTGTTTGTTCTTCTTCGTATGCGGGTTTCGGGTCTCTCTTGGGGTCGGGACACAACGCGTTGACGTAGGCCTATATTGGTTTTGTTCTGAAGACTGCCTGTTATTATTCGTCGTGACATATTCGTATACCGATTTAAAAGACATTGTGAGAGGGATTTTTTTGATGTCTATCGCTTAAAATAAGAACGTCAGTTTTTCCACTTATTGTTTCGGTCGTTATTACTTTACTCGCAATTTTTCGTTTTATTTTTCCTCGTCTAAATTTTTCTCTTCACACGATAGGCTTATATGACCGATTATATCGGCTAAAGTATCGAATTTAGTTCCTGAAACATTTGCAGTCGTATCATAGGTTAGTGAATAAACTATTTTATCGAAAATTTTTATTAACAATAAAAACGTTAAATGTTTTAGAAAATCCTTTTCGTTTTCAAAAATTCTGAGTTTTTTATACACCGAATAACCTATTTCTTCTTCTTCCGTTCGTCGCTCTTCTACGTTTATGTAACTGTTCAGCAGAGTTTTTTATATTCGTTTAAATTCTTATTGATTTTTTTCTCTTCGTTACAAAGCAACCTTTGACGTTTCTTTTCCACGTCTTCTAGTTTATTGCTTTCCGTATATTTTACGCGATAATCGCACGATATGTTCAGTACAAAAGTAACGAACCAGATGCTTTTTAATAAGGATAATTCGCCGTAAAAATCACAAGTGAATGTAAACGCTCTTTGTTGTTACGTCTTGTTCTGTTGACATAGCCTGACGGTGGTCCATTTATATGACACGTGTTACGTAATTCTTTACCATTAACACTATTAATACTACTACTACTACTACTACCATCAACGTCATCATCATCAGTATTAATATTATTATTATTTTGTATTAAAAGGGTTTTATTTAATATCATTCCTATATTGGGAAACAAACCGTTGTAAAACGTGGATGGAAAAGTAGTAGGCCTATAGCTTTGGCGTTATTCTAGTTAATAACGCTGCCACGACAATCGTTCTTATGCTTGAGTTTTTTGTCGTCTTCGTCATCACCATCATTGTTGTCGTTATCTTCATAATCTACGTCTAATATCGGTAATATAAAATCTACCGTCTTACAGAATAAAGAATTTTTGTTAACAAAATACACGTTTTATAATATAGGTTGTAACTCGTGTTTGTTGAAAACTTCAAACAAAGAATAAGGTATAATTTTTGTAGTAATAGAATTTAAAGTATGATTTCGTTTACTGAAAACCGATGAATAGACATTACGAGACACAAACAAAGAATTAAAATTTCTTTCACAGATTAATAATAACGATAAAAGTATATCTTTAAACGATTTTTCTTTATTAACTATTGCATATGACAACGATCGTTGATTGTTTCTATTTTTTTCTACTAGTAATTTTATACAAACCACTATGTTGTCTTTGGTATTGACGAGCGCTTCCGGCAGTCAAGCCATCTTCAGGTCATTTACCAACCTTTCTATTTTGTTCTTCCATTACCACTTCACTTTATTATTATAAAAAAATTATAATTCTTATGATATATATATATATATGTATATATATAGTTTACGTATGTATCGTTCTTTGTTTTTTGATATTATTAGTAGTAGCAGAAGTAGATAAAAATTATTTTGTTTGTTAAAAGAGTGTATCGAAAACAAATACTGTTTATTATCAGAGGTATTGTTGGAATAAACACGATTCTCATGATATTAGTGATTATAGTTTTAACATTTATGACCGGTTGTATATTGGACGTTCAAGAATCTTACAATAACGAATTAAACGTTAATAAATATTTCTTTAAATATGAAAAATCGTAACTACGCGATATGAACAAAATAAAAAAAATCGAATACAGAGATGTCGTCGAAGAAAAAAACAAGGACGACGACTATAATAAAATAGAAAACATATTAGGCCTATGTAACTCTTCCGGTGAACCCATAAAATGTAACGTAAACGCTCCGAGACAATTATCAACTTGTAAACGAGATTTCGTTTGCGTTCATTTAAACGACGACTTTGAACTAATAGAAAACAAAAGAACGATACATACTTGGTTTAAAAATAATAATCTCGAAGAGGGTTATTGTATTCCTTCGTGAGATTATATTAAACAAAATAATTATACAATACAAAATACAACGTCCGGATGTAATCCTAAAACCGGAACGTTATATATGCTTAAATATTACGATACTTTGGTGTCGGCCTGTAAATGTTATTGCATTGCATTATGGATGCGGGGTGTCTTTGCACCCGTGGCTTATTTGCAGCATCTGGAGCGTGTCCAATGGCTGCCAGAAGTGAACATAGTGCTGGTACATTTTCGACTGGTAACCTAAAACTGGAAAGGGAAACCGCCAACCAGTTAGCTGTGAAGGCGGGGGAGAATAAACTTTATTTTGATTTGTGCACTGCCGCTGGTACCGATTCGAGCAACAGATGTTGCCCATTTCAAGTCCAGTCAGCAGACGCCCTGAGGGCGTCGGTCGCTCCCCGCGAGGCGGAGAGCCTCCGTGCCAATGATTGATGACAGCGACAAGCAGCCGACTCAGCGTGCTAGGAGGTGGTCAGGAAGGATAGGACAGTTTAAGTGAAAAACTCTGGTCTAGGACTGATGATTACATTTTTAGTTTAATTTAAAGAGGATGGCATTATGGCGGGTCATCAAGAAGCGCCCGAGGGCGCTTGACCCGTATGGGCGGTGGTAGTTCTGATGCACTGATGGTTCGTAGGTATGGGAGGGTGGAGGTCGAGGCTTTAGCAAAGAGAGTTAGAGCCAGCGACCGGACAAAGGCAGTCAAGGTAGGAACACGGAGACCCCTTCGAATCATGTCGTTCCTTACAAACCAAGGGGACCCCGTCAGGGATCGGAGGGTTCGGGACTGGAAAGCTTCCAGCCTACACCTGTTGGTGGTGGATAAAAGAGACCACCAAGCGGGAGCCGCATAGGTCAGTACAGACCTGAGAAAAAGCAGATAGATGGTAAACTTCGTCAGCATGGCCAGGCGGCTGCGACACGAGAGGAAAGGAGATAATTTGGCTCGGACGCCGCGAGCCTTTGCAAGGGTTTCCGTCACGAGGGCGTTGAAGCAAAGGCGACGATCTAGCCGAACGCCTAAATACTTCACCGATTCTTTGTAGGCGATGGGCCTCCCTTCCAGGGAGAGGGGGATGGACTTACGGGTGAAGCAGATCGCCTCGGATTTCACCGTGTTGATCGTCACCCGCCATTTCCGTAGCCAGTCCGGAAGCTGGTTTAACTGACGCTGCAGCTTTGTACTCGCAAAACGCGGGGACAGGGAGCTGCAGTGATACATAGCGTCATCAGCGAACAAAGACAACGTGACTCCGGGCAATACAGGCAGATCGTTCGTGTACACAAGGTACAGAACGGGGCCGAGGACAGATACCTGTGGTACGCCGGCGGCGACGGGTCGAACTGTAGAACAGGACCCGTCGACGCTCACCCTGAAGGTTCGGTCGATGAGATACGACCGGAGGAAAAACACTATAGCCGATGGTAGAGGGGAATTGGCAAGTTTGAAGAGAAGACCTTTGTGCCAGACTTTATCGAAGGCCTTGCTCACGTCCAACAGTACGGCGACCGTAGCCGCTTGCCTGTTGGTGGAGTCTGACAAGTGCGTAACAACGCGGACCAATTGAAGCGTGGTCGAGTGCTCTCTACGAAACCCGAACTGTTCGCTGCGGATGAAACCATCTAACAGCGGCGAGATGCGAGCCAGCAGGAGACGCTCGAACACCTTCGAGATGACTGTCAATGTAAATGTTAAAACAGTAAATTGTGCGATCAAAGAATTCCTATAACGGGCGACTGCGACAAAGTCGTAGCTTGTGATAAGGGACAATTAGACGATTTAAACAAAGACAACGAATTGAAGTTATCTCTAATGAAATGCGTGAACTGTGTCGAGGGATTCGTTTCGGATAGATACGGTTACGGATACCCGGTGTGCAGAGAAAGATCGTTTTCTGAAAACCAGGAAGACGATATTTACGAATCGTATTTTCGCCGTAACGATATTTTCGGCGGTCGTCCTCGCGGAGATGACGATTTTATGATCATTGTATCCGACGAACGAATAGACAAAACGTTTGCGAGTTATTTTGGCAACAAAAAGCGTTTAGTTCCCAATCCGTGTGCTTTTGACGCGTTCTCGGGGAGACCTTTCGAGTCTGCAGAGTGTTATATAGTTTCGGTTTTGTCCGTTACAGGAGACCGAAAGTACTTTTGTAACACCGATAAACCGGGTATAGCTACTTTTAAATATAACGATGATTTTATCTAACGAATAACGGTAGTAAATAGGCAAACGCTTGTTACGGGTTTTTAAACGACAACGCGGTAATAGATAAAGATTTTTACTGGATATCAGAATATTTTAATATACCGATAAACAGCGGTACTCCGAACGAAACATATCCTATAATCGGAACTCGAACTAGTAAAACGTTTATTAAACCGGAATTGTATAAGAAATTCCATATAGAAAATGAAAATCCCAATTTCATGATAACGGTGTAGCCTATAACGAACGACTTCCTAGAAATTATTCGAAAGAACTGTTGCCTCTGAAAATAAAAGATATCAGATGTGGCAACGAATCGCATCAAAATCTAATCAACGAATACGACGATAGACAGAGTATGGGGTTGCCGGTAAGTGTGATGACTATAGGCGTCCCCATAATGCTCGCCGTGTTGAGTAATTTTACAATAAAAGTAAAAAAATGTAACGATTTGGGTAAAGTCGAATTAAATTGGCCTATACACATATCGCCTTGGGATATAAACAAAATAGTTAACTTTGACGTGTGGAACGATTATTTAACGAAACCTTATGTAGCCTGTATAACCGATAGTAATATTTTAGTTAAACCCAACAAAGACTCGTTTTCGTTTACAGGCATTATCAAATATAAACACGGAATATTTACGCCCTGGTGGGCTCTGGCAGAAGAAGATTTGAAATATTATATTAATCACCTACCAAACGTATACTAAAATGAAAAACAAATAGAATAACGGTGCGAGATCAAATACATTAGACTTTGGAGAAAAGTAATATAACATTTAAAGTCTAAAGACACTGGAACTGTTAAAATGTTGTCACAGTAGTAGTAGGCCTACGTGTTCTCAATAAAAGAATGTAAATGCGGAATATGGTATGGAGGAGGAGTACAAAACTGAGTTTTCTTAATACTGCATACAAATATAAAGTTTATTGTCTTTACAAAAAAGAAAACACACAAACCGTATAATAAATATTTAGATTTTCATTATAAAACGTTTTTAATGCGTTCAGTTCTAAAGTAATTTGTTTCATTTCTTTTATTAAATCTCCGTCCACGTCGATATTGTTATTGTTTGCGAATAAACGATTAATGTTGATTTGTTTTTTTGTATCGTTTCTCCGTGAGTTATCACGTCCGCAAATTCGTTTTTGTGTTGGGAATTCTTTAATTCTGTAACGATCCGATCTACAGATATTAAATCTATAGACGGTGATCGAGTTAATCTATTTAAAACGTGTTCGTAGGCAGCAGCGTTTTTTTCAAAACGCTTGATTAATTTGGTTTTAAATTTAGTCTTATCCAAACACAACACGTCTTCTAATACGTTGTCTACTTTTTTAGACAAACTGTACATTTCTTATTTTAAGTATTCAACATCACAACGTGTTGAGTAATGCCATAAAAGTCTCTGATCCCATTGTCGTAACACCTCGACAAATATATGAACAGTAATAATTTTGTATAAACAAACAGAAGATTCAAACACTGGTAGAGGATTAAACCAAAGGGTACATACACTGAAAAAGACAAAACTGTTTTTAATTGTTTATGTGTATAGATTTTCTTCACATTATAAATATAATGTTCGATTATTTTACGTGCGCTGTGTGTGTGTGTGTGTGTGTGTGTGTGTGTCCAACTTGTCAACATATAGGACCTACTGTGTCTTTCTAGGCCTTCAGTGCGTGCGTGCGCTGTGTGTGTGATTGTGTGCTTGAGTGAGTGGGCACGTGGAAAACTGGTCCATTCTCGTAAACCGTATCGGTTTGTGAGTGTACGTATGCGTTATCAACTTAAAACAGTTGTGTTCAACCTTGAATACGCGTATATTTGACCCACTTGCAATGGATCCTAACTCCTATGCCTATCAGCAAAATCCCCATCTTACACAGTACATGCAGCATCCGACACAACAGAACCCAGGGCATTTTTCGCTGCCTTTACCTCAAAATACGCCATATACTGCAAATGTCTATCATCCACACACTATGAGCGACCAGTGCCATGGGCAACATTCTCATATGCCACCAGAGATGAACGTCCCACCGTCATTACCACCACGTCACACAGAAAGTGAGTCCCAAACCATAACCATTGCACGCAGCGCGAAACCTCTGCGGAGTGCAGACGATGAAAACCACACACGCAAACAAGTTAAACAGAGAAACTATTGGTTAAGTAACCCAATCAACACGCAAAACAGGTATGAAAGATTGGACGACAATGGGGACCTTCAATCAAAAGGGACTGAAAATCTAACGAATACCCCTGACGAGCCTAAACCCCCACCAATATTTGTTGCAGGTGTTAAACAAATCAATCCACTTATTGACTTGTTAAATACAATCGTCCCAGATAAATACGCCATCAAAGCACTTCATAACGATGAAGTGAGAATACAACCGGCAAAGACTATACCAGCATCATCAAGGTATTAAAGGAAAAAGACACTGAATTCCATACATTCCAATCAAAGCAGTCAAGACCATTTCGCGTGGTTTTAAAGAATATACACCCGTCTACAAACATAGGAGGAATAAAAAGCGGCATTCAAGAACTCGGGCACGATCTCATCAACATATTGAACATCAAGCAGCGAAAAACAAAAGAACCGCTACCGCTATTTTTCGTAGACATAAAACGTAATGATAACAATCACGAAATTTATAATATACGTAAACTACTGAATTTAATTGTTACGTTTGAACCTCCGCATGTTAAACAAGAGTTACCCCAATGCATGCGATGTTAACGATATGGGGACACGAAAAAATCTGTACAAGAAATCCCCGCTGCTTCAAATGCCTGGGTAATCACTTTACAAAAGACTGCTCTAGGACTGAAAGAACCAATGACGTGAAATGTGTAAATTGTAAAGAAAACCACCCTGCTAACTACAGGGGTTGTTTAATATATCAACAACTCCATCAGAGGCATTACTAACGACCACCGTTAACTCAACAGGGAAACTAGGATATTCTCCAAACACCTAGAAGACCGCTACCCCTGCAACCACTTCAACCATGTGTATCGTATGCGCAGATAGCTAACCGGAACTCACAACCATACCAATCCTCTTCCAACGCTCAACAACCAAGTCATACCACATCATCACAACAAACGGACATCTTCATAAAAATGGAAAAAATGATGGAAAACTTTATGGAACGTATGGGTAAGATGATAGACCTTATAACAACCCTGGTTAGTAAGATACGCTAATGGCACAGGTCTTGAAACTAGCCGTATGGAATGCCAATGGCCTGTGTCACCACGTGCAAGAGGTCAAGACGTTTATCCAAATCCATAACATCGGCATCATGCTTATCTCCGAAACGCACTTCAGAGAAAAAAGTTTCATAAAAGTTCCGAGGTACAGCATCTACAACACCAACCACCCTGATGGTAAAGCTCACGGGGGCACCGCACTCATAGTTAAAAATAATGTAAAACATTACGAAACCGACAAATATGTGACCGAACACCTACAAGCAACAAGCAACGTGGTTGACATCAGTACGGGACCACTAACAATCTCCGCCACTTATTGCCCGCCGAAGCACAATAACCAGCAACAGCACTTCGAAGACTTCTTCTTGACACTTGGCAATAGGTTCATCGCTGGCGGGGATTATAACGCTAAGCACACCAGATGGGGGTCAAGAATTACAAGTGGCAAGGGCACTGCACTCCTGGCAACCATTCAAGCTCATAATCTTAGTTAGATCTTATCAGGGGAGCCAAATTACTGGCCTACAGATAGAAACCGATTACTGGACCTCTTCGATTTCTGTATCACCAAAGGTCTCAACATCAGTCAAAACCGGACAGAGACATGCCTGGACCTATCCTCCAATCACTCCCCTGTGATAGTAACAGTTCACTCCCAAATTGTTCGAAGACAAAAACAGCCAACCTTATATAGCAGACTAACTGACCGGGACTTGTTCAGACGCCATCTAGACGATTTAATAACTTCGAACATCCCATTGAAAGCAGACACTCACATAGAATACGCGGTCGAAACCCTCACAATATCCATACAAACAGCTGCGTGGATGGCTACACCTGACCGCAACATGACGCAAATCAACGAATCATGCCCAGTAATAGTTAGGGAAAAAATTGCTTACAAACGCATGCTCAGGAAACAATGGGGGATGAACAGAACAGCGGCCAATAAACAAAAATTAAATAAAGCCTCGAATGACTTGAAGAACTTACTTTACGACTTGAAAAATCAAGGACTTCAAGAATATCTGGAGAACCTCTCAGCCTCAGAAGCTAATAAGTACTCGCTTTGGAAAACCACAAAACGTATTAAACGACCGCAACAATCCATACCCCCAATTTTATGGACGCCAGTGGACAGTGGGCCAGAGATGGTAAAGAAAAAGCCGCCGCATTTGCAAACTATATACGGTGTCTCAACCATATCATTCCGATGAACCTGAACACGATGACGAGGTAGCTGCATTCCTAAATGTCCCTTTCCAGATGACGTTACCTGCTTGTAAATTCAAATTAAAGGAGGTGCAAGCAGTCATCACTAGGGAAATCAACCCCAAGAAAGCACCAGAGTATGACCCGATTACCGGGAAAGTGCTACAAGAGATAACGAAAAAATGTCTGAAAGCGAAAACCCAGATTTTCAATTCCATCCTGCGATTCGGCCACTTCCCGCACCAGTGGAAAGTTGCGCAGATTGTAATGCTGCCCAAACCCGGTAAACCAATGCACGCTATAACATCCTATAGACCCATAAGTCTTTTGCCTCTTTTATCAAAGGTGTTTCAAAAACTCCTTCTTAAAAGACTCCAACCAATATTACATGAGAGGGAGACAATACCTGATTTCCAATTTGGCTTCAGAAAAAAACATGGCACCATAAAACAGGTCAATCGCATTGTAAATAAAATAAGCAGCGATCTCGAAGGTAAACGATATTGCTCTGTAGCCTTCCTGGACATAAGCCAGGCCTTTGACAAGGTTTGGTACACCGGCCTGTTATAAAAATTGAAGAAACTTCTTCCACACGATTACTATCTTGTCCTCAGATCATACCTCCAAGGCAGATACTTCTTTGTCAAACATCAAGATTTATTTACAAGCTTTCATCAAGTCAACTCTGGAGTCCCACAAGGAAGTATACTGTGTCCTGTACTCTACCTAATACAGGGTGGCGCAGGGAAACGGGAAAATTTGAAGTTGATGTTGGCAGCCCTGTAGATGTAGCAGAAGTGAAACTGTCTGTCTAGCAGTAACGGACATTTAGTTACCATGGAGCAGTGGAGCGGTGCAGAGCGTGCGGTCGCCTTAAGGGCGTTTTACCGACATGGTGACAGTTTGACAGCTGCACAACGAGAGTTTCGGCGCCACTATCAGATCCCGCCCCGCGGTCAAGTTCCTTCGTTACACGCAATCGAAACGTTGGTTCGTAATTTTGAAGAGACTGGTTCAGCTTTGAAGAAAAAGCCTAGTGGGGGTGTACGGTCTGTACGTACCCCAGAAAACATTGATGCCGTGCGAGCTGCCATCTTAAGGAGTCCTCGTCGTTCGGTGCGAAAAATTGCCTCGTCATTGCAGCTCGGACGTCGGAGGGTTCAAAGAATAGGCCTACTCCATGAACTTCAATTACATCCGTACAAACTCTAGATTTTGCAACAACTGAATCCTAATGATTGTGTATTGCGCCTGAAAATTTGTGAACAATTGTTGGCTAAAATCAATGAGGATGCTAACTTCATTCAAAATCTTTGGATGTCCGATGAAGCCCATTTTCACTTAAATGGATACGTGAATAAGCAGAGCTTCAAGGACTGGGCTCAAGGAAACCCTGCTCAGCTTCACCAGCGTCCATTACACAGTACCAAAGTTACCGTATGGTGTGCAGTGTCGTGTCATGGGGTGATAGGCCCTTACTTTTTTGAAGATGAACGAGGCACTGCTGTCACTGTGACGTCTGAAAGTTATGTCAACATGCTAGAGACATTTTTGGCTCCAAGACTCCATACTTTTCCAAATCTTGACATTCAACACACCTGGTTTCAACACGATGGAGCCACCTCACACACTGCCAGACAGTCTATGGCAGCAGTGAAACGTTAGTTTGGGGATAGCATAATTTCAAGGAATGCTAACATCGCTTGGCCGCCCCGATCTCCAGACCTTTCAGTCTGTGACTTCTTTTTATGGGGACACCTGAAGAGCATCGTGTACCAGACTAGACCAAGAACCCTTGCTCAGCTCAAGACACAGATTGAAGAGGAAATCGCCAAAATCCCAGGTGACACATTGTGGCGCGCTATGCAAAACCTACAGAAACGACTTACTGAATGTGTACGGCAAAATGGGCAGCATTTAATTGATGTAATTTTTAAAAAGTGATGCTAATGTAATTTCCAGTCTTGTAGAACATATTTTAGCCTCAAATAAAGTTTTGTAACGTTCCTTTATTTTTTTCTAATTATTTCAAATTTTCCCGTTTCCCTGCGACATCCTGTATATACCGCAGACCTTCCAACTTTAAATCAAGTTATGACAGCAACTTTCGCCGACGACACGGCGATCCTGGCCTCGCACGCAGATGGTGCCTGCGGCTCACGTAACCTACAGATCAACCTTAATGAAATCCATCAATGGTTAAAGAAGTGTCGGATAAAGGCGAACGGAACTAAATCATCACACGTTACCTTCACTATGAGACGTGACAGCTGCCCGCCGGTAACATTCGATAACTGCCAACTACCGCAAAAGGACGATGTCAGATACCAAATATATATTTGGACCGCCGCCTTACCTGGCGAAAGCACATAATTACCAAAAACAAACAGCTCAGACTACAGTACAGGCAAATGTATTGGCTACTCGGAAGGGGATACCCTGTAACTCTGGAAAGCAAACTCCTTATCTACAAAGCCATACTTAAGCCAACCTGGACATATGGCATCCAGCTGTGGGGGACAGCGAGTAGCCTACTTCAAATATCGAGATTTCACAACGATTCCAGAATGTGGTGCTCCGAGCTATGGTCAACGCTTCTTGGTACGTACCGAATAATGTCATCGAGAGCGACCTCCAAGTGACTTCTGTCCGTCATGAAATCCAACGATTCTTCGTTAACTACAGTAAGAGACTAGCAGCGCACCCCAACGAACTAGCTCAACACCTCATGGAAGACGCAGGCACCAACACAAGAAGACTCAAACACCACAAACAAGTGGACATTGCGGCTAAATTTATGTAATATTAGTGCTTAAGGAGGAGTGATCAATGGACCACCCTCTACATGTCATATATATTGTCACCAATTTTGCCAAATGTTTATTTTGTAAACAGATTGCAAAAAAAAATTTTACACTGGGAACACCAATGCATTCAACAAGGTCAAGGCACTGCTTGTGGAAAATATTATGCTACACCATCCACAACGTGAAGGAAAGTACATCATCTACTCGGACGCCAGCGACTATGCAATAAGGAGCGTACTCTACCAAGAAGATTCAAAAGGAGAACTTTGAGTGATCGCCTACGCAAGCAGAGTGTTCAAAGGTGCCGAGAAACATTACTGTACTTCGGAGAAGGAAATCTTGGCCATCGTATATGCATTGAAACAATTCTGATATTACATCTATTGAACGCACTTTGAAATCCACACTGATCACCAAACTCCATCATACCTACTGAAGTGCAGAATCCCAAATGCGAGACTGATGAGATGGATTCTGGCCATAGAAGAATATTCTTTTACCATTAAATACTGCAGAGGAACCGACAAGACAGCCGATACACTAAGTCGATATGTCACGGAGAAGAAGGAAGAGACTCATTTTTCCAATGATAAAGATTTGAAATTACTGCATATCCAGTATAAAGCAAACGACGAAGTAAAACAGCTACTCCAGAACTTAGCAAGAGAGCAAGATAAAGATCCGAAGCTTCAGCAATTAAAACAACAACCATCTCACGATAAGTATGCAGTTATAAATAACATACTATTTAAATTAATGGACCAAGACTGGAAAGCAATTTTATCACCAGAAATGTTACAACAGTTAATTACACCATGTCACGAAAGTCTAGCCCATGCGAGCATTAAAATGTTACTGGACTTTGAGAGAAGATTTCACCACCAATAATATGTTTAGGAGGATTAAAGCCGTTTTAAAAAGGTGTCATGACTACCAGACCGCTAGACATCCAAATTTACATACCTATGTATCTATGCAAAGAACCACAGCAAAGGAGAAAGGGAAGTTGTTAACTCTGGACGTCTTGGGTCTGCTGCCACGATCAAGTCGGGGTGTTAGGCACATTCTTGTATGTGTAGATGTGTTTACCAAGGCTGTCCAGTTATACGCTATTACGCGACCCACCACAAAGACTGTTCTGAACATAATACTGCAAAGGTATGTACCCACATATGGTCACGTAAAGAAGATAATTACGGATCAAGCCAAACAATTCAGGAATAAGCTATGGTCTGAAACGTTAACGCAGCAAGGAATAAAACTCATGCTCACATCAATTAGGCATCCTCAGGTTAACCTTGCCGAACATGTTAATACAGAATTGGGCAAGTACATGTGTATATATTGTCATGATCAGCGTAACAAATGGGCTGAATACTTCCCGTTCTTTGAAAAATCTATTAATGAAAATTATAGTGAAGCTACTGGATACCCACCAATTGAATTGGGAGAAGGGCAGAAACCAACTAGATTTTGGAAGAAGTTCGTTAGTAAACCTAAAAATCAGAATCTACCTATACATATGAGTCAAAAATTAGGTAACGCAAGGAATAGGATAAAAGATGAGGGTATGAAGAGGGTAGAGAGATTCAATCGAACACACAAGTTAGTGGAATTTAGACAGTAGGGCAGAGAATAGACAACACCGCCGAAAAGTTCTTTAGATTATACGAAGGTCCCTATGTTCTGCAAACAAGACGGGGAGCACAAACCTTTATGGTATATGACACTGAAAGACAAAAAGAAATTGGCAAATATCATGCTTCATCGATAAGGAAATATTTCCAGTAGAAAAAATAACTGGTGTAATATAATTGATTCTCTTAATGCAGGAACGTATATGGAGAAGAGGAGAATCAACGTCCTGAGAGAGTGAGAGAGAGATACTGACCGCACTGCACAATACGCCACCAGTATGTCGTCCCCTAAACGATCAATAATATTGTCAATATTCGCTTCAATATTGACGGAGGACCATATTGATGGAAATATTGATCGTCTAGGAGCGTATTGAAGCGTCCTATCAATATTGACGGATATTGATAGAAAATTATATTTTCTGTCAATATTGAAGAACCGTTTGAACATCTAGGAGGTTTATTGTCAATATTTCCTTCAATATCAGTTGCCTGTGAGACCGCGAAGTGAGAACATGGCTGACTCACCGAGCTCCCCTTCTAGTGATCAGGGTTCCGTTCGAGATCGGGATTTCACAACCCTGCTTATAGAGGCATATCGTGATTATCCGGATTGTGGCGTGTGAAGTCAAAAGATTATTTTAACAAAAACAAAAAAGCAATTGCAATGCAAAAAATTGTTGATGCATTGAAACAATGTAAACCAGACTTTACGGTTGAACAATTAAAAAAGAGAATTAACGCTTTACGCACCAACTTCAACAAGGACTATAAACATATCGAAAGTATGAAACGGTCAGGTGTAGCGGCGGAAGACATCCCAGAACCAAACGCTTGGTACTACAACGATCTGATGTTCATTAAAGATCAGTTGGAGATAGCAGAAACTCAAAGTTCGGAGGTGAGTATAAAAGCTTCAAGTACTTATTCTATTCATATTAACCTATACGACTGGTATCTTCTGAGGGGGATTAATAGTAATAATAATACACATTAGCTAGATACAAACTTGAGAAAAGCTTAGTAATATTCAAGAACGATAACAAACTTTATTTGATGCTAATGTAAACAGTTATTTTGCCAGGAAACTGAGCCGGAATTGTTGAAATATTCGCAAAAGTCATCCCTTATTTTCTTCGCTTCAACTGCTGAATTGCCTCTGGTTGTTTGAAGTCGTATATCTGTTGTGTTTCTTGTCTCCATGAACCTTCTTCGATTGTGCCACTTGCAGTATTTTCATAATCAACATCCTCGTGTTGCACGTAGTACCCACTATTTCTTTCAGACAAGTAGTTGTGTAGATGGCAACAAGCCATCACTATAGTTCGAACTTTACTCGGTTCGAATTTAATGGCTCGTTGGAATATTTTTGAACCTTGATGTTAAAATTCCAAATCCATTTTCAACAATCCTGCGTGCTCTGGACAATCTATAGTTGAAAATACGTTTTTCATCCGTCAGAACTGCTCTGTTGTAGGGCTTCATAAAATTTGGCAGTAGTTGAAAAGCTTCATCCCCAACAAACACGTAGGGAAACTTTTTATTTGTGCCCGGTAATTCTCGTGGATCAGGAATGCTTAATTGGTTTTGAGAAAACGTTTGCCAAAATATCGTGTTCTTCAAAACTCCACCGACTGATATTCTTCCATTTGCGCCAACATCAATCATGATAAACTGATATTTTGCATTGACAATTGCCATGAGCACAATGCTGTAAGATCCTTTATAGTTGTAGTAGTAAGAACCAGAATGGGGGGGGGGGTTTGTATCGATACATGTTTGCCATCAACACTACCTACACAGTTATGAAAGTTCCATCGTTCTTTAAACTTCTGGGCCAGCTGAATCCAATCCTCTGCAGTCTTGGGTACCTGAAAAAAAACAAAAAGTGTCACTACTTTCCTTCACAAACAGTTAGGAAATGCTAACGGACAGTGACCACACAGTGGTTTCCATTACACATCAAAATTTCTAAACACTACTTCAGGCACTGCCCTGTAATGCATGAATTACTGTTCAATGTGTTTCTTTTATTAATATGGATTTTTCATTTTTACTAGTTTGTTTCTTTATGTTGCAGAGCCAGACTTTAACTGATGAACAATCGCCTACAACATCTGCTGACCAGCCATCGTCATCCCCTACTGCTCCTCCTCCTCCATCAAAGAGAAAGAAACAATCTTCACAAGATTCTACTCAGGAACTAGTTGGTTTAGCTACTGCATATTTCAAAAAGCCTGAAAGTGAATCGGAAATAGTAGCTAGGGGATGGGCTATCAAACTAAGCAGATTGGCTCCAGACCAGAGACGTTTTGCAGAAAAAATTATTAATGACACCTTGTTTGAAGCAGAACTGGGCACATTAACAAGGTATGGAGTGCGGTTTTTAACGCCATCGCAATCCATGTTGTCACCTTCGCCTTCCGTGTCACCAGCACCTATCTACAGGTCACTGTACTCTTCCTCAAGCTATGGATCATCTCCATCACCCAACGGATTCCACCATAATATGAATCACGCATCATTACCTAATTACATGAACTCTAATCTTCAGCACATACAACAAACAATCCCAGAAGACCCTTCAACAACCAACCGTCTTGAGCATGTAGAGGTTGCTGATGGGGAAAATTTGAAAGATTTTTTTTCTAAATTTTCTTCATTTTAAGCTAACGATCTAATAATTTTATAATTTTAATAATTTTATAATAACTTCTCTTGACAAATAAATACTTTGTAATCCTGTTTACGTCTTTTTGAGTAAAATTTTTAAACTGCCTATATACTTTGCAGTCTGGTTGTACTTGTGCTTATTTTCTATTTTTTACTTTATTTTCTATTTTTTACTTTCTGCTTATTGTCTAGAAGAATAATGAAAAATTAATACATACCTGAATATTGCATCTCAGTGCTTGTGTTATTGCTTCGCAGGTTTCTATAATGATGTTTTCCAATGTCTGAGGGGCGATTGCTCACATAAACTTCATGTCTTCCAAATCCATTCCAGACGCTAGGTATCTCAATGTTATAGAAAGTCTTTGCAGGGATAGCTTCGCGTATAACAGTGTCTTTTTTCTGGATGTTGGGCCTAACTAGCTCTAATAAAGTTTGAAAGCCTTCTCCGTCCATTCGAAGAAAATTTTTGTAGTCGTCCGATTCTGTAGAACGCAAAAAATTCAGCAAATGTTCGTGTGTAAAGCGGCTTCTCAGCTTGTACCACTCTTTGGACCAGCGTCTATTTCTCTTTCTCTTTGATTTTTTTTGTTCGCACAGTGAAAGAGTCAATGCTAGAAAACCCAAATCCGAACTGGAAAACATTTCGAAATTCACAACAAAAACACCACTGAAACAGCCCCGACCATGCAGCACGAATATTTTTGCCAGAATGAGTATTGGTGAGAATATTGATGCGTTTGAAGCATATATTGATGCGCGCTTCAATATAGAGCGTCAATATTGAAGCGAATATTGACAATATTATTGATCGTTTAGGGGACGCTTATGGAAGGTTAGTGTGTCTTTAAACACAACAACACAACAATAGAAAACAGAATGTAAGTATGTTTGTATAGGTAGGGGGGAAAGAATTTTGTCGCCCACCACAAAGGGGTTTGTTCGTACATACCCATAAAAATATTTACTTTTATAAGGAGTTTAGAACCAAATGTACTATAGATAATAAGATGAAATTATATTTATCTAGTACACGTATATATCTGTGTAAATAAAATTTGAACAACAGTCAAATTTTATTTAAACTCACCTGGGGAATATATGCAACAATACATATATTTGCATATTTGCCCAGGGCGGTATGTTTGTAAATATTTAGCATAGAAAATATATGATGAACAATTTTTAACAATATTATGCAGGCTAAGAATTGTCAGAAAGCGTACACCTGCCCCGCGAGTGAATACAGCGCTTGTGTGTTTGTGTGTGTGAACGCAAGCTACGACAGGCAAAGTCTACGATGGGGTGATGCGTACGAATTGTTGGTTTGTCTGTAATCAGGTTTTAACTTTTAACCGGATAAAAAAAACTAATTAATACATTTTAAACCTGTGAACAAAGACTTACCCCAATTCTAAAAACACCATTACATTAAGGAATTTTTAACGAATATAGTGATGTAAAAGTATTGCAGAAATGTGCAATAATAAAGACGCTAGGTAATTTAATGTTAATTACTAGTGTAATTAAATAGTAATTAATAAGTGTGTTATATGTGAGTGACCAGAAAAAAATTACGCAAACGATGATATCGCTCGTGCTACGAGTATGATTACGAAATCTTGAAAATGAACCAAAAAGTGCTTTTAATAATATGGTCGAAAGCTTTCTGTCGCGCGCGCGAAGATACGTCCGTATATAGAGAGATTTTCGAGTGGTGCGAGGTAAATCCAATGACCTTATTGGTTGTCAAAATTTTGGAACGTCATCTTCGACAATTAAGACTTAACTATTGGACGATAAGGACAAAGTAGAGGGGATGAACGTGGAGTCGGGGTAAAATTTTCGTCAGTGGACGTGTGGAGAGCTAAAGAAAAAGTACAGGCAAACATAAAAAATATATTTGTTTTTCTTTATAAAAAACAATATAAAGAAAAACAAGTTTATAAACAATACAATAAAAACAATTTTATTTTATTACATAAAAACATTTATACAATAGGCCTATATCATAGACTCTAGTTTACGTTTATCGTTGGATTCGGAGAATCATTACCCAAATGTGAGAGGATTTCCGCAATATCTTTTCGTGATAAAGCAATTTTTTTATTTAAAAGTATTTTATACCAATGTAATTTATCGCTAAAACGTAACAAGAATTCTTTACTCATGTACTGGTATAACAACGCTTCTTTCCAATCCAATCTGTCCGAAAACGTATACATCGTGCCTTCGTCGAGAGTGTACGTTTTACAAATAGATTTTCAGTTCAATTGGTCGGCGTGAATACGTATCTGATCGTTTGACAAAACGTTTCCGTTACCGCTGATTATATTCTAGTCCAAACGATCGCTGTATTTGTGTAAGAATTTATCGGTATATTTGGAACGGTTTGATAATATTGACCAAGACATTCTGTCTATGAATCTTTCTATGAACTCTTCGGACAGCTGTTGGTGGGTTAACGTTTGATTCATGTCTATTTTCTCGTTATAGTCTTGTAAAAGTTGTTCACTCAATTTGTTACACACGACTAACGTATTCCAATCCATATGAACGTGAAAAGTTCGTATCAGATCTTCGTCGATATTTTGAAAACAAATAACAGATTTCCAATCTAAAAACAAGCGAAACTTAGATTAGAAATTTTTACATTAAATAGTATTATACTGCAACAACAGTTTCCAAACGGATCTTGTGTTTGAATTTTTCACAGAATTCCATCCGTATTCCGGTTTTAATATCATAGTTTAAAACACGATTCTCGCTCTAAAGAATTCAAACGCGAAACGTGTATAGATATATAATTGTTGGAATCTAACACTATCATTTGTTTAGTCTGTGCCGGAGCCAATATGCTGTACAAATTGTCTTCGGTTAAATGACCTACGAATCCGACCAATTGCGTGTGTTTTCTATCGAAGAGTGGATAACCAAAAGGCAGTTTATAAGGAAAACAGACAGTCGAATGTGTACTCCACAACTACAGTCCCCACATTTTCGGAGTGAATTTTAC
Organism: Magicicada septendecula; assembly: GCA_034769895.1. NCBI lineage: Eukaryota > Metazoa > Arthropoda > Insecta > Hemiptera > Cicadidae > Magicicada > Magicicada septendecula. The sequence continues at coordinate 245,641,917 of CM068372.1, forward strand.
CATTTTGTCGTGCAGAAGATTGTAATACGTAGAAAGAATTTCTAACATTAAGGATTTTTCGAAGGTTTTTTTTATTCAGATCCACCTTTCTCAACATATAAAATAAATCGTTTAACCTGTTTCCTTTCGCATATGTGTTTGTAACATTTTTTACTAATTTGTAACATACGACCGCATCTTTATTATTATTATTATTATTTTCGTAGGAGAAAATATTGTTTTCAAAACTGTCGGAAGAAGACATGTCGTAGGTGTTTTTTCCTTATTGTTCTTAGTGATAATACGTTTGTCTTATATAAAAAAGTATTTTTTTTGTAACAACCACTTTGAACGTTGTGTTTAAATTTAAAATCTCATTATTATCGTTGGATTGCTGCGTGTTGTTGACGGGTGTAGCAGTATTGGTGACGGAAGCGGAATTGTTTGTATTATTTTTCGAAAAATAATCGTTTCTAAAATGTTTTGGTAATATACATATCAATCCTTTAAGTTTGTGTTGTTTTGTAAGGGTATTCGCAGTAGTCGTGTTGTTAGTGTTGTCGTTGTTGGTGACGTGTTCTTCTAAAAATCGATTGATCATGTTTTGGTGTACAACTATGTTGCGATTTTTGTATTCTCGCCGTTCATAATACAATTGTAACGCGTCGTCTTCGGAACCATTCACACAGGTTATTGTTAAAAACTTGTTCGACAAAACAAAATTTATCCGTTGTATGGATTTGTTTTTTTTGTAGATTCGGAAATAGATTTATGATTATCGCAGTCCTGTTTAGTATTCATCGGAGAAAAATTATTACCGTAAATCGATGATTCTCGCTCTACGAATTCAAACGCGAAACGTGTATAGATACATAATTGTTGGCGTCTAACACTATCATTTGTTTAGTCTGTGCCGGAGCCAATATGCTGTACAAATTGTCTTCGGTTAAATGACCTACGAATCCGACCAATTGGGTTTGTTTTCTACCGAAGAGTGGATAACCAAAAGGCAGTTTATAAGGAAAATAGGCAGTCGAATGTGTACTCCACAATAAAGTGTTATCGAAAATTTGAAAACCTACGACTTCGGTATTCGTTTCCGTCACTATTTTATAGGATTTATCGCTATTTAAATACACGCTGTAATATTGTTAGGTGTACGTCGGTAAGTGTATTACCGAACGTAAAGACCCGTTACAAGTGTTTCGCCGTCAGCAGACCGCGTTGAGCATTATTCCACCATTCCACACGTCAACGGCACAAGCGACCGTATTTTTTTTTATCTTGAAAATAACAATAATCGTTTTCTACCATCCACTGATAATCGCTGTGTTAGTATACGGCTTTATCTTTGAACAGATTTTCTTTATTGTCCAATATTTTCGGTACAATATCGTTTCTGTTATACGTCGCCGTATCCTCTTTCTTATATATAAGAAGAGGTAATCGGTGTAAATAATTATTCTTTTTCTGCTGTTGTTGTTGTAACGTTATGGCGTCTTATGACGTTATGACGGAGAAGCCACGACTAGTGCTACTGACAAACGTCCGATTACAACAGCAACCACCGACAGTTTGTTAAGAAAAAACATTCGTATAAGCGATTTAACGTTAAATCTGTGTGGAGATCTATTGTCCATTTTATATTATAAAAAGTTCACTTTAGATGTGAACATTGACATTAGAGTTACCGGCTTTTAGCGATAAGAGCGCCGATTATATCGGACCGTAAGAAAAGGTGTGTCGGAAGAAATAACGATGATGTTGTGCGATTATCTGTCTGTTATTTTGGACGTGAGTAAAACAAAAAACGTTTTAAACAAATACCACGATAAAATATTTAACTTTGTCGACGATTCGTTGTCGGAATTCGAAGAATCCGAAATTATGAAAGACGCCAACGTATTCAATAGCAATTACGATGAAGATTTAAGAATTAAAACGAGCCGAAGAAAAGGAAAAGAAAACGATAATAACAAATACAACGATCTAACGTACGAACAAATGGAAAAATTGATAATACAAAAAGAGATGTTATACAATAAAACAAAACTACAGAAATCGCTATTAACGCAATTTCTCGCTTTATTGTTGGTAAAATTATTGGAAAACTATAAACATTATATCGAACTGTTGTTTTAAATATAATAAGAAATATTGTACAATAATATACGTGGAGTATACACACTAAAGAAATACGGCAAAAATGTGTGTGTCTGTACGTTCTTTTCCTTTTTTTTTAAATCTAACAATAAAGATACAGTACCATATAAAACACTGTATTATAGAACTGTTCTTTTAAATATAATAGAGACTGTACAAAAAAACTGCGTTTACACATTATTGAAAATTTTTCCCGAACAATATATATAAATTTTCAAAACTATTACAACGTTTTTTAAAATTCTATAAATCGAAGGCATGTTGGTTTGCTTACTCTCTTTGTCGTCCGAGTTGAAATTTATATTCCACAAATTGCATACGCATTCCAATACCGGATTGTCTCGAGAACAACTCGACATTACGGTTTAAAAAAAATCTAAATTAGTTTTTAAAATCGATAATTGTTCGATATTCGTATTTTCATCGTTCACATTTCTACCTAAATAGGAATATTTCAAATCTATTACATTATATTTTTCTACATATTGGATTAAAAACTTTTTTTTGTCCATCTTATTATAGAGAACACATCACCAACGCTCAAACCAATAAACAACAACAACAACAACAACAATCTTATTTGTACTTTATTTTATTACTTACTTAGTTAAAAAAAAAAACTCCACCAATAACAACAGGAAAACAATTAACACACATACTTTTAATAATAGTGGCAATATTTTAAATAATATTGATAATAAGACAAAATTATTTTCTTTCGATATCAAACATGTTTAGAAATATTCAAATAAAAAAAAATTGAAATTATTAATTTTAATTCTCAATATATAAAACAAAATTATATTATATATAATAATAATAATAATAATAGTCATTAACAAATAGATGGAGTAGCAATGGGAGCTCCTACCTTCACAATCTTATCAAAAATATTTTTTACAACATTTAGATATACAAAATACACAATATATTAAAAATCTAGACCCTCTAATGTTATCATTAGTCAAATTTTTAACATAAGTAATAATACGATCAAAATATTAAGTTTACTATAGAACATGAAACTAATAATAAATTACATTTTTTACATATTTCTATTATATATTATACTTACTCTGTTAAAAAAAAACCACCAGCGACAACACCAATACAATTAACGCATATAATAATAGTGACAATATTAGAAAAAATTGATAATAATACACAATTATTTTCTTTCGATATATCTAACATGTTTACAAATATTCCAATGAAAGAAACAATTGAAATTACTAATAATAATCTCAAAAACAATAATAATTCTCAATGTATAAAACAAATAACCAACATTTTAAATACTATTTTAAAGCAAAATAATATCAGCTCCTACTTCCACAATATTATCACCAAAACTCAAATGTTAAAAACATGTACGGTATAACGTGCTAAACAATTCTTTCAGTAACAAAAAATAGAAAAATAAATATATTAAATATATTCATTTCACATATATAAGCAATATTAATCATAAAATTAAAAAATTATTTAAAAACAAAAATATGAAAATTACCTATAACAGTAATAAAACAAATTGTGATAAAATAAAAAGTAAAAGAGATAAATTAATTCATCATCATCATTTAAATGAACAAATTTTATATTAGCCAAACAACACCGTATATACAACACCGTAATTCATATTTCAAACCATATGTGTGTGTGTGTATATATATATATATAATATTTAATATTTATAATGAATTTACCTCAAGATATACCTTTTTTCCTATTTTTTAACTCCTAAAGGCAATGCCTTGTCGCTGTAGCCACGTCACTCTATCCCTTGCGATATTCTTCATTTCTCCATAGGACCCACTATTCACGACACTCATTGTGCTGCGGAAGTATGCAGTTCTTGGTCTTCCTTTGGGCTTCTTCCCCACTACTTTGCCCTCAAAGATGTTAGTTAAAAAAGCACTATGTCTGATCACATGCTCTATCAACTTAATCTTCCTCACCTCTATACTCCTAAGCAGTGTGCTATTCTCATTTATTTCCTCTAAGATCTGTTCATTCGTCTTCCTATCTGTCCAACTAGTTTTTGTCATTCTCCGCTAAATCCACATCTCCATTGCCTGAAGTCTGTCACTCTCCACCTTCCCTAAGGTCCACGATTCACACCCGTAAGTTAAAACACTCCATACAAATACCTTAACAAACTTTTTCCTTGTTTCAATACTAATATGGTTGTTTGTTAATAAATTCCTTTTGCTCTGGAATGCTTGTTTTGCCAGAGCTACTCTCCTCTTAATCTCTGCCAGACACTTATTCCCACTTGTAACTATGCTACCCAGGTAACAAAATTCAGTAACGTGCTCCAGTATTGTGTTGTTCAACATAATGGTTGATTTAATGTCTTCTCTTTTTTTACTTACAACCATTATTTTAGTTTTCCTAACATTTATCCTCAATCTCCAAGCGTGAAGAATTTTGTTACCTAAGAACGTACCTAACATTCGGGTCATATCCTTTTTTGAGTCAGCCGTCAGTACAGTATCATCTGCGAAGCGAATACTGTGTATCCGTTCCCCATTTATTTTAATTCCCCTAAAACTCCTTTTCATCTGAGTTACAACATCTTCTATAAACAAATTAAACAAGTACGGTGACAGTGGGCAACCTTGTCTTACCCCTCTTCTTATTATTGCTTCCTTTTTACATCCATTTATGTCTATTTCAGTACTTTGCAACCTATAAATATTGAAGATTACCCTTCTAACTTTCCAGTCAAGTCCTGACTTCCTCATAGTTTGAAACAACAGCTTCCAATCAACATTGTCGAACGCCTTCTCGAGATCCACAAATACTAAATAGGTTTTCCTATTCACTTCAATTCTCCTCTCCAAGATCTGCCGCAGTGCCAAGATTGCTTCTCTGGTTCCTCTACCTGCTCTAAATCCAAACTGATCCTCCTCCAAAGTGTGATCAATCTTTCCTTCCAGTCTGTTGTACACTATGTTCAGCAAAATCTTAGCAGCATGAGATATTAAGGCTATCGTTCTATAATTAGCACAGTCGTCTACTTTACCTTTCTTTGGTATTGTGATTGTTCTACTTTTATTTTTATTTTATAAAATTGCTAAACTGCTATAATTGTTTTTATTATTTAGACAAAGCTTTTCGTCATTACTGACATCTTCAGGTCTTAAACAACGTTGTTTAAGACCTGAAGATGTCAGTAATGACGAAAAGCTTTGTCTAAATAATAAAAACAATTATAGCAGTTTAGCAATTTTATAAAAGAAAAGTAAGGATGGCTGCTAATTTAAACAATACGAAGAATAAAACATGTTCTACTTTTAATGAAATCAACTGGCAATACTCCCTCTTCATAGCACCCAGTAATTATTCGAAATAGCTGGTCTTTCGTTCTCTCCCCTACATTTTTCAAAAGCTCTGCTGGTAGACTGTCAGGCCCTGTCGCTTTTTTCATACTCAGACCTTTAAGGGCATAATCAAATTCCACCCTGCTAATTGGCGGTCCTACCATATCTCTATCTACAGCATTCTCATTTTCTAGAAACTCTTGCGTGGCTACAACAGTTTCCCCGTCATATAGTTCCTCTATATACTCCTTCCAACGCTCGCTGACCTTATCATTTTCGAAAAGTATTTTACCATTTTTATCCTTAACAACATTACTTCGAGTCTTATGCTTCCACTGTAACGATTTTATCCTTAAATATGCCTTATCACATTTTCCTCTACTGAAATCATCTTCTATTTCAAGACTTAGTTGTTTCATCCAATTTTCTTTTTCAATGCGACACATAGAGGTAATCTGATTTTTTATTCTCTTGTACTCCTGATAATCCTTATTTCTCAGCTTATTACGCCTCCTTATTAGATCCAACAATTCCTGTGTCATCCACGGTTTCCGTGGTTCTAATTTCCTCCTCCCTAGAACACGCTGTGCTGTTGCAATTATTCCATCTCTTACTTCCTCCCAACTTGGCCTTCCTTCCATCAACATGTCTGTCTCCTTTTCCAATTCTTTTACTATTTTGTCATCGGTCAGTTTTTCTAAGCACCAGTTCTTTTGTTTAGATTTCCTGATTTTCCTAAATTTAATATTGCACTTGGCCATAACAGGAATATGGTCACTATCTATATCCATACCAGGATATGAATGACTAGATTTGACTTGGTTCTTATATCTTTGTCTGACTAGAATATAATCGATCTGATGCCTCCTAACATCCCCCGGTGCTTTCCAAGTGTATCGTCGTCTTTTGGGGACTTCAAAACATGTGTTCGTGACGATCATTTCATACTGCTCACAAAACTCAAGTAACCTTTCCCCTCGTGCATTGATGTTCCCCAAACCAAACTTCCCGGCACATTTTTGACTACTGTTAGCACCAATAGATGCATTAAAGTCGCCCATTATAACTACATTATCGTCTTTCTTTATTATCTTGAGCAACTTTTCAATCTGTTCATACATTAATTCTATATCTTCATCGTTACTACTTGTTGTTGGAAAGTACACCATAATTATACACAAATCAACTGGCTCTGCCCTAAGTTTTATCATCAGTAATCTATCACTACTGTGACATGTATTCAAGACACTACTCTTCCATTCACCTCTTAAGAACAATGCTACTCCATTTCTTCCTGGGTCTTCCTTTCCACTGTAAATAATTCTGAAATCACCTGATACGAAATCACCACATCCTGCCCATTTTGTCTCGCAGACACCTAATATATTAAGCTCTGCCTTTATCATAGAATGCTTTACCTCTTCCATTTTACCAGGCTTCAGTAATATTCTAACATTCCAAGTGCCGATTTTCCATCCATTTTTTCGTTTGTAGACAATAGGATTTACTTCTTCAAAATTGACTCTATCCAACACCTTCCCCCCCGGAGAACCGAATGGGGGAATTGAAACTCCGGGATATTTTGCATTAGACGTAGCCATCATGCTAAAAGCCTGGGGATATCCTCAGATCTTTAATGCAGTGGTTTCCCGTTGCCTTCTGCATCCTATGTCGTTGACCATCTCTGGTTCATCCGCCTTCTGGGGTATTTTCACACCCCAAGGACAAGAGAGTGCCCTAGCCTACTACCCGCTCATCCGCCTTTTCCGCTTTTTCCTATATCTTGAGGTAAATTCATTATAAATATTATATGTATTATATACATCAAGAAACGGACTGTAGCAGAAAGTGATTGAATATATTGTAGCATGACAGATAATCCACTAAGTAATAATTCCATTATGATCATAAATACATTAAATTACAATTAACTCAAAAGAAATATCGAAGGAAAATAATTAAATATCAAATGAAAATAATTAAATATCAAAGGAAAACACCACCATAAAAGAAAAGTATAATTAAATTATAAAAATGCAACTATAAAGTATCAAGAAAGTTAAATCCGAAGAAACTAAATAAAATCAGAAGAATACCCAGGTAGGTTAGGAGCAGATAATAAAGAAGAAACACCGAACCAACCAAAGGACATAATGAAACCAAATTACCTTGGAAAACCCAAGAAGGAAGAAATGAAGAAAAGAAGATATAGGATTGGAGAACTACGAGGAATACCCATGATAAACCTATTATTAACAATGATAAACCCCAAGCCAAATTTTAATGTCACCCAAAGAAAGTATAACACCCCAAAACCTCAAAGCAATGTAAATTAATTATAAACAAAAGTATTTAGTAGTATGAATAGAAGTGCACCAACTAAAGTTATTATATAATAAAATAAACAAATCTTCACAGTCCATTATAACTAAACGTTTGGTCTTAGAATATTGTAGAACTCAAATATAAGTCAGAACCAACAGTGTAAGTGAACCAGTGCAAGTGATTTAAATATAATAAACTTCAAGTAAAGGTGTAACTGTTACTTGAACTATGTGCTATTAAATAACTTTTATGTTGTATATAATTACAGAGATAACATGTCATGAAATATTGTTGTGAAAATATTTCTAATGTTTCATAGAAGATGCAACTTTTTATCAAAAAACATTCATAGAAATGTAAATGATAAAGAGAGCAGGTGGGGAATAATTGCTGTGACAGGGGATTTAAATATGTAATATACAATATAAACAGAAAGGACTGTAATTAAATTAAGTTTAACAAAAATTAAAATTTTAAATGGCTGATTATGTTTGTTTTTAAAGCCAATGAACTCCACATTTCAAAGTGGTAATAGAATAAGGATTATGATTAAGATAAGAATGTTTATTAGTATAACAGTGTGCATACAGCTTAAAATGTTTATGTATGTATACTATACCAGTTTATAAAATGTTTGTTATGTATTTAAAAAAAAAAATAGTTAAAACCAAAATGTCTAACTTTAAGGACTAGAAATTAATTTTCAATATTGTTTTTGTATTATGAGCATGAATACATTGCTACATGTACCAATAGTTATATAAGGAAATTTTATTTAATATTGTGTTAACTTTAGAAGGTCAGAAGGGGTATAGAAATAACATTATTCGAAAAACAGTATATGTAAAAATATAAAATCTAGGCCAAATAATAAATTCCAAATAACATTATAATTGAGTAAGAAGGTTTAAATAAACCAAGTAAACAAATGAGATTTATATAAGGTGAATCAATCACCAACTACTCTAACTGAAACTATACATTAAAAGAATAATATAAAAGGATGTATTAAATTATTAAAAAATTTCAAAATGTAATACCTAACAATTTTAAAGGAGGAATAGTAAATTCATGAATTATAACTAAAAGAATGATCAAATGATAAATTTGTAAGAAATTAAGGAAAGATTTATATCAATCTGAAATGTATTATAATCATATTTATAACACCTAAGATGGCTAAAAGTTTGGACAAGGACAGGAAACAGATATTGAGCCTATATTTCCAAAATGACAGAAATATAGCAATTTTAACAAAAAACTTTATAAATATGGACTATTGTATGTCAAATTAAACAGAAGGAGTTAAAGAAACCAAATATGTAATTACTAGTTCACGAAAGTAATGAATAAACAAAATATATTCTGATTATAATGTAATTTAAATCACATGAAGAGGAAGTGAAATATATTTGAAACAATACTTTTCTAATATTAACTTGGCAAGATATTTCAGGAGATGAAGGAAGTAAAACAGTTCTTAATTAATATTCGAAGCGAACGGTTGTTTTAGCTCGCGCTAAGAACATATATAGCGAATATTTTAATGGCGTGTAAAAATTTAGCCTAAAATCAGTGAACAACCGAGAGTTACCGAAATTGGTATATTAAACATATAATCAGTGCACAACACCACCACAAACAGTGAAAACAAACAATACTTAACCGAATATAAGTGGAATAAACCCATGAAACTATCAAACATTAATAATTCACATTACAAACGAACTTCACGAATTTTCGCCACACACAGACAAAGTTGAACACACCAAATACAAACATTTAAAGCCAGTGAACACGGAACATTTAACCAGAACACCTCTAACAACACAATAGACATTATCCAATATTACGGAGAACAGAAAACAGCTGTGAAGGCAATTTTATTGTAAGAAAATCCAGCGACGCCATTCCTGTTATACTGCATTAGAGAAGTCGCCGCCATGATGGTTCCGTGATGCAAAGCGAACTCTCCCGATTGAATTCATCCAGTCATCATTGGGTATAAAATTGTGCATTATAAACATTATATATTATTATCAAATTGTGAATTTATTAATTAATAAGATTTACTTTGTAATGTTATACTTTCTATGCTTGCCCCTTCTCTGACTATTATAAATATAACCGTTAAGAGAACCATTAAAAAATAATAATTATATAATATAACCTGTAATTGAGAATCGATTATCCCTGTGAAAGAGTCGAACTTTATATCAATAACGATTTTAAATCGATATTTTCTGAATAATTGTAAATAAATCAAAATAATTCAATTATCTGGTTTTAAATTTATTTCACCAATTAATATAAGAGTTTTCATTAACTACAGGACTTACTGGAAGACGACCATTACTAAAGGAGAGTGATATACTGGAGCATAGAAGAAAATCGCCAATCGATTAGTCAAGTGAGACAATCTGATTAACTCCAGATTTAGTTACAGTTAACCAGAAGTGAATAAATTGACATAAATAAATTACAGAATTTTAAATTTTTGACGAAAACACATAACAAGAATTATTTAGTAATTATTTAGACAATAAACAAACATAAAAAATTGTTTGAAAATTTTTGTTTTTTAGTTAAATTAAAATTTTTTTTTGTACAATACAGAAATATTTATTTGTAACCAGCATATACAGGTCTTGTTACAAATTGGCGTCCAACTAGAGGGCTTTAATTAGCGATTGGAAGACTACAGTAACTTACCCAATTACTAATTAAGCTTGGCAGCGGTTATACCGTCGAGAAGGAAACAACATGCAGCGTCGAGCTACTTCTAAAAAGAGGGCGCCAGAGGCCGAAAAGGAAGTCGATATGGGGGACAAGGAGGCAACACCCGTGGAAGGTATAGAAGTGTTAGTACACCCGGTGGAACATAAACAACCCGCACCACCAGAGGAACAACCTGAAGTACCAACGCAAACAGGGGACATCAATGTCCCAGACAAGGAAATAGAAAAGTCTAAGACCACAGAAGATAGTAAGATGGACAAATTAATGGAATTGTTCCTAAAAATGAGTAAGGACATGAAAGAAAATAGCAAGAAAATGGAGAAGAAAATAAGCAAGAAAATGGATGACAACAACCAGTCAACCAAGGAAGAATTGATTGACAAAATTGAAAACACCAACAAGAGAATTGAGGAAACAGTAAGAAAATGGAAGAGAAGATGGAAGAAAATAGTAAGAAAATGGAAGAGAGGATGGAATAAAACGGTAAGAAGATGGAAGAAGAAATGGAAAAAAGGTTAGGAGAATTGATGGAAGACAACCAGTTGTTAAAGGAAGAATTCAAAACAACCAAGGAAGAATTGGGTAATAAAATTGAGGATAAAAACAAGAGGATTGAAGAAAATAACAAGAAAATGGAAGAGAAGGTGGGGGAGAAGTTGGAAGAATTGAGAGAGGATAACCAACTACTGAGAGAAGAATTAAGGGAAGTCAACCAGGAAAACATGAACAAGGTAGACGAGAGAATAGAATTGGCGAAGGAAGAGTTGAACAGGAAAATCAACGACAATAAGAAAGCTATAAATAAAAAATTGGAACAAGAGACAATAATAATAAACCAACAGATCAGGGAAGTTGACGAAAAATGTCGCCAAACGGAGAATGAAGTACAGGAAGTCAGGGAAGAAATAAAGACCGAAATTACCCAGATCAAGGAACACCATAAGACAAGGTTGGAAGAAAACCGAAAGGAGACACAGGAGGAGATAGGTAAGGTGCGTAACCAAGTCACTGAAAGGTGCGACGGGATGGAAGCGGTGATGACGAATATCACCGGACAAGTGCGGCAGAGCCAGGAAGAGATGGAGGTAATCCGAAACCGACCGACTAACTTCACTAATTTCCCCATGAATGAGAATCGAGAGTGGTTGAACTTCCGCCAATATGAAAGAAAGCCCATGGAGTTCTTGGCCCGAATAGAGGAGTACATGGCCAAACATAGGGGCAACAGATGGGTCAATAACCGGGAGTTATTAGACGAGTCATTTCGAGAAATGACCGATCATTGGTGGATGGCCAACCGTAGTGACATCGAAGATTACCAGCAGTTCAAGAGCTTATTTAAGGCGAAATACTGGTCTGAGACTACCCAAAATTTGATACGTGATAATATCTGTCACGGCCGTTACAAACAACAGGTGGGTAGCTCAATGACTGCATACTTCCTCGGCAAAGTATGTATGGCTAAGCATTTGGAACCAGCCATACCAGAAGAATGCCTCATAAACAAGTTATCATATCACTATGATGAAGAGGTGATTCGAGCACGGAGAGGCAGCCAAATCAAAACCATACAGGCCATGACTGAACTTCTCGAAAATTATGAGAACGAGGAGTATTACCAGCAAAGCCGGAGGAGGAATGATCGGCCAGAACCCAGGAACTATCCGTATACCAACAACGGTAACAACAACAACAACAACAATGGATACCAGGGAAACCGAGCCAATCGACCAAGTAATAACACCAATAACAATAACAATAATAATAATAACAATAACCACGTTCAAGGTAATCAAAATAATAACAGAACAAATAATGGTTATCAGGGTAATAGAAACCCATATTACCCAAACCCCAACGTTAATAGTCAGAGAAATCCCAACTATAATAACAATGAACGTTATTATATTAATAATCGTGGGTATCCACCTAATAATAACAATAGTAATAATAGGTTTTCTAGACCGAGGGTGAACTTCATACGAGCTGAAGACGGTCGCCAACATAGGTACTACCATCAGCGACGCAACAGCTACCATGAATATGAGGATCGGTGGAGGAGCCGAGAACGTGACGAACCAAGGTATAATCAGACTAGACGGAGTACAAGTCTAGACAATACGGAACGGCAGACAAACCGCGAACAATCGTTGGATCACCGCACAGAGCGGCAGGGACCCACTCAAGGTCTCCCGACTGATGCCTCAATCAGTGCGACACTAATAATGATAATATCGAACATTTAAACGGGAGGAGGCAGTAATAAATAACCTAGACCCATTACTGCTCCTAACTCCTGGGTATATAAATGAGTTGCCAAGAGCAACTGACACAAATCGCATCACAATAATAGGTTGTAATTATTTAAAAAACCTTCGACACGAATTATTGGAGGAGGACGATACTAACCCCAACAATAATATAAATAATGAAATAATACATATCGATGCGGAGGTAGAAGGAGTCCCCGAAAGGTTAATGATCGATACTGGTTCCAATGTCTCAATAATTAGTACGACAGAATTGGAGAGAATACAAAGGGAATGCGGAAGAATATTACCGACATTGCCGTTGAATAATATTATTTTATTAGGTGCCAGCGGCCGCCAAAACAAGACGATAAGAAAACCAGTTTCAGCCAATGTGATTAGCTGTGGTATAGCGATTGACATGGAATTCTTAGTGGCAACCGGGCTGCCGTTTAACATATTAGTGGGATGCGATGTGCTCAGACGAAACTCCGCCATAATCGATTTACGAACGGAGAAATTATCACTTTTTACGAACGGACAAACTTGGAGGGCTGACTTGGTCGGTAGCGATACAGTAATTCCCAGCGATATCCACCAACAAATCCGTAAAATCAATTATATAAACAATACTCCTATGATTGAGCGGATAGTAGACGATAACTGTAATGAGGATTTATGGTCCCAAAAGATCCAGGAAATCAGGGATTTCCGGGGCGGTATTACAAGGGAAAGGTTGCCGATACACCAAGCGGATAAATTAATAAAAATTTATGAACAATACCGATCAGTATTTTCTGACGAGCCCGGTAAAGTCAAAAACTACCAGTGTACTCTACAATTTCGAGATACAGTGGACTTTAACCGGAAGTCATACCCCATCGCGCAATCACGAAAGGAAGCTGTAAGAGCTGAAATAAGTAAGATGATTAACCGTGACATAATAGAGAGTAGCCAATCCCCATACACCAGTCCTATCGTGGCTATTCCTAAGAAAAACGGACAAGTCCGTCTCTGCCTAGATGCGCGAGAAATCAATTTTAAAACGTTTCCATGGTACCAAGTACTTTAGTACCTGGGACACGGTGTGCGGCTACTGGCAAGTGGAATTGCACCCACAGAGTCGCCAGTATCTGGCATTCATATTCGAAGGGCGTAACTACCAGTTTAAGAGATTGCCCTGTGCCTTGTTTTGGGAAAAACGCGGCGGTGTTCTTTTTTATATGGCGGAAATATTAAATTACGTATTTAACTACGCAAGTGTTTACGTAGAATTTACGTACGTAGTAATAAGTTATGTTCGTTGCGTTATCTTACTACCAGGCCGATCCGCGCGCTCTCTGGGTCCAGTCCTTCTTACTATTTTTTCTGCCGCAGGAAAGATCAGTTCAATTGTAGCATTCAGCGTATTAACGTCTGGCGTCCGGCTGACAGCGTCTATGTAAAGTTTGATCTACTTTCTGCTACTATGTATAAGTAGAAGTCTACGCGACCTCCCGGTAAGTGTGTTCAGATATATATAGCTTACTAATTCATAAAAATAAATTGTATTTACTCAATATTAACGCAGATGCAGTGCGACACGTATTGCAGTAATTATCAGCACGTGGCAGGCAGCAGGTTATATTGTTTTATGTATGTTTCAATGTTAACGCTGGCTAACAGATATTAATCCAAAATCTCATTAATAATATAATAATAATAATACTCAATTCAGTAAATTAGAATGGGGCGTAAGTTAGTTATTTTCCTGAAATGATTGTACATCACGAACTTGTTAAAGTTTGCTAGTTCCTGTCAGGGGGGGTTAAGTGCTTCACGAAAACTTGTGAATAACTCTTTATTTGAAATGATTATTATGTTGAATGACTATATTTGAATATATTATAGATTACAATATTTAAAGGTGTTATTTTGAAGTGATTTATTTGATTCAATGGAGTTCAATACATAAGTGAATTTTCGGGGATTGTAAACTGGGCATGTCACGAAATGTCAGCTGGGTAAATGTGGTAGCGTGGTTTATTAAACCTGTAAGTAATCACAGATATAATTGTGCAGGGTTTCCGATGTAGACGATAATCTGTCTCGCTCCAGAGGATGGCCGAATACCTGCCTTCCATGATATAGATTCCGACTTCCGTCAGCTGTCAGCCCGTATGGACGGACACACTCGACCGGACCCATCTACCCATATGCTGCTAACCAGGTGACATTTAAGCTTTTTGAACAAAATGTTTGTGGCCGATAAACTCTTTTTGAGACACTTGTGGAGACGATCCAGTTTGGGGGACTTAGTTCCGGGCAATTGGGGTTACATGTTACTTTGTAATTTTTTCTTATTAAGGCTTACGCCTCATTAATATATCAATGTCTATCTCATTCTGAGAATTGTAAACTCGGCCAGGGTCATGCAGCACCCGGGTTGAGGGGAGTTTTCTGTAAAAAGTGTCGGCACTAAATTGTTTCTGTGTTAAGCATGCATGTACGGAGGTATCTGTCCCCGTTGGGAAATTTTACGGTTAATTTTTTTGTTAATGGGGTTGTGTATTGGTTTATTGATTTAAAGGTCGGGGAGGTGTTTTAACATGTGGACGGCACCTGTAGGTGCCGTTCTCTACAGGACTGTATCATGTCATATTTTGCTGGATCTCGTCCGGACGCATGACCGTGCCTGAGGCCAAGTTTTATGAACACTTTAAGCATGTTTCAGTACATTCATTACCTAGATTCTGCTTTTCGGAATTCAATTTTACTGTTCAGCTAATTTTGTAACCATTCAATTTTGCCATAGACAGTTTAAATATTGCCATAGTTTATATTTTTTGCCATAGTTTAAATTTTGTAATTGTTACACCTTTATTTCTCATAATACCAATTAATTAATCAATGTTAAAGAATGCAAGACTAATCAGTACCTGTATAAGTATTTATAGGTTTTCACATTCCACTGTTTTTGCAAATTTTGTCAGGAAAATAAAAGAAATAAGAAATGCAGTTATGCAACTGGGCATCCATGTTGACCTCGTGATGGCACTTATTATCATTATCATTATTGAGATCCGAAATTGATAATTAACTTTTTGCGTGGTATTTGTGTGCCGTTCGGGCTATTTTGCCAATTTGACCTTGGCTGTTCATATACTTAGAATTTTGGGGCATGTCTACTCTACTCTTTTGGGATGTATTAATTGGGGTTTTGGGTTTAGTTATTTATTAATTGAAAATGTAAGGTGGGCCGGATACGTGATCTGAATAAGAGGGTTGAGGGTGTATGATGACAAAATATACGCTGTTAACTAGGTGAACATGTGGTGTGCCATTTATATGTAAATGTGTATTTATGTTAATTATATGTTGTGTGTTATGCCTTATATGATTGTTAGATTGTTATACTTGATTATGCATATATAGATATATATCATGTTATGATTTGTGTAATTCTCTGGGAGGGTCGAGACTATGCGCCATTTCACATTATTATTATTTATGCGCCATTATCATTCAAGCTCAACTATTTGGCGATACTTATGTTTAATGGACTTATAATAACGATTGGGGGTTTTGGAAGTGAGCTCTCCTGATTATAAAACACGTGTAATATTATCTTACTTTTCAAGGGCACATATATTGTACAAAAGCAGAATACAATAAATCCTGTTATTGTTATCTTAGATCAGAGTTTCATTTGCAAGTCCCATCATACTGGACCCAGCACATTTTTGGCTTCTCTAGACTCTTGCCTAGTTCTAAATAACTTGTGGCCTCTCTTTCAAAAAAAAAAAAAAAAAATAAATATAAAAATAAAAGGAAAAAAAGGAGTTTGTTTTCTATATATAAAAAGCATAAAAGGAAAGAGGGGTTACAAATGGTAGCGGAGAGCGTGGTTCATTCTAGGATTGAACCCTTGGGTCCGTTGGTGTGATGGGGCTTGCAAACTCGGAAATAGTTTGGAAAAAAAAACAATAATATTTGAAAATATTTTAATATGATAATAGTTAGACGCAATGGCAGGGTTGACATCCTATGTAGGTATGTGTGTGTACTGTGTAGGAATTATTGTTAGGTGATTTGTATTGTAAACCTGGTGCCGCCAGGGGCATGTGTTGTAGTTGGGTTTTGTTGTTTTTGAGATTGGGCCTTACCGGAGGTCGCGTGGGGATGGACTCCCTTATTTATTGTATGAAGGTAATAGCGCGTGCGGTTAGCAGGATGCGGTATGGCCCGACTGGGAGTCGGTACCGTCCGACTGCAATGGTGATAATGTCTTAGTTGAAATGTCATATCTTGTGGTTAGTGTGGTAGTGTGGATTGTATGTTGGTGTTAGTGTCTGATGTCGTTTCTTCTTTCGAGTCTGGCGACTGACGGAGAGTTAGTTCTGGAGCGGGTCAGGTTTTCGCAGCGCTAGGAAACCCGGGGGTCCTCTTGATGGAAGAACAGTACTCAAGGTTTTCTCAGTTTAGTATTTGGTGTTTTCATGTTTTGTCTGTTGTGTGTGTGGTGTGAATAATTAGAGCATTGGCGGCATGAGTGTCATGAATCCCGACCTATTTTTGAAAAACGAGTTAGAGTTCGAAATTAAGTCCCGAGGTGGGAGGCCCCAAGGGGATGTCGCTTCCTTGAGGAAGCAATTAAGGGACGCCCTCTCCTCCGGAGGGGCGACGTCGCTGGTAAAAGTCACTGATGTGACAGCGGAGCTGGAGTTGTGTCAGGAGAAGTGGGGGGAGTTGCGGGAGGTAATGGAGGATTTTGAGTCGGCCCCTTCCAGCCTCAGAGCGAGACAGAGATTGCGTCAACGAGCGGAGCACCTGCAACATCGACTGGAGAACTTGTCCGCACAGACTTCAATCGCGGAAGTCAGCGCCACGCTGAAGCTGATTTTGGAACAGGTGACGAAAGCGTTGCGGAGTTTCGAGCCCGTGAAGTCTCATCCTCCCGTGAGCTCTCCCCAGCCTCCTGAGCGGGACATAGGACAGACGCCGAGTCCGCCGGCCCAATTGCCGACGTTCTCGGGCGGATCGAGCGTTTCATACAACAAATTACCTAACCCCCTTTCTTCCATTATTCAGCAGCTTCCGGTCGTTGATGGACTGGACGTGGATAAATTGATGGCTTTTTTTAGAATTTTGTTTCAGCTGTCCGACTTCCCGGGGATGTCGGATGGCACCCTACTCGAGCTCGTGTATCCCTACTGTCGGGGGTCCATGGCTGAGCGGGTCGCGCAGACTATACGAGGTGGCGGCAGTGTGACGTCTTTCCATCGGGGGTGTTGGCCGCATGCGTGCCTGGCCGATTACGGGAGCAGCTGCAGCATAAACATTGTTATCGGGTGCAAGCCCACGGGGAGAATTTTGCTGAGTTTGCGCGTAGTATCCGCGAAGCTGTCCGGATTTTAGGGTTGGGACTGCCCGAGATCGAAGTAGTACAGATGATATTCGAAGGGGTCACTCCCCAGGAGAGGTCGCGTTTAATTTTTGCTGAGCGACCGCGCAGCTACGAAGACCTCGATAAGATGTGTGTGTTATCCCGGGCCATACAAGCAATTGATGAGTCCCGTGGGACAGTAAGGGCTAGTCCGGGCGAGTCTCGAGTGGTGGAACGACGGGTCGTTCAGTCCCAACCTCGGCCAGAAAGAACCACCGGCGATCGAGGTGGACCGTTGAGAGGCGTGGTTTGCTTTCGCTGTCGAAGACAGGGGCATGTTGCCCGCGATTGTACGGAGGGTGGTCTGCGTCCAACGCTTCCCTCGAGGGTCCGGTCTTCAAAAAACTAAGTTACCGGGGGAAGACAAGTCGGAGGTTGTCTTCCCCTCGTCCTAAGACTTTTCGGTATTCAAGTGCCTCCAGGCAAAGGATAGGTCCTGACTCTTCTAGTATCAAGGTCCTTGCTACTGTCCCGCAAAAGGCTTCTGTATGCCCCTTCCTGTTGCTCGAGGTAAAGAAGGGTCAATTCAGAGTGTTAGTTGACTCCGGGTCAGCCCGATCTATCATCTCATCTCGAGTATGTGCGGACCTTGAAAAGCAGGGCTTAATAAAAGAGTCGGATCGCTCGTCCGTAGTATGCTGGACTGCTTCACGGGAAATCCTGCCCATCTCCCGGGTGATTTCCTTTAAATTCAAGATCGATGGTTTTTCTTGGGTGTGGCCTTTTCTGGTTTCTCCGGCTCTGGGAGTTGATTGTATTGTGGGTGCCGATTTCATCGCTAAAAGTGGTCTCGTGTTGGACATCCATGGGCACCAGTGTTATTTCAAATTTAATCGGGGCGTTGTTATTCCTTTTCTTGGATACCAGGGAGCTAAGGGAGGTATCCAAGAGGTCGCTTGTCCCGATTCTGCACGAGATCATCTCACTCCCGCCCAGCAGAGGGCCTTGGACCAACTGTGTGAGGAATTTCCCTCAGTATTAACCCCTAAGCTGGGACTCACACATTTACTAGAATATAAAATTCGTTTGACTGATTCTAAGATAGTGAGGTCACATCCATACAAATTCGCCCCTCCGAAAATGGCCGTTCTGAGGTAGAAGGTTCAAGAGCTGTTAGAGCAAGGGGTCATTGAACCTTCTAATTCCAGTTATGCCAGTCCAGCGTTCCTGGTACCCAAGCCTGGGGGTAAGCACCGTATGGTGATTGATTACCGTAAATTGAATTCTAATATTGAGGTGGATTCGGTTCCCCTTCCGGATCTCCACTCGGCTTTCGATTGGTTTAGTGAGGCCAAGTATTTTACCGTGATTGATCTCAACGCTGCATATCACCAAATCCCTTTATCTAAGGAAAGTAGACCTTACACTGCGTTCTGCGTCCCGTGGAATTTATATCAGTATACGCGGATCCCTATGGGTCTGGCGGTGGGCGCCCAAACACTCACGCGTCTGCTTGACCTGGTGTTTCAAGACGTAAAATTCAAATTCATTTTCAATTATTTGGACGACTTGCTGGTCTACAGCAAAACGTATGATGAACATCTATGTCATCTAAGGGAGGTGATGTGCAGGTTGAGAAACGCGGGCCTCACGGTTAATCCGGAGAAAGTGCGAATTGCACAGGAGAGCATATCATTTCTGGGGCATCTGGTCTCGCACCGAGGTGTTACCGTGGACCCTGAAAGGACCCAGGGTATCCGGGATTTTCCCCCGCCTAGGGATGCCAAGGGCATCGCCAGGTTCGTGGGTATGGTTAATTTTACAGACGGTTTATCCCTAATGCGGCGGAGATAGCCGCCCCTTTAAATGAATTGAGAAAGAAGGGGGCTAAATTTGTGTGGGGTGAGAGCCAGCAGAAGGCTTTCGAGACTTTGAAGGAAGCTATCATCTCCCCACCGGTGCTGCGGATGCCGGATTTTTCTCAGCCGTTTATATTGCAGACGGACGCGAGTTCGGTGGCGCTCGGGGCGGTTCTGTCCCAAGTCGTTGATGGTGCTAGGCAGCCTGTGGCCTTTATTTCCCGAACATTGACCCAGCAGGAAAGAAAGTTGTCAGTCTATGAGCTAGAGTGTTTAGCTGTTGTATACGCTCTAGATAAGTTCAGGCGTTTTCTGGAACACGCTGAGTTCCTGCTCGAGACCGACAATCAGGCTCTCTCCTGGCTTCTTGCTCGTCCCCGGCAGCTGGGTAAAATTGGTAGATGGGTGGTCAAGATCTTATCCTTTAAGTTTAAGGTGCAGCACATTAGGGGAACTCAAAATGTAGTTGCAGATGCTTTGTCACGAATGTTTTCCCAGCCCAGTGAAGTCCAAACTGAGCAACCCTGTTCCGTTCTACTAGACTTTCCGTTAGCCTTCACTGATGTGTTACCCCATCAGTTGAACGATGAAGAGCTGGGTCCTATCATCCAGAATATAAAGGAGGGTAACGTACAGGCCCCTTACTTCTTGTCCAAGGGCGTCCTGTGTTGTAGAGAAAGAAAGGGACGTGCCCCTAAGATCGTGCTGCCTAGCAAGTTAGTGCCCATGGTCTTCAGTTATTATCATAATTCCCCAGTAGGAGGCCACAAGGGAATTTCGAAGACCATTTCCAGTATTAGAAGTCATTTCATCTGTAAGGGCATGGATAGGGACATCGCTACGAGGGTTAAGAGCTGTCATCTGTGTGGCTTGAGTAAACCTGCCCAGAACACTAAGTTAGGGTTGTTGTCATCGGACGTGGCGAGCAGACCGATGGAGAAGTTATTCATCGACTACGTGGGACCCTTCCCGCGTAGCAAGTCAGGTAATTCCTACCTACTTGTCTGTGTGGATGCTTTTTCGAAGTTTGCCTGGCTACTGCCCTTACGGCAGGCAACAGCTCGTTTAATCATAAGCGCGCTTCAGAACCATGTTTTTCAGCATTTCGGTCTTCCGACCATCATTGTCTCCGACAATGGCCCCCAGTTCATTTCGGGTGAGTTCCGGCGGATGTGTTTCGCCAGCGGAATCAGACATGTAACCACTTCCCCGTATTACCCACAGCCGTCCCATGCGGAAAGATTCAATAGGAATCTCAGGTCCGCACTTATTGCTTATCATGCGGAGCAACAGACTACCTGGGACCAGAATCTGAAGTGGTTGCAGCTAGCTTTCAACACGGCCCTGCATGACAGTCATAACGCCGTGCCCTTTGAGATCATGTTTGGATTCTCGCCCGCACTCCCGTTGACTAACTTGTGGAATATTGATGATCTTCTACCACGGGAGCCCGATTCTGGAACTGCGGAGAGATGGAGGGAGGCTCGGAAAAATTTGCTGCGAGCGCACGAGCGGGTCCGTCGACGATACAATCAGGGGCGAATTCCTAACCCCTTCCAGACCGGAGACTGGGTCTACTGTCAAAGCCATCCGATCAGCTCAGCTGTGGACAAAAGAGCCGCTAAATTATGCTATCGTTGGTCGGGGCCATATCGTATCCTGGGGTTCGCGTTACCAGTGACGGCGCGGTTGGAAGAGCCGAATGGTAGTCCGAAGGAGATTACTACGCACATATCGAAATTAAAACTATATAGAAAAGGCTAAACGGGCTGACAAGGGGGGGGAATGATTGGTGGTCTCTGTGTGAGTAGAGATTTGGTCATTTAAGGGTGTGTGCTCCGGGGGTGTTATCGAGAACGATAGGGTAGCGGGTAGATGTTCACCACAGTCCCAGTGGTGTTCGTCTACTTCAGGGATGCGCCCCTGCCTGCGCGAGCCTTGGTTTTCTCCAATTGTCCTTATGTCCGGAGGGAGCCATGTCCTTACCTTTAGTCCCAGCTCATGACCTTTCAATGATCCTTGACCTTCCACCTTCTGATGTTCCTAACCTTCCCCTTTGAAAACAAAAACAAAAAAAAATTAGAAAAGCAATAAAAAAATAAAAAAAAAGGAGTTAGAGAGAGGATAGTGGGCAACGAGGGGCTCAGGGGCGGTTGTGCGCTCTGGGGTCCTCGTTGTTCACCACATGCCCTTGGAGCACACATGTTAAACTTATTTGTATGTGGGATAAGTGTCATATTCACAGGTAGCTTGGCTTTGCGTCCGGTCCAGAGTGGGGACCATTGCACCATGGAGGCCATCATCTCCCCTCTTCCCTTGCCCCGTGCAGTGACGGTATTGTTTAGAATGGGTGTCGTATTAGAGAATCCCCCCCCCCGTAGGAATGTAGGGCAAGTGGCCCTGTTAAGGTGGCAGTCGTGTTCTGGCTTGAGTGGACAAGCCTCAGGAGGTCGGAACTCAGGGAGCTCCCAAACTTTTCTTTCGTCTTTTCTTCTCTGTCCCTCTTGGCTGTGGGTTGGCCCTGATCAGGTCAGCGTGCAGCACCCGCACACTTACACACTACACGTCTTCTTTCGTCTCTTTCG
Source organism: Magicicada septendecula (assembly GCA_034769895.1). NCBI lineage: Eukaryota > Metazoa > Arthropoda > Insecta > Hemiptera > Cicadidae > Magicicada > Magicicada septendecula. Next base: position 245,664,507 of record CM068372.1, read on the forward strand.
TTTTCTTTCTGAGCCTCTGTTCTCCTGAGAGCAAGTTCTGCTGGGCCGCCATAATCACGAGACCACTAGCTTGTTTCGGGAAGTGGGGTACACTGCAGCGTACACTACCTGAGTTTAACGATGTGGCAACCAAGTTGCCCTTTTGGGGTGGGGGTGTGCCGTGTTTTGGGAAAAACGCGGTGGTGTTCTTTTTTATATGGCGGAATTATTAAATTACGTATTTAACTACGCAAGTATTTACGTAGAATTTACGTACGTAGTAATAAGTTATGTTCGTTGCGTTATCTTACTACCAGGCCGATCCGCGCGCTCTCTGGGTCCAGTCCTTCTTACTATTTTTTCTGCCACAGGAAAGATCAGTTCAATTGTAGCATTCAGCGTATTAACGTCTGGCGTCCGGCTGACAGCGTCTATGTAAAGTTTGATCTACTTTCTGCTACTATGTATAAGTAGAAGTCTACGCGACCTCCCGGTAAGTGTGTTCAGATATATATAGCTTACTAATTCATAAAAATAAATTGTATTTACTCAATATTAACGCAGATGCAGTGCGATACGTATTGCAGTAATTATCAGCACGTGGCAAGCAGCAGGTTATATTGTTTTATGTATGTTGCAATGTTAACGCTGGCTAACAGATATTAATCCAAAATCTCATTAATAATATAATAATAATAATACTCAATTCAGTAAATTAGAATGGGGCGTAAGTTAGTTATTTTCCTGAAATGATTGTACATCACGAACTTGTTAAAGTTTGCTAGTTCCTGTCAGGGGGGGTTAAGTGCTTCACGAAAACTTGTGAATAACTCTTTATTTGAAATGATTATTATGTTGAATGACTATATTTGAATATATTATAGATTATAATATTTAAAGGTGTTATTTTGAAGTGATTTATTTGATTCAATGGAGTTCAATACATAAGTGAATTTTCGGGGATTGTAAACTGGGCATGTCACGAAATGTCAGCTGGGTAAATGTGGTAGCGTGGTTTATTAAACCTGTAAGTAATCACAGATACAATTGTGCAGGGTTTCCGATGTAGACGATAATCTGTCTCGCTCCAGAGGATGGCCGAATACCTGCCTTCCATGATATAGATTCCGACTTCCGTCAGCTGTCAGCCCGGATGGACGGACACACTCGACCGGACCCATCTACCCATATGCTGCTAACCAGGTGACATTTAAGCTTTATGAACAAAATTTATTTCACCAGTTAATATAAGAGTTTTCATTAACTACAGGACTTACTGGAAGACGACCATTACTAAAGGAGAGTGATATACTGGAGCATAGAAGACAATCGCCAATCGATTAGTCAAGTGAGACAATCTGATTAACTCCAGATTTAGTTACAGTTAACCAGAAGTGAATAAATTGACATAAATAAATTACAGAATTTTAAATTTTTGACGAAAACACATAACAAGAATTATTTATTAATTATTTAGACAATAAACAAACATAAAAAATTGTTTAAAAATTTTTGTTTTTTAATTAAATTAAAATTTTTTTTTGTACAATACAGAAATATTTATTTGTAACCAGCATATACAGGTCTTGTTAGAAATTGGCGTCCAACCAGAGGGCTTTAATTAGCGATTGGAAGACTACAGTAACTTACCCAATTACTAATTAAGCTTGGCAGCGGTTATACCGTCGAGAAGGAAACAACATGCAGCGTCGTGCTACTTCTAAAAAGGGCGGCAGAGGCCGAAAAGGATGTCGATATGGGGGACAAGGAGGCAACACCCGTGGAAGGTATAGAAGTGTTAGTACACCCGGTGGAACATAAACAACCCGCACCACCAGAGGAACAACCTGAAGTACCAACGCAAACAGGGGACATCAATGTCCCAGACAAGGAAATAGAAAAGTCTAAGACCACAGGAGATAGTAAGATGGACAAATTAATGGAATTGTTCCTAAAAATGAGTAAGGACATGGAAGAAAATAGCAAGAAAATGGAGAAGAAAATAAGCAAGAAAATGGATGACAGCAACCAGTCAACCAAGGAAGAATTGATTGACAAAATTGAAAACACCAACAAGAAAATTGAGGAAACAGTAAGAAAATGGAAGAGAAGATGGTAGAAAATAGTAAGAAAATGGAAGAGAAGATGGAATAAAACGGTAAGAAGATGGAAGAAGAAATGGAAAAAGGTTAGGAGAATTGATGGAAGACAACCAGTTGTTAAAGGAAGAATTCAAAACAACCAAGGAAGAATTGGGTAATAAAATTGAGGATACAAATAAGAGGATTGAAGAAAATAACAAGAAAATGGAAGAGAAGATGGGGGAGAAGTTGGAAGAATTGAGAGAGGATAACCAACTACTGAGAGAAGAATTAAGGGAAGTCAACCAGGAAAACATGAACAAGGTAGACGAGAGAATAGAATTGGCGAAGGAAGAGTTGAACAGGAAAATCAACGACAATAAGAAAGCTATAAGTAAAAAATTGGAACAAGAGACAATAATAATAAACCAACAGATCAGGGAAGTTGACGAAAAATGTCGCCAAACGGAGAATGAAGTACAGGAAGTCAGGGAAGAAATAAAGACCGAAATTACCCAGATCAAGGAACACCATAAGACAAGGTTGGAAGAAAACCGAAAGGAGACACAGGAGGAGATAGGTAAGGTGCGTAACCAAGTCACTGAAAGGTGCGACGGGATGGAAGCGGTGATGACGAATATCACCGGACAAGTGCGGCAGAGCCAGGAAGAGATGGAGGTAATCCGAAACCGACCGACTAACTTCACTAATTTCCCCATGAATGAGAATCGAGAGTGGTTGAACTTCCGCCAATATAAAAGAAAGCCCATGGAGTTCTTGGCCCGAATAGAGGAGTACATGGCCAAACATAGGGGCAACAGATGGGTCAATAACCGGGAGTTATTAGACGAGTCATTTCGAGAAATGACCGATATTGGTGGATGGCCAACCGTAGTGACATCGAAGATTACCAGCAGTTCAAGAGCTTATTTAAGGCGAAATACTGGTCTGAGACTACCCAAAATTTGATACGTGATAATATCTGTCACGGCCGTTACAAACAACAGGTGGGTAGCTCAATGACTGCATACTTCCTCGGCAAAGTATGTATGGCTAAGCATTTGGAACCAGCCATACCAGAAGAATGCCTCATAAACAAGTTATCATATCACTATGATGAAGAGGTGATTCGAGCACGGAGAGGCAGCCAAATCAAAACCATACAGGCCATGACTGAACTTCTCGAAAATTATGAGAACGAGGAGTATTACCAGCAAAGCCGGAGGAGGAATGATCGGCCAGAACCCAGGAACTATCCGTATACCAACAACGGTAACAACAACAACAACAATGGATACCAGGGAAACCGAGCCAATCCACCAAGTAATAACACCAATAACAATAACAATAATAATAATAACAATAACCACGTTCAAGGTAATCAAAATAATAACAGAACAAATAATGGTTATCAGGGTAATAGAAACCCATATTACCCAAACCCCAACGTTAATAGTCAGAGAAATCCCAACTATAATAACAATGAACGTTATTATATTAATAATCGTGGGTATCCACCTAATAATGACAATAGTAATAATAGGTTTTCTAGACCGAGGGTGAACTTCATACGAGCTGAAGACGGTCGCCAACATAGGTACTACCATCAGCGACGCAACAGCTACCATGAATATGAGGATCGGTGGAGGAGCCGAGAACGTGACGAACCAAGGTATAATCAGACTAGACGGAGTACAAGTCTAGACAATACGGAACGGCAGACAAACCGCGAACAATCGTTGGATCACCGCACAGAGCGGCAGGGACCCACTCAAGGTCTCCCGACTGATGCCTCAATCAGTGCGACACTAATAATGATAATATCGAACATTTAAACGGGAGGAGGCAGTAATAAATAACCTAGACCCATTACTGCTCCTAACTCCTGGGTATATAAATGAGTTGCCAAGAGCAACTGACACAAATCGCATCACAATAATAGGTTGTAATTATTTAAAAAACCTTCGACACGAATTATTGGAGGAGGACGATACTAACCCCAACAATAATATAAATAATGAAATAATACATATCGATGCGGAGGTAGAAGGAGTCCCCGAAAGGTTAATGATCGATACTGGTTCCAATGTCTCAATAATTAGTACGACAGAATTGGAGAGAATACAAAGGGAATGCGGAAGAATATTACCGACATTGCCGTTGAATAATATTATTTTATTAGGTGCCAGCGGCCGCCAAAACAAGACGATAAGAAAACCAGTTTCAGCCAATGTGATTAGCTGTGGTATAGCGATTGACATGGAATTCTTAGTGGCAACCGGGCTGCCGTTTAACATATTAGTGGGATGCGATGTGCTCAGACGAAACTCCGCCATAATCGATTTACGAACGGAGAAATTATCACTTTTTACGAACGGACAAACTTGGAGGGCTGACTTGGTCGGTAGCGATACAGTAATTCCCAGCGATATCCACCAACAAATCCGTAAAATCAATTATATAAACAATACTCCTATGATTGAGCGGATAGTAGACGATAACTGTAATGAGGATTTATGGTCCCAAAAGATCCAGGAAATCAGGGATTTCCGGGGCGGTATTACAAGGGAAAGGTTGCCGATACACCAAGCGGATAAATTAATAAAAATTTATGAACAATACCGATCAGTATTTTCTGACGAGCCCGGTAAAGTCAAAAACTACCAGTGTACTCTACAATTTCGAGATACAGTGGACTTTAACCGGAAGTCATACCCCATCGCGCAATCACGAAAGGAAGCTGTAAGAGCTGAAATAAGTAAGATGATTAACCGTGACATAATAGAGAGTAGCCAATCCCCATACACCAGTCCTATCGTGGCTATTCCTAAGAAAAACGGACAAGTCCGTCTCTGCCTAGATGCGCGAGAAATCAATAAGATGATAATTAATGACAGGACTTCGCCCGGTGAGATAGAAGAGATTTTAAAACGTTTCCACGGTACCAAGTACTTTAGTACCTGGGACACGGTGTGCGGCTACTGGCAGGTGGAATTGCACCCACAGAGTCGCCAGTATCTGGCATTCATATTCGAAGGGCGTAACTACCAGTTTAAGAGATTGCCCTGTGCCGTGTTTTGGGAAAAACGCGGCGGTGTTCTTTTTTATATGGCGGAATTATTAAATTACGTATTTAACTACGCAAGTGTTTACGTAGAATTTACGTACATAGTAATAAGTTATGTTCGTTGCGTTATCTTACTACCAGGCCGATCCGCGCGCTCTCTGGGTCCAGTCCTTCTTACTATTTTTTCTGCCGCAGGAAAGATCAGTTCAATTGTAGCATTCAGCGTATTAACGTCTGGCGTCCGGCTGACAGCGTCTATGTAAAGTTTGATCTACTTTCTGCTACTATGTATAAGTAGAAGTCTACGCGACCTCCCGGTAAGTGTGTTCAGATATATATAGCTTACTAATTCATAAAAATAAATTGTATTTACTCAATATTAACGCAGATGCAGTGCGACACGTATTGCAGTAATTATCAACACGTGGCAGGCAGCAGGTTATATTGTTTTATGTATGTTTCAATGTTAACGCTGGCTAACAGATATTAATCCAAAATCTCATTAATAATATAATAATAATAATACTCAATTCAGTAAATTAGAATGGGGCGTAAGTTAGTTATTTTCCTGAAATGATTGTACATCACGAACTTGTTAAAGTTTGCTAGTTCCTGTCAGGAGGGGTTAAGTGCTTCACGAAAACTTGTGAATAACTCTTTATTTGAAATGATTATTATGTTGAATGACTATATTTGAATATATTATAGATTATAATATTTAAAGGTGTTATTTTGAAGTGATTTATTTGATTCAATGGAGTTCAATACATAAGTGAATTTTCGGGGATTGTAAACTGGGCATGTCACGAAATGTCAGCTGGGTAAATGTGGTAGCGTGGTTTATTAAACCTGTAAGTAATCACAGATATAATTGTGCAGGGTTTCCGATGTAGACGATAATCTGTCTCGCTCCAGAGGATGGCCGAATACCTGCCTTCCATGATATAGATTCCGACTTCCGTCAGCTGTCAGCCCGTATGGACGGACACACTCGACCGGACCCATCTACCCATATGCTGCTAACCAGGTGACATTTAAGCTTTTTGAACAAAATGTTTGTGGCCGATAAACTCTTTTTGAGACACTTGTGGAGACGATCCGGTTTGGGGGACATAGTTCCGGGCAATTGGGGTTACATGTTACTTTGTAATTTTTTCTTATTAAGGCTTACGCCTCATTAATATATCAATGTCTATCTCATTCTGAGAATTGTAAACTCGGCCAGGGTCATGCAGCACCCGGGTTGAGGGGAGTTTTCTGTAAAAAGTGTCGGCACTAAATTGTTTCTGTGTTAAGCATGCATGTACGGAGGTATCTGTCCCCGTTGGGAAATTTTACGGTTAATTTTTTTGTTAATGGGGTTGTGTATTGGTTTATTGATTTAAAGGTCGGGGAGGTGTTTTAACATGTGGACGGCACCTGTAGGTGCCGTTCTCTACAGGACTGTATCATGTCATATTTTGCTGGATCTCGTCCGGACGCATGACCGTGCCTGAGGCCAAGTTTTATGAACACTTTAAGCATGTTTCAGTACATTCATTACCTAGATTCTGCTTTTCGGAATTCAATTTTACTGTTCAGCTAATTTTGTAACCATTCAATTTTGCCATAGACAGTTTAAATATTGCCATAGTTTATATTTTTTGCCATAGTTTAAATTTTGTAATTGTTACACCTTTATTGCTCATAATACCAATTAATTAATCAATGTTAAAGAATGCAAGACTAATCAGTACCTGTATAAGTATTTATAGGTGTTCACATTCCACTGTTTTTGCAAATTTTGTCAGGAAAATAAAAGAAATAAGAAATGCAGTTATGCAACCGGGCATCCATGTTGACCTCGTGATGGCACTTATTATCATTATCATTATTGAGATCCGAAATTGATAATTAACTTTTTGCGTGGTATTTGTGTGCCGTTCGGGCTATTTTGCCAATTTGACCTTGGCTGTTCATATACTTAGAATTTTGGGGCATGTCTACTCTACTCTTTTGGGATGTATTAATTGGGGTTTTGGGTTTAGTTATTTATTAATTGAAAATGTAAGGTGGGCCGGATACGTGATCTGAATAAGAGGGTTGAGGGTGTATGATGACAAAATATACGCTGTTAACTAGGTGAACATGTGGTGTGCCATTTATATGTAAATGTGTATTTATGTTAATTATATGTTGTGTGTTATGCCTTATATGATTGTTAGATTGTTATACTTGATTATGCATATATAGATATATATCATGTTATGATTTGTGTAATTCTCTGGGAGGGTCGAGACTATGCGCCATTTCACATTATTATTATTTATGCGCCAGTATCATTCAAGCTCAACTATTTGGCGATACTTATGTTTAATGGACTTATAATAACGATTGGGGGTTTTGGAAGTGAGCTCTTCTGATTATAAAACACGTGTAATATTATCTTACTTTTCAAGGCCACATATATTGTACAAAAGCAGAATACAATAAATCCTGTTATTGTTATCTTAGATCAGAGTTTCATTTGCAAGTCCCATCATACTGGACCCAGCACATTTTTGGCTTCTCTAGGCTCTTGCCTAGTTCTAAATAACTTGTGGCCTCTCTTTCAAAAAAAAAAAATAAATAAATATAAAAATAAAAGGAAAAAAAGGAGTTTGTTTTCTATATATAAAAAGCATAAAAGGAAAGAGGGGTTACAGCCCTTCGGACTCGTGAATTCGGTCGCCGTCTTTGTGCACTGCATGGACCAGATACTTGGCCAGGAAGCACTGCAATTCACCACCGTGTACGTAGATGATTTGCTTGTGACCTCAGAAACATGGGAGGAACACTGCTACCGTGTGGAACATGTGCTGAAGAAATTGGCTGCGAATAACATCACGCTCAAGCTGGAAAAATCTCAATTCTTTGCCAAGGAAATTCAGTTCTTGGGCTTTATATTAAATGATCAAGGAATCTCACCGTCGGCTGAAAAAGTAGAAGCGATTCAGAAATTTCCGATACCAAGGAATAGAAGGCAATTACAGTCATTCCTGGGACTCTGTAATTACTATCGCAAGTTCCAGGAAAGGTATTCTGAATTGACCGCCAAATTTCAACCGCAACTGTCATCAAAAGTAAATGGATTTGGGGTATAGAGCAGAACGAGACATTACAACTGATTAAAGAAAAATTTCTTGAACCCACTATACTTCGCCATCCAGATTTCAGTAAACCTTTCTTCCTGAATTGCGATGCCAGCGCCATTAGCCTAGGCACAACGCTATATCAAGAGGATGAGGAGGGCGAACATCTCGTGATTTGCTTCGCAAGTAGAGCATTAAACCAGTGCGAAAAGAACTACCACGTCACTGAGAAAGAACTGTTAAGTGTAGTGTTCGCGTGTGGCAAATTCCGCACCTACATCCTAGGTTATCCCGTTACCGTCCGGACAGACCATAAGTCCATATCGTTCCTGAAGAGGTGCAAACTGAGTCACGGAAGGTTGACCCGGTGGATACTGGTACTGCAAGAATACAATCTTAAGTGGGAGTACATCCCAGGAAAGAAGAATGTCGTTGCAGACGTGTTATCACGTATTGACGTAGAAAGGCAGACATTCGAGGGAGAGAAGGAAAGTGTACTCAAGATATACCACATTCTTAGCACCAGAGCCGATCTAGCCACATTATTAACTAACCTGAGCACCCACCAACAAACAGACTCGAAATTAAGATCTATTAAGAATCGATTAGAAGCAGGGGACGAAACTATCGCCCGATATTATCAAATTAATAACGAAATTCTATTCATTAAACCATCTTTAAGGAAGGAGACATGGAAGGTAATCATTCCAACCCATAGCGAAAAAGAGATAATAATTAATTATCATATTCGATATGGGCATATGGGCGCCTTAAAGGTGATAAAGGCCCTGGAGGAGAGCTGCCACATGAAAGATGTCAACCGGAAGTATATAAAAGGTTGCCACATTTGCCAACTCGTTAAATATAATAACGAGAAAAAGGAAGGCCAAATGATTCCTATAACATCACAGGCAAAGTTGGAAAAGGTATTCTTGGACATCTGCGGGCCATTTCCCCGCAGTGGTGGTCGTCACAGATATAAGTATCTGATAATCGTGATGGACCATTTCACTAAGTTCGTCAAGCTATACCCAGCAAATCGGGCAACTACTAACAAAATTCTCGGAATATTGACTTCCCAAACGTCGGAAAACCAGTTTCGATCATTACCGATCACGGAACCCAATTCAAGGGGAAAAAATGGCGGGATACCCTACTATCTATGGGTGTTCGTACTTACAAAACCTCGGTCTACCACCCGAGCAGTAATCCGGCAGAGAGGGTGTTACGAGAAGTAGGGCGTATATTAAGAACATATTGCCACAGTCAACAGAGGAGGTGGCAAGACTATCTAGAAGCCACAGAAGAATTCCTCAACTTGGCATACCACCCAGCCATAGGAATTGCCCCATACTCCGCCATGTACGAGAAACAACCCCCAAGAGAGATCGAAGAAATATTAGAGTTCCCAAAAGATAATATTTATACTTTTGACAAAATAAAGTTTTACAACAAGGTGGCCGAAGACCAGGAGAAACGGCGAAACAAATATCAAAAAGGTATGGGTAAAATTTTTGTAAAAGATTTTTCTGTTTTACATCGGATATCATGAAACTTATAGGAGATACAGTTCTGCGACCTATTTTATACGATTTTTCAGGTCAAAAACCATAAGAAACAACAGAATTCGCCCCTTTCCAGAATTTTATAAAGTCTTCATTTACCCGGGGGACCGAAACCCGGGCGAAATCTTTCGCTAGCCGTAACTCGCTTACAAAGCGTTTCCGGACATATGTTTATATGAACTTTTTTTCTTCTTTTACACTATAGAACCATTTCTCAAATTATTTCCCTCTCCTCCTGGGACACCCTGTATATATATATATATATATTACATTTAATATTTATAATTAAATTAACCTCAAGATGTTATTTTTTTTTCCTTTTTTGGAACATGTTTCGGGTACTATCTTGTACCCATCCTCAGCCTTCCGTTTTTTTTTTTGTCTGGTGAAGTACATATGTGTTGTTGGTTGACTATTATTATTGTGGCTTCCTGTTGGCTTCTGGTATTTCAAATTTGTTTTATTGTGTGTGATTGTGGTGTGTGTTAGTTTTTTGTGTATTTTCAATGTTGAGTGCTTTGAATATTGTGTCATGTTTTGTATTGATTTGTATTTGTTCAGGTATTAGTTTGTTTCTGTTTTATGTTTGTATATTTGTAAATTTTTCCAAATGTTCATTATGGTGCCTTTGTGTGGTATATGTTTTATTAGTGTTACATTGGTTATGTCTGGGAATTCATGTCCTGTGTTTATTGCATGTGTGGCTAAATTGGATTTATATATATATATATACTTCTAACTTAAAAAAACGTGTTTTTAGGTTAGAAGTACAATAACTTTGTTAAATGACTAATAAATGCATAAAAGTTAAAAACAAAACTTGTAAAGAATTTAATTCTGAGAAAAATGGTGTAAATAAAGTCAATAAAAATCAACAAAAAATTCCAGTTGTTTCCAATTTTCCAAAATTTGTTTTTAGGCAAAGATTTTTCTGTTTTACATCGGATATCATGAAACTTATAGGAGATACAGTTCTGCGACCTATTTTATACGATTTTTCAGGTCAAAAACCATAAGAAACAACAGAATTCGCCCCTTCCCAGAATTTCAGAAAGTCTTCATTTACCGGGGGACTGAAACCCGGGCGAAATTTTCGCTAGCCGTAACTCGTTTACAAAGCGTTTCCGGATATATGTTTATATGAACGTTCTTTCTTCTTTTACACTATAGAACCATTTCTCAAATTATTTCCCTCTCCTCCCGGGACACACTGTGTATATATATATATATATATATATATATATATATATATATATATTATTGCAATGTTACAAATATTTAAAAAAAATTACACAAATACAATACCATGTACTCAACGCAACTATGAAGTGTATAACACCGGCCAGGTCGCAGGATTTTTTTATTCTCGTTGCGTCAAGTATATGTAGTTGCACAAAATAATTTACAAAGAGGAGTGAGATGTTGATGACATGAAATAATTAATTAAAACCGTTCAAAATAACCATTCTATGATTTATTAATATTAATCGAAAATATGCAAATATTAAAATTTCGAATTATAAAACATAAAAAAATATTCTCTTTTAAAAGTTTACAAAAATACAATATTTCTATGCTGTTCATAACATATAAAAATAAACAACCATATAATCTTACTAGCTAAACAGACATGTTAAACAAATATATTTATTAAATATATTTATTATCTAAACACTTTTTATTTCAGTGTGTCTGACTTTGACTCAAATTTTAAATAATAATAGCAACTCATTTACAAACAAAAATAATATTAAATCTCAAGAATTAAACTAATTGTTGCTATAAAAAAAAATAAAAAAATAACATTTACTTCCAACCTATTATTTATTTCTGCTGACACACCCAAATTTTAACATATAACAGAAGATTAGTATTTTTAAATTTTCTTGTTAAATTAAATTATTTTTTTAACTACTATTTAAATTTATGTACAGTGATTGTATTTAAAACTTTACGTCTTTACTGTTCATATATCAGTTTCTTTTTAAAAGTTCTTTTCACAAACAAAAAATATAATTGTTTATTTATCACCTGCGTACTGCCAACGTTACCGTTGCGCGCGCGTGTGCGTGTGTGTGTGTGTGTGTGTGTAGAAATGTGTGTCCTAAATCCTGAGAATTTGATGATGATGATTATGCTATGCTGTGTTCTCTGTCTCTATGGTTTGTTGTTTGTGATGGTCCAGAGTTCCTCCATAAGTCGTGATGTGTGTGGTAAAGATCGGTCAGCAGACCAGAAGCGTGACGTTATGTGAAGATATCTTGAGTCTCTCTGAGATCGCCACAAAATTGCCGGTGGTATTTATACTGGACGGCGATCTGACAAGTCCAGGACTGTTTTCGACCTGTTAGATATTGTCACTTCGATCAATGCGTCCTTTTAATTACAAATCACATTTTGGTTAATTTTCTCGATTTCGTAAACATATCCGTAGAACGAGCGATATGATCGTTTGCGTAATTTTTTTCTGGTCACTCACATATAACACACTTATTAATTTATTACTATTTAATTACACTAGTAATTAACATTAAATTACTTAGCGTTTTTATTGTTGCACATTTCAGCAATCTTTTTCATCACCATATTCGTCAAAATTTCCTTAATGTAATGGTGTCTTTATAATTGGGTTAAGTCTTTGTTCACAGGTTTAATACGTATTAATTAGTATATTTTATCCGGTTAAAACCTGATTACAGACAAACCAATAATCACCCCATCGTAGACTTTGCCTGTCGTAGCTTGCGTTCACACACACAACACACTCGCGGGGCAGGTGTACGGTTTCTGACAATTCTTAGCCTGCATAATATTGTTAATATGTATATATATAGCCTGCATAAAAACTGTTCATATATTTTCTATGCTAAATATTTACAAACATACCGCCCTGGGAAAATATGCAAATATATATATTGTTGCATATATTCCCCAGGTGGGTTTAAATAAAATTTGACTGTTGTTCAAATTTGATTTACACAGATATATATGTGTACTAGATAAAAATAATTTTATCTTATTGTCTATAGTACAATTGGTTCTAAAAACTCCTTATAAAAGTAAATATTTTTTTTTAGCAATATGTAAGAAACAAACCCTTTGTGGTGGGCGACAAAATTGCTTCCCCCTACACAAACAGTACTTACATCCTGCTATTGTTATACGTCGAGACACACACTTGCTGTTGTACTTTTGTCGGCTTATATTTCCCTTCTCCGTATGGCTCGGCTCTTGTCATAATAGCCTCACTGGCATTACACTTGTTCCTGTGTATAACAATGATCATTGTACTCTAGTGTACTGTTGTTATGAGTTTTACATTTCTTTCGTGTGTAGTGGGTTGGAGGGGTTTCTCCTCGGTCTCTCTCTCTATCTTGGTATGAAGTTATTTCTACTTCTCTCTCACTCTGTTTCCCTCCATGTTTTCGGACTGTTTGGGTAAAATTAATAATTCTTCAATGGTTTTAATTCCTTGTGTGTAAAGGCTAATCTAATATCTCTGTGAAAGTGATGTGCCAATTTAAGTACCAATTCGTGTTGTGTAAATGTGGGTCTTAAGTGTTTACTTCTTTCCACGAGTTGTATGGCATACTCCTCTAAGGTATGTCTACCATTATGTTGATATTTACCATATTCTAATTGGTCTCGTATTTGTCTTTGTCCGTGAGTATTCCAATAGCGACCTTCAAATGAGTTTTTATATTGTTCGTAAGTAGTTAAATTATCTCGAACAATAGTATACCATCGTGCAGCAGAATCTTGGAAATGTTTACTAACAAAACCAATTTTCTCTTAATCAGTTAAATCATTACCTATTAACTACATTTCGTGTTCACAGTTCAGTAAGAATTCAATTAGGTTGCCTCCCTTTAATCCTTTGAAGACTAACAATTTTGTCCTTTCATCAATCTGTGTTAGATACACCATCACCTGCGTTGGCCCCTCTTCAATTCCGTTTTTAGACGTTCTACTTCTCCACGTAGATTTTTCTTTAGTGTATTTATTTCACTTGAATATTCCTTTGTGGTTTTATTAGACTCTACTACAGTAGTTTCCAACGTTATTGTTCTGGCTTCCAACTCCGGTGTCTTATTGATGTGTTTTGTACTTGTTCACTGACTGCTTTTATTTTCATATCCTGCTCCCGCTTTGATACTATAAACTTCTCATTCCGGTGTTCAGCTAATTGTTTCACACTATCTTTTAATTCTTTTGACCATTCTGCTTTATATTCTTTAAATTTATTCTCCATCTTTAAAGCTTGTTTGTTTAGTGACTGTTCTACTCTAGCTCCTAATACTTCTATTCTGGTATTAGTTTCTTCGAGTTTTGTAGTCAATTGTTCTTTAAGGTTATTGAATTCAGCTTTAAATTCGGCTTTAACTTCGTCTTTATTTTTCGATAATTCAACTTTAACTTTTTCATTATTCTTTCGCATTTGTTCCTGGAGACTTCTAAACATAGCCTCAATATCAACTCCTTTCTGCGGTGTAGCCATTTCGTTGTATTAGAATTAAATTTAAATTCGTTTTTTTATATTAATTATTATTGGTAAACCGCGAGTCTATTGGTTTTTATTTAATATTATTTATTTACGTTTATTATTATTTTATTATAAATTATCTAATACCAACAATTTCTCTCCTCTTTCAGTTTTGTTGAGCGCCAGTTATGAAATACACAACAATATTACAATTACAATACAATAATATTAATAACAATAATAATCATACACTTATTAATTATGAACATATACGATAATTAACATATATCGAGCCCCGCGTTGGGCGCCAAATTATTATGCAACGTTACAAGTATTTAAAATAAAAATTATACAAATTCAATACCATGTACTCAACGCAACTATGAAGTGTATGACACCGACCAGGTCGCAGGATTTTTTTATTCTCGTTGCGTCAAGTATATGTAGTTGCACAAAATAATTTACAAAGAAGAGTGAGATGTTGATGACATGAAATAATTAATTAAAACCGTTCAAAATAATCATTCTATGATTTATTAGTATTAATCGAAAATATGCAAATATTAAAATTTCGAATTATAAAAAATAAAAAAATATTCTCTTTTAAAAGTTTACAAAAATACAATTTAACCTTCTATGCTGTTCATGACATATAAAAATAAACAACCATATAACCTTACTAGCTAAACAGACATGTTAAACAAATTATCTAAACACTTTTTATTTCAATGTGTCTGACTTTGACTTAAATTTTAAATAATAATAGCAACTCATTTACAAACAAAAATAATATTAAATCTCAAGAATAAAACTAATTGTTGCTATAAAAAATAACATTTACTTCCAACCTATTATTTATTTCTACTGACACACCCAAATTTTAACAATTAACAGAAGATTAGTATTTTTAAATTTTCTTGTTAAATTAAATTATTTTCTTTAACTACTATTTAAATTTATGTACAGTGATAGTATTTAAAACTTTACGTCTTTACTGTTCATATATAAGTTTCTTTTTAAAAGTTCTTTTCACAGACAAAAAATATAATTGTTTATTTATCACCTGCGTACTGCCAACGTTACCGTTGCGCGCGCGTGTGCGTGTGTGTGTGTGTGTGTGTGTGTGTGTAGAAATGTGTGTCCTAAATCCTGAGAATTTGATGATGATGATTATGCTATGCTGTGTTCTCTGTCTCTATGGTTTGTTGTTTGTGATGATCCAGAGTTCCTCCATAAGTCTTGCTGTGTGTGGTAAAGATCGGTCAGCAGACCAGAAGCATGACGTTATGTGAAGATATCTTGAGTCTCTCTGAGATCGCCCCAAAATTGCCGGTGGTATTTATACTGGACGGCGATCTGACAAGTCCAGGACTGTTTTCGACCTGTTAGATATCGTCACTTCGAGCAATGCGTCCTTTTAATTACAAATCACTTTTTGGTTCATGTTCGCGATTTCGTAAACATATTCGTAGAACGAGCGATATGATCGTTTGCGTAATTTTTTTCTGGTCACTCACATATAACACACTTATTAATTTATTACTATTTAATTACACTAGTAATTAACATTAAATTACCTAGCGTCTTTATTATTGCACATTTCTGCAATCTTTTTAATCGCCATATTCGTTAAAAATTTCTTAATGTAATGGTGTCTTTATAATTGGGTTAAGTCTTTGTTCACAGGTTTAATACGTATTAATTAGTATATTTTTATCCAGTTAAAACCTGATTACAGACAAACCAATAATCACCCCATCGTAGACTTTGCCCGTCGTAGCTTGCGTTCACACACACAAATACACAAGCGCTGTATTCACTCGCGGGACAGGTGTACGGTTTCTGACAATTCTTAGCCTGCATAATATTGTTAAAAACTGTTCATCATATATTTTCTATGCTAAATATTTACAAACATACCGCCCTGGGCAAATATACAAATATATGTATTGTTGCAATGTATATATATATAGGAATGTTAATTATCGACCGTTTTATTATACTGTTAATGATTTCGAGGTTCGGTCATTAATCATGAAAACTCAGTTATGCGACGTTTCGAGATTTATTCTTCTCATAATCATGCCTACAACATTAAAATATAGTCTTACTACAATTATATTATTTGTAAGTGTGTATAGGTGTGTGTAAAGTCATACATTACTATAACTATTTACTTACATTAACTGTGAGATGAGCTACAGCAACCACATTACACTAAACACTTATCACTGTTCCATACTTATACACATATAACGCATTACATTTATATAGTGTTAGCGTTATGTAGTTATCTGACAGACTGCCAGCGATATAAAATTTTAATAGTACCTTAACTAGTAAGTTGTTCAGTATTCTTATAACCTGTAAACTATTGTCCATTTTAAAAAGAGTGAATAAGATTAGAATAACACTTGCTAAGACTTTGTACGTCCGTTTTCTTGTTAACTGAAAGGTGTTTATTCTTCTCTATTGTTAACATTTCTAAGAATTGCCGTTTAAAGTGATTACTTTCTGCATGAATTACTTTAGCTTTATGAAACTTAAACGAGTGACCGTGTGTACGGGCGTGTTGTGTTAGGGCCGTGGGATCAGGTCTGTTAGTATTTACTTTCTGGCAGCTATATTTATGTTGATAAATATGTCTTTCGAAATACTGTTCAGAACAACCGTAATATTTTTTTCCACAGTTTTCTTCACACGGTATTTCATATATTATGTTGGATCTTAGTTCTATTTCATCCCTGTCTTTAGTATGCGTAAAACATTTATTATTAATAGTGTTAACGTTTTTGAAAGCTATTTTTGTATTGTGATTAGCATTAGTGAGGATCTTGGAAAGTCTTTCTGATAATGATTTGACATATGGAAGGGAAAAATATTTTTTAGTTGTAGTAGTGTTATCTTGATTACTGGATGTTGTATTCTGTCCTACAGGTGTATTACCATTTATTTGGTTATTAGTCGCGTCTAAGTTATTTATTTGGGTTTTAGTGTTTTCTACCATGTTATGATTATGTCTGTAACTTACCCCCACAAGATAATTTGCAAAATATTGCGAGAAAGTTACAGACATAATCATAACATGGTAGAAAACACTAAAACCCAAATAAATAACTTAGACGCGACTAATAACCAAATAAATGGTAATACACCTGTAGGACAGAATACAACATCCAGTAATCAAGATAACACTACTACAACTAAAAAATATTTTTCCCTTCCATATGTCAAATCATTATCAGAAAGACTTTCCAAGATCCTCACTAATGCTAATCACAATACAAAAATAGCTTTCAAAAACGTTAACACTATTAATAATAAATGTTTTACGCATACTAAAGACAGGGATGAAATAGAACTAAGATCCAACATAATATGTGAAATACCGTGTGAAGAAAACTGTGGAAAAAAATATTACGGTTGTTCTGAACAGTATTTCGAAAGACATATTTATCAACATAAATATAGCTGCCAGAAAGTAAATACTAACAGACCTGATCCCACGGCCCTAACACAACACGCCCGTACACACGGTCACTCGTTTAAGTTTCATAAAGCTAAAGTAATTCATGCAGAAAGTAATCACTTTAAACGGCAATTCTTAGAAATGTTAACAATAGAGAAGAATAAACACCTTTCAGTTAACAAGAAAACGGACGTACAAAGTCTTAGCAAGTGTTATTCTAATCTTATTCACTCTTTTTAAAATGGACAATAGTTTACAGGTTATAAGAATACTGAACAACTTACTAGTTAAGGTACTATTAAAATTTTATATCGCTGGCAGTCTGTCAGATAACTACATAACGCTAACACTATATAAATGTAATGCGTTATATGTGTATAAGTATGGAACAGTGATAAGTGTTTAGTGTAATGTGGTTGCTGTAGCTCATCTCACAGTTAATGTAAGTAAATAGTTATAGTAATGTATGACTTTACACACACCTATACACACTTACAAATAATATAATTGTAGTAAGACTATATTTTAATGTTGTAGGCATGATTATGAGAAGAATAAATCTCGAAACGTCGCATAACTGAGTTTTTATGATTAATGACCGAACCTCGAAATCATTAACAGTATATATATATATATATATATATATATATATATAAATCAAATTTAGGTACACACTCAATAAAAGACACAGATTTCCAAAGGTCCAAAAACGACCGTATGAGAAAATTTAATATTTAAATATAAAAAAGTAATAAAAATTAGTATCATAACAAATTCACATTAATACATGCAAAAAATTACTGATTTAATAAAATAATGAATATTTACATTATATTTTACAGTCAATTATATAACATTTTTTATATACACCTATATAAAATAAATATTACATTTAGTGTACATATATTCTACTTCGATAACAAAACATTCTTCTTGTTTTTTTTTCTTTACGTTTTCGCAACAATAAAAAGAAATATTGTTTGCTGTTAACAAAATTTTAATTTTTGTCGAACCATCGGCTTTATATTATTTGTCTTCGCGTATTCGAAATAAGAGCAAATTATCTGTTTGTTCGTTTATTAGAATTTCACATATTGGTCTCGAGGTTGAGTGTTTGTAGTGTTGCCACAACCGGTCGAGTGAAAAAAATTACTCTGGAGTGGGCACATTTCTACTTCAACCTTGTCTTCACTAAAAAAACGTATTTTATCATAATCGTTGTGCATTCGATAATAGCATTCAAAAGTATCGAAGAATTTTATTTTGTATCTTTTCGACGTCGAGTACTATTAAGCCGTCATTTCTTTTATTCACGTTCTCGTTGAACCGTTTGTAGGTTTCCGACAATTTCAGTTGACTTGTTTCTGCATCGATTAAATCCTTGTCGAATTAGATAACACTGCTAAAGAAGAGTAGGCTTATATCGGTGTTTCTCAGTTTCAAACTCTGTATATTTTTTGAATAAAAAAATTTAACTGATTCTTTTAACGGTACACTCATCAACGTTTTATCATTGATAATTTCCTTATCATTTAAAAAATACTCTTTAGCTGTATCATGAGCAATGTTATGATAATTGTACGAATAATAGCAAGTGTTGCGTATTTTAAAACTTGCACAACAACTATGGATTGAGGTTCTGTTTGTAAAATTTCTACTTGAAATAGGATAGACTGTATGAGTACGTCGGTTGAAAAAGGGATTGATATGTGTCCTTTGGAACAGATTACCAAGAGTTCTTTCGTACCGTGGCTGTACAGAGCGTACCCTCTTAATCCGTCCTATTTGGGTACGATACGTAAATTGTCTATTGCCTTTTCCTCCCATCCGGCGGTGAAAGGGTGTTTGTATAAATCAAACATTTGGTAGTTTACATATTTTGAAAAATAAATAGTACTGTTAACGCCGTTAAGTATTTCTGCTCTGGCGAACGCTATTATTTCATCTACTTTTTTTAAAAACATTGACTTTTTTTTGTTGTATTCTTTGTCATCGATAGGTTCACTCGTCAAAGGCAAACACCAGTCTCTGTTGAATTCGTTTTCACAAGTTAGATAATATATTGGTAACAATTGTGACGACGCGCACATTCGTCCGTATTTATAAACACATTTCCCTAAATTCATCGTTAACATTTTACGATCGTAACCCACTCGGGCGAATTCCATATACTTGCATTCACTCAGTTTACTGAGTATTTGAAAATCGTCCGATGGTATTTTTTACTTTTGTCGTCTAAAATCGCGTTTTCTTCAGTCGATTTTTTAAGTGTGTAATTTAAAATGTACACCGAACCGTTGTGTTCACGCCATTCGACGGAATTCAGTTTTTCCGTTGTCTTTTTCTGCCATTCTTCGTTAAATTTTATTCTTCTACTTCCTCTCTTTTTTTTCCATTTCACTCTTTTTCTTAATCCGTTATCGTAATAATAGGTGTTTTGAATAAAAGAATCCGAATTCTCGTTGCCGTCGACGCCGTTGAACCAAAGTCGTCCACATCTATCGTATAGCGTTTCACCGATTTGGTATTCACAACACACTTCCAATTCCATATTAACGCATTCGATTCTATAATCCATCGTATGTATTACCGAGAACGATTTAGTAAGACACAACTGTGTTAAAGTATAAACTCTCGTATTAAAAACTACTAAGACACAACTGTGTTAAAGTATAAACTCCCGTATTAAAAACTACAGTGTTGAGTTAAAGTATAAACTCTCGTATTAAAAACTACTAAGTTACGCATATATAGGCTGTAGGCTTAAAGTCTGGTCACACCGAACCACTAGAGAAGACTAATGTTTCCACTCCAGGTCTATGACGTGTTTTATACTCTTGCGTGGTGTACTTGACCTTGATTTGAACCTAATAAGATACCCTTCTCTCTCTCTCGCTCTCTTTTTCTTTTTTTTTCTTTACGGTTGGTTTTTCTTTTTTAGTCACATCGTGATTGCGTTTTCCTTTTCTGTTGTCGACATTTTTTTCGCGTAATATATAATTTAATAAATTAAATAATAACACTGTGTAAATGTTTGTCTTTTTCCGAGCGCGTAGAATCGTTCGTCAATAGGTGTTGTTTTAGCGCTTTCGTTAAATTCTCGTCTTGTATTATAGTGTCGTCGAATTCGAAGGTTTTGACGACAAACGTTTGTACACGTTTTCGAATTTTGTTCTCTGGTGTATAGGGTGTTCTTCGTTTACAAACAGATTGGTAATATATACTACAAAGTAGTGTACACGTGGTAGCATATACAATTATATAACGATCGATTTTTCGTTATTTGTTTTTTCGCTTCTTTTTTTGTTACAAACGAAACTCTCGTACATTTCGGATTCGTGTTTATAAACCGCATAATTTTTATCGTCGCCGAAAATAAAGAACATTCTGTTCGGTATTAATACGTAAATACAGTAAAAAAGAAATATAAATGCGTTCCGTCGACAGGCCATTTCGTTTGTACTCATGTTTTTGTGTTTCTTGTCGAATACGATTTTACAAGCGACGCTCAGATCTTCTTTTACGGATTTTGGCATAACACTCAATATCAGCGATATGTATTTTTCCAGTTTACTCAGCAGATACTGCGATTGCAGTATTGTTGGTATATAATCGTTACCGTACATAGAAAAAATCCAATAACAAACTATTATTTTCTCGGGTTCTAGATTTATTCTGTATATAAATTTTGGCGGTTGATGTTTTTCAAAAAGCATCACCACAGTATCGCTTCTGCTAACGAGATTATGATCCGTAACAAACAGACGATCCACTATAGAATCACTGTCGTTCGAAAAAATTATATGCAAATTCTTGTATTGTGAATATTTTTCTTCGTATAAGTTTCTGTACAACAAACATTTGTGTTCGCCTTCGCCCAGTAATTTCTCGTCCGATATAAAAACTTCTTGCACGTTAAATCGTTCTTCTTTTAATATGTAACTGTGTATTTTGTCGTTTAGCGATCGTATGCAGTTCAATTTATAGTTGTAATTCATTTGTATTTTAGACTCGTTCAATCTTCATGTTTGAGAATATTTTTTAAGTTTGGTTGTTTTCCATCCACAGTCAATATCAAATATTTTTTTAAAGGTCGTTCTAATATATTTTTAAAAAGGTGTACAAACTTTTCGAAAGAATAATTTACAGCGGATTTTGCGTTCCCCTCTATGACAGAATTCCGTATATACCTGTGTGCCAACGATATACTGTCTATGTAAATAAATAGAAATTCGAATTCGTCGATATAATTTTCGTCGTAATTCGTGTACTTCAGTTTTCCACTCTCAGCAAACGGTCCGATAAAAGATTTAATTTGTCCAAAACCCACAGTAATTTTTTTTTACGGTACGCTAAAACGCGTCGTCGTGGTGTGACCGCGAAGACCTTTCCTCGAGGTATGATTAATTTAACTTCAGAGCGCTTGTATTTAGGCCTATATATAGGGGCGACGACGATGAACAGCAGAGGTGAAAACGAGATGGTCAACGACAACGAAATAAACAATGTTAGTGTTAACGCGGCTATAGCCGTTGGAGTTACTACATTTTTAAGTGTTTTATTTCTTTCACCTCAAGGAATGCCCGTTTTGAACGGCGTTTTGTTCTGTCTTATGGTGGTCGGATTAATTATCGTAATGAATTCTCCCGAACTGAGACAGCACATACACAAATTGTCTAAAAAAGTTTTACTTTCTTCTCAATTGTACATAAATCAAATTTTAAGTAAGGAAGAAAAATCACCCAATTCCAACGACAACAACAAGAATAATAATAATAATCGTTACAGTTTGTTAAGCCAGGAAATAAATCAAAACACACATTAATGAATTACGTTTATTGGTAATTTCAAAGAAACGAAACACCGAGACGACACCGACGACGACGACAACAACAACAACAACAACAACAACAACAACAACGATGTAAAAGAAAAAATAATAGTAGAACGTTTTAAAATATTGAAGAATTATTTTGAAACTAAACAACAAAATACCGACAAAAGCGTTTGGTTCTTTAACAGGAAGAACGATTTTCAAATATATAAAACAATGTCTACGAATAAATTTTCATCGTTTACCGGTTTTTTAAAAAACGTCGATTTTAACGAATTCAATAAACTATACCTGATATAGTACAACGATTTTAAGTTTTGTTCTTCAAACGAACACCGTTCTTTTTTTTCCACTTACAAATATTTGGAATACGTTGTACACAATAATCCGGATAACGATTCTTTATATACGATTAACGCTCTTTTAAACGACGATGGAATGAAAAATAAATGCAGAATAATTGCGATTCATAACAAATTCGCTTACTGTGTGAAATCTTTATTGCACATCTCGTTTTATATAGACGATAACTGAGACGGTGGAGAAAATAAAATGTACACGTTACTCTACGATTTGACGTCCGTTGCTCCTTTTTTAATAAAAAAAATCGAAGCTTGGATATTTGAAAAAAACATAACCGATTCGAACGGACACGTCTACGATGGAACAGTGTGCTATATGTTTAACTAACATAGACGAATACGAATTTATCGAACACACGAATATAAAGTTAAAGTGTGTAGACATAAACAGATTCCATTGGCGCTGTTTGTGGTTACAAATTGTACAAACATTTATAGACAATAAACGTTATTACGAACAATGTTGTCCTATATTTCAACATTTAAAAATGTTGTGCCCTCTCTGTCGTACCGAAAACTTTATATTTACACACGCCGAATTATAGTTACAACAAAGCGATACACATATTACATAAGCAAAAGAATGACGACACACATCGTTATAATATTTATAGTAACGATGTTTTTACTACTTACATCGTTAATGTTCTATTCCAAAACCACTTTCGGTAACGACTTGTTTCGTTCACAGAAAAAAGACGGCTATCCAGAATTTACTATATACAGTTATACCACGAAAGATACAAAAACATCTATAAGATTATTAGTGGTAAATCCTTTTAATTGAGTATACCTAAATCAAGACAAACGGGTAATGTATCTGTATACGAAAAAAGATGCTAACTCAAATTGTGAAACGGAAACGTTTTGTCAAGAGTATTCTTTAAAAGGCGATACTCTTGTACCGTAACCGACACGATGTCATAACGTTAAACTGCAAGAACTTGAGGATTATTTTAAAGCAGTCGGTACCTACCATAACGAACGAAAAAGTCGTACCAGTCGAAAAGCGGAAATGGATGAAAACTTGTTTATTTCTACAACGAAGGATATTTAGACCATTAAAAAGAACATCAGTCTGCGTGTGTAAATAAATAATAAATTATATCTACTTATTATTTTGTTTGTTTTACAGTGTAACCAATTTTTAACAATCAACGCGACCCCACACAACTCAAAGGCACTACGTATTTACCGGCCGACTATTGTATCGTGCGTACTAATTCTGACTAAGAAATAAAAAATCGATATTTGGTTATTGGATCTTTTTTAATACCGGTACATATATAAGCTTTATTAAATTAAGTAAACATGTTAAATAACGACGACGACGACGACGACGATATGAACGAGTTTCAAAATAGAAAAAGAAAAAACGAAGAAGCGAAGAAACGGAAAGGGACAAAAGACTCAAAAGCGACAAGTTTTCAAACGAAATAGTGTTCAAGTTAAAATCAATCAATAAACCGTACTTTGATCGTGTCGATGTTTTATGCAATAAACCGTTACCCGACAGTATAATAAATAAAATTAACGATTCGTCTCGAGAAAATAAAGTAGAATATAATTTCGTTTTATATAAACATAAAACGCAGTCATTCTTTTATATAGGATATTTGTATACCTGTATTCTAATAGATTTGATATATCCTAATAACGAATTCCAAAACAAAGAATGGCAGAACAATCGTTTATCGAATACGGGTTTACAAAAATTGGAATTACCGTACGAAATAACAAACGGTGATTATGTTTTAGCTTATCGCATACGATTCTTTGAGAAAAAAAAAAGTTTTAGATTTTAGCGAACGCGCGTTTACGGAAAATATATGCATACAAAATATAGATTTTATAACGATAATACGCACATGTAAATTTTTTTTTGGATTTTGTTGTCCTTGACGTGTCCGTTACTTAACTAAATATAATTATTTCTATTATAATATAAAATATATAAATATAATATAATAATATACTAATATAATAATATAATAATATAATATAATAATATAAGAGTCTATTATTATGTCTACGTCGCCATCATCTCCATCGTCGTCGTCGTCGTCATCATCATCATCATAATCATCATCATAATAATCATCATCGTCGTCGTCGTCGTCGTCGTCACCAGCATCACTACCACCACCGTTGCCACTAGACAAGGCACTCCAATTACAAATCAATAGTTTCGATTTTGTCTGTTGGTTGTACGAAGTGAAAAAAGACATCAAATACGATTTAGATGATATCGAGAGTTTTATAAAAGATGAACTAATAAAATTAAAATATTTAAAAAATTTTGCTTTTTTTTAAGACTTTGTATTATATTTAAAATAATTTAACATTTATATTATATACTATATTTTTAAAATGTATTATATTTAATTGTACACACACACACACATATATATATATATACACTGTGCATATATTATATTGTGTGTCTGACTGTTATAGCAACACAATTGCACTTTTAACATATTTAAACTATTTCGCTTTTTTTATAGAATCCAGTGCATTATATTTTTAATGTACAGTATATGTGTCTTTGTAAATACTCTATCAAGTGTCTAACGGTTATAACAACAAAATTGCATTTTTAACATATTTTAACGATTTTGCTTTTTTCTTGTAAAAAATCCAATGTATTTATAACATATACGTGTAGATACTTGTAAATATTGCTTTAGGTTTTTTACATAATAAAAGAGTAATCATACTAACCTCATTTGTTGTAATTTCTAAATCCCAACCTCTTGTTCCTGAAACATTTTTACACAACTATATATTCATATAATACATTAAAATATTGTAACATAACTATATACACCAATATACCAATAACAATTAATAGCGTTTCGAATAGCACACTATATAATTTCCGTTGTCCTTTACAGAGATAAAAGTGTCACGATAGGACATGTTGAGGAAACTTTTAGGCCTATTACTTGGCCCTCTAGCAGTTTCGTCGTTTTCCCTTTTCATGATTTTTGTATAAATTGAACCAGAAGAACAGGACGATTGCTGTTTACCGTTATCCGTTTCGCAATCTGAAAACATACGTTTACCATTAGACGACGATTCCATTTCGTACTTTCAATTGTTGTACTTTCAGTAACAATTCTAAATAACTCGCAACCGAAACAGAGTGTGACGCAACACTGTGATATTTTCTTCTTCTTGTTAGCTCCGATACTAAAGCTATACTAATTGCGCACAAACTGTCACAACGCAAATAAAATATTTCCGACATGACTTTCCAGACCAGTGGAGTGTATAAATTTTTATCAGAAAATTGCTGACTGTGTTTAGTAGCGAAAAATTTTTTTAGATTTTATGTCGTGCACGGAAGTGTGTTCAGCCGCGCGTTAATGACGATAGTAGTAGTGTGTTAGGGGGTATCGAAACAGGAAGTAGTGACGTCACGATCAGCTTATGACCGGAAGTAGTCACGTCACGATCCTGACCTACCTCAAAAGCAAGTGACGTTACTGAAACAACAATGGGGTCATTGTTTTAGTAGCGCTATTGTTTCAGTGGCGCTGTTGCTTTTAATGCCGTCTCAGGCTGTTGAGGTAGGTCAGGATCATGAGGTCGTTGATCCGGTCATAAGAGTAAATCGTGACGTCACGCTTCCTGCTGTTTCGATACCCCCCGTACTTGACCGCGCGCGCGGGCGCGTGTGTGTGCGAATCTTTTGCAAAATATTTCGGTGTAGGTCACGGACAGCTCGGGGTCGATGCCGTGGTCCAGCTTGAGCTCTCGACGATGCGCCGTTCGCGAGTGTCGAGACAAGACGGAAGGGGTAAGCTAACGAACCTCGTTTATATAGACGGACAATCCCCCTCTTGTTCTGCTAATGAGTGTAATTCACAGCACGTATTGCACCATACCGGTTTCACGGCGATACGATGGAACAGTTCTAACAAGCGGATTGCACAACAACACGTAACGTAATAAGCAATCGAACCCGGTCCGTGAAAGTCAACGAGAAACGTTGCTTCGAGCGCGGTCAATGAAAGACTGACCTCGTCGAAACTTTGACATTCATATAAATGGTGTGAAGCCCGCGAAAGAAACGAGGAGGGGGAAAATAACGTGCATACCAAAAGAAAAACATACGTACACACACATAGAAAACTATAGGAAGTGCATCTTTAGGAATTGTACAACCCGATTATCAAACGAGCCCAAAATAATTGAAAACAAACAATATTTTATGTAACATAAACAAACCAGGTAGCACCATTTAAGTGAGTAACAAATAAGTAATAAAAATAATTAAGCAATAAACAGCAAGTTGAGTTCATAAAACGTGCATTATGTCTTATCAAAAGACCCACCTACTCGGAAACAACGATAGAATTCAACGACAACGCGTAAATAATTAACGGAAAGAGAAGGGAAAAACCTGTTAATACCAAAATAGCAATAAACACAAAATTTACACTGTTAAAAGATAGTAAAACGTAATACCAACCTTTTATAACTAAAAAGATGAAAAATACAAAAAACGTAATAAATAATTTTAGACATTATAAAAGTAATAGGCTATATACAAAAATACAATGTTTAATCAATGTAAAAGGTGGTAAGCCTGTAAAAGTATAATTAAGAAAAACAATCGTAGATATTACAAAAAATAAAAATAAAATATACAAAAAATGTAATGATGAAAAATAAATACAAAACACGAGCGATATGTTGACAACCGAACGCGTCACGGAGAATACAACGCAAGAGATCTAGATCGCACGCAACGGTTCCAAGAAAAAAAAATCAAAGTGCAGCCATTCATTCGCACCCCTCGGCAGTGCAAGAGAGAGCGCAGACTTTAGCGGTGGCGAAGGCGGGGGGACACGCGCGTCGGAAAATACAACCCTACCGTATCAGCGCACGTGCCACCAATTAACATTCCCACATGTTAGCCGATGAAGAGGAGTTTTTAACACGTAGGGTAACCAGAGAGAGAGAGAGAGAGAGAGAGAGAGAGAGAGAGAGAGAGAGAATGCTACACATTGCATATGCTACGCCTTCAAAGACAGTTGCAAATTGTTAAATAAACTTCGTCAAAATTACAAATTACGCCTAAAGACTCACTCTTTCTACAAAATACAGAATATCACAAGGGGAAAACATGAAAGGCTCAATATTTAACAAGTTAATCGTTAAACGTATTGAACTTCTAAAAATTGAAAATTACGTAAGTCGTTCTTACCCCCACAGGTGACTCTCATCACGCGCGCGCGCACACACACATGTTTAGAAGCGAAACAATTTAATACTTAACTGTAATATCTGTTAACGCTCCAAACACGTACACATAAGTTCCGACATATTACATATTTTTGGTGCTATCAACAGTTTTGGAAATATAACTTTCTCAACTCGTAACCAAAATATCCATCAATAATTAATAATGTAATAAAATAATTCTGTAAAGGGGTTTATTTAGAAAATATCTGTAACAGTAATGTAATGTTACAAACTGTAAAAGATGAAATATTAGCAGTATTATTCAGCTGTGTCGGTGATTTTATGGTAAAGTAGAAAGCTTCTACACTTACCACAACCTGTCGCTGTTCCTGTAAATGCATTATGAAGAGAAAGCTACCGGCTGGAAACCAATAAGGTAGGAATTCAGCCCGATGATGCTTGTGACCGACAACACAGTCACCAAAAAAATTATAATTCCATTACGCACAAGAATAAAAAAGAAAAAAGCACAGCGCAAGACGCGTTCACCTACCGGAGTATTCATACGTTCTGAGGACGGAGCGATAGATACTTCGACCTATGTAAACCACTCACTTGTCGATGTTTGATAAAAGACATGCTCACCATATCGTGGGAATGAGAACAAATAATGTAAACAATTGTGCAACACAACGATGTAAATGACCTCTCGCTGAGCGTACCCTTTGTTCTCAACCAGAACAGGCGAATGACCTTTCACCTAACGGAAGTGAACACATAGCTTCACTCACGTATATTACCCTCTCTATCTCTCTCTCTCCCTCTCTCGAGCGAGCGGAAAGCGAGGGTAAGCGAGAGAGAGAGAGAGAGAGAGAGAGAGAGAGAGAGAGAGAGAGAGAGAGAGAGAGAGAGAGAGAGAGAGAGAGAGACTGCTCTCTGTACAAATTATAAAGTTGAACTTA
Source organism: Magicicada septendecula (assembly GCA_034769895.1). Taxonomy (NCBI): domain Eukaryota; kingdom Metazoa; phylum Arthropoda; class Insecta; order Hemiptera; family Cicadidae; genus Magicicada; species Magicicada septendecula. The sequence goes on from CM068372.1 coordinate 245,693,615, forward strand.
ACCACAAAAAAAAAACAACTTTCAGAGGTGCACGTGACGTGATTTGCTCGATGCCTACAAGCGAAACGATCACACACACGCGCGCGCACACACATGTTTAGAAGCGAAACAACTTGAATTTTGTATGTCTACGGTAAACAGTTAAAGGAATCTTTTATAAAAAATAAATATAAAATTGGGTTAAATAAAATAAAAGTAACAACAGCGAGTTGTGTGTGTGTGTTCGACTTACCGAATCCGGCCGATGTTCATGAAACTCCTGTAGAAGCCGATAATGTAGGGTAACAACACGCACGCAACCACGACAGTACTCATCGAAAGAATAACACGTACTGAAGGCATACACGCTTGTGCTGCATTATAAATACACCCCAATCCTCCAGACGTTTGTTGATGTTTGAAATAAGCCACATGGCCTTAATTTCGTGGAGATGAGAATGAATAATATAAGCAATTTTGCAATAGATCGGTGTAATTGACCTCTCTCACACCGCATGTACAGAGAACCCTTTGTTCTCAAGCAGAACAGACGAACGTAGAAAGGACTTTCTCACGCTGTAAACGGAAGTGAATTCAAAGCTTTGTATAAGGTTGTGCAATAGTACACGCACTTGCGCACACAAAAACCCGGTTTCTTATAAAGTGCGACACATGGATTAACATGTATTACTTAGATTCTGTATACATGTAAACGGTTCTGTACACGAAGCCGGAATGTGTGTGTGTGTGTGTGTGTGTGTCCAACCTCGTTCAGGTATGAGGTTGGATCCCTGGAAGATTTAGGTATAGGCTTAGTCGAAAAATTTGTCTAAATAGAGAGAGAAGCAGAAATAGAAACAGAATTGTCAGTCAGTCGGTTCAAAGACTGTAGAAGTTGTCAAGCATAGAGAAGCGTATGCGCAGTGAAACACGGTAATGGTGAAGTGGGGGAGTGGGGATAAATATTAAAGTGTTGTGGGAAATAAGGTCAGCAGTTGCTTTTCGCTGACACCTGTGTTATATTTTATAAATATAAAATGACTCCATCGTGAACGGCTCGCCGCTTAGGAAAAGGAGTTCCTTTTAAAAGTCAAAGCAAGTGCATAATTATGAACGTTCATAATTCTGTTTCAAAAGACAATCCCACAATGACACCGTCAGAAATCTTAAATAAAGTAGCTTATATGTGCGGAATATCTGTTCATTCTCTCCGAAAATTGTGACAGAATCAAATAAACTGGGACCAGTTGAACCTTTTTCGACGTCTAAAAAAACTCGTAATCGTAGCAATAAAAAAGTGAATTTAGATAGTTTTCAGACAAGTGCTTTGCGTAATATAATATATAATTTTCATGTCACTCATAAAACATTGCCATGTTTAAGGACATTATTATCTGTTTTAAAAACGGAACATGCGGAACTTGGGATAGATTTTTCACACGAATCGCTTAGAAACGTTATAAAAGGTATGGGATTTAGAGGGAAAAGAACAGTTTTAAACGTGTCGCGTATTTTAAAAAAATTCAAGAATTCAGAAAAAATGGCCCACCAATTATATTTTCGGACGAATCATACATACATTCTACCCACGTAAAAAGTATGGCTTGGTCTGATGGATCCCTAAGTGGTTATGAAAAAAAGTTTTCGAAAGGACAAAGGTTGATAATGATTAATGCAGGCAGTGAGACAGGAGGTGTCCCAAACGCACTTTTAGTTTTTAAGTCGGGCCAGCATTCTGGTGATTATCACGAAGAAATAAGTGCAGACAATTACGAAAAATGGCTGAAAATGAAACTAATTCCGAACCTACCACCCCGGTCAGTTTTAGTGATAGATAATGCCTCGTACCACAATAAAATGTTACACAAAGTGCCGAATTCACTTCTAGAAAATCAGAAATGTTAGAGTGGTTGCAAAACAAAAATATTCAATGTTGTGAAAGTATGTATAAACCTGAACTCTACCATTTAATAAAACTTACTAAACCAAATTACGAACAATTCCACATAGATTCTGTTTTGGAACAATACGGTCACAGTGTTGTCAGATTACCCTCTTATCATCCGGAACTTATTTCGGCAAGAGTAAAAAATAATATCGCGGCTCGTAACGTATCTAATCAATTGAATGTAGTTCATGAAATGGTTGAACAGGTTTTTCCGGAATTAACAAGAGAAGACAAAAAAAAAAAGTATGCAGAGACAGAGAGGTTAATAGACAATGAAACAGAAGAATTTATTATACGACTTGACAACAGCGACACTACTGACAACGAATCTGATTTTTCAGATTATACAGATGCTCTGGACGACCCGCTGGATGGAATTGAACCATTTTCCTGATACCAGTAAGTAACAGATAATTTTTTGTTGTATTCAGTTTTCATTATAAGGTAAAAGCGTAGTTCATTTTTCAACGTGACGCACACAGCTGGCCAGCGAGCCTCTGTGTTGTTACCGCGCACGTTGTAAGTCGCGCCAATATTGTCGTGTAGCCCCACCTTTCTCCCTACCGGCGCAAATTGAGCTTCTCTATCCTTGACAATATCTACAGCGCTGTTGTAGTATTCTTTACCGTTGTCCGTATGCAGATATTTCATTCTGTTGGTTTTGAGTATCGATTCGAGTGAGCGCGCTACTTCCGCTCCCGTCTTAGTTTTCAACGGGACGGCGTACGCGAACTTGCTGAACGCGTTTATAACAGTCATAAAAAACTTGTAGCCTTTGTTCACCTTAGCGTGCGGTATCATCTCCACCAAATCGGCTTGGTAGAGGTTGTACAATCCCTTAAGCTCCACCGCACGTCTCGCGAAATTCCTTCTCACCGGTCTGTGCAGCTCCATCGCGATCGTCTTGCAAACCGTTTCCACATTTTTGTTGTTGTTGTTGTTGTTGTTCTTCTTCTTCTTCTTCTTCATTGTGCGTTGCATACTTGTGCCTTCTTACAAGTTCACCGAGACGTGATTCACAGTAGTATGGTACAAGATAGTACGTGAGGTTCTCCCTAAACTTTACTCTCCTCTTGCGTCGAGGTGTGTTACCTTCGCCTTCCATCGTGTCACTGTCTTGAAACTTCCCGTGTATCGAACAGTTATACCATTGCTTAACAGCTGATGATGACGTGAGTAATGTCGGCTCAGCGTGATGTCATGTTCTGGTCAGAGTCGATCGTGAGTCGTCTTCGTGAATCAGTATTCTCTCTGTCTCTCTCCGTGTTTGTGCTATGTGTCTGTGTGTCTGAAAGTGTAGGTGTGGCTCGATCGGTCCTCGGAGAGAGATGCTGCTCCGCCGACGACGAACGAAACACTGACCCAAGTCGGTGCCGTGTCTCTCGTATTAAAGAGGTGGCAGTGGTGGAGGAGGGGGAAGGGGTAAAAGGAACGAGGATGGGGAAAAGAATAACGTTTATAATGTTAGTCAATACATGTATTGTCAAAAAAAGAAACAAAAAAAAGTGTTACAAAATTACATACAAACAATATTTTACAATCTTGCAATAGTAATGTCTGCTACACTCTCTTCTTTTCCGTTGTACTGTAGGTACCAATATACGTTTTCTTTATTTTTTACATCAATCCCTCATGTGCCCCTCGCCGCTGAACCGACGTCACTCTCTTGCGGTGTTTATCAAACTTGAGTATATCACCTCAGATTTTTACCTCATACAGGAGGATAACTTTAATATTGTCATAAGCTGTCGTCTCTTGCATGACTTTAGGCCACCGAGATTTGCCATGAGCCTGCTTAAAGCCATTGTCATAGATACTCTTTCTCAGAGGCTCGCTCAAAAACAACAACAACAACAACAACAACAACAGCAACAGCTACTACTACTACTACTACTACTACTACTACTACTACTACTACTACTACTACTACTACTACTACTACTACTACTACTACTACTACTACTACTACTACAAAAGGAACGAGGAGGGGGAAAAAGAATAACGCTTATAATGTTAGTCAATACATGTATTGTTAAAAACACAAATAAAAAATGGTGTTAAAAAAATACAGACAAACAATATTTTACAATCTTGCAATAGTAATGTCGGCTACACGATTTCTTTGTCCATTGTAATGTAGGTAGAGCGTGTTCGGTTGTACGCCTTGTAGTTCCTCGTCTGTAAACAGTTTGGCGTATCTCTTTGGCATGTAGACTTTTAGTAATCACGTGCCGTCCATTCCCTTCGTTATAACGGCCGCCAGAGAAGGTCCGTACCGCGTTGTCTCGTTCTGCAACAGGCGAATCGGATACTTCGTCCCCGTTTGTAGGTCATGACATAGTACGTATTCGTAAACGGTGACGCTCCCAAATTTCTGTAAAAACAAATCCATTTTGCTTGCTTGCTTGCGTAATAAGTCTGCTGGTTGCGATGCGTTGATTGCGACTGTCGACACAAGAGTGAACGGTATAGCGAACGAGCTACCGTTTATGTAGACGAACGATCCCCCTCCCTCACGTTCTACTATTGCGTGTAACTATTGCACAACATCCAGTCAACACGTATTGCACCATACTGTTTCACGATGATATGACGCGACATCTCTTAACAATATTATGAAATAGATATGATGCAACGTTTTTAACAATAATGTGATATAAAATTGACAAATAAATAATTTATAAAAACGCTCTGACATACGCACGAATCTTGGTCCTACATAACGGGCACTTCCGCACACGTACTGTACAAAACGTGCAGGCGACGACACGGTAGTAGCACTACTTCCATGGATTCCGTGTAACAGACCTTACACCGGATTTGCTGTTCTTCGTCTTGTTTCTCGAACATCTCTGTACGTTCTTCTTCTTCTTCTTCTATGTCCTCTTCTTCTTCACGCTTGCGTTTATGACTCGCCGCGTTTCTTACGGAATTGATGAAATCCTTTCCCTTCTTCAACAGTAGGTAATGGCAATCTGGCAGATGGCGAGCGTGTTGCGTCCACGCATCGTCCTCGGCTTCCCACATGTGTAGGCCTCCACCGCAAGCAAAGCAAACGGTTTGATCGCTGCGTCGCTTGTAAAACAACCCCGCTTCGGACAGCGTTTCGGCTCGTACGCACACCGCGATCGGCCACTCTTTTTCAACGAACGTTTTCATTCTTTTCTCGTACGTATCGAACCGCGGGAAGGCGTGGAGTCGCGGTAGTTCATAAGGAGGCGCGAAAAACGCCACCGTAAAACATCGTGTAGACAGGTCTACCACGGGGAACTCCTTGACAACGTACTCGTTCTGCACACTGCGGAACGCTTGAAACTCGACGACAGTGGTTCGAACGTCCTCGTCTTCTCCTTGCAGGCACATAACGAGAATTATAACTATTCTAACGCGTTCGTAACGTTTTATAATCAGTCCGCCATTTTGTTTTTTCCTTTAACATTCTTCGTCCTGTTCAAGGTTACGTAGCAGCTCGACTACGGTATTATCCGGTATCACAGGTTCCGCTTTCCCGTACATAACGAGTTCGTCATACAAACGGTCGTACATCACGATATCGCAAAACACCTCCGGTGGGCACACGTATCGTCCTCCCGCACTCGATACCACGTAATCGATATACAGTTTAATATTCTCTTGTTCATAAAAGAAACGCGCTACGTACTTTTTAATAATCGGTATTAACCGAACAAAACATGACCACTCACTGTCGTTCATTACAAACGAACCGTTCTTTTCGTCTTTCAAATGTACACATCCGCGTTTCACGTAAACACTTTTAATTCTATCGTCTCCGTCTCTTTTGTCCTTGTCCTGAAACAAAACTAACTTAACGTCGGACGAACGAGGATATCGAAGACCGTCGGTAATTCGTTTCTGTAGGAAAGTCAACAAGTTCCAATCGGTGAAATCGAATAGCACGCGTTGCGGACGAGCACCGTTTGTAAACGAAACGCACACATTGTGTCCGCGTTCTTCAAACACTCCGGCCGTTACATATCGTCTGTGCGACAACGACTACGTTAGAACTAAGTACACGTCGCGGTTGCGATTACTGCTGCTGTTCGCATTCAACGATTGTCGACGCCATGTTGTTGGGTAATAACACACAGTCACAACGTTCACAGTAACAACAACGTTCTCAGTCAACTGCACTCTCTCAACTGACACAGGATGATGCAATACTCGGTAATATGTATATAGGTCACCACTTCCGGTTGGTGGTGGTGTAGGTGGTGGTGGGGGGAGGAGACAACTACCCCGGTGGTGGTGGTAGTGGAGGACGAAATCAAGTGCGTCTGTGCACAATGTTGGACAGCGGAGTGTATATGTTGAGCGAATCGTGAATTATCATGCAGAAGGCTGTGGTTTCCGCGAGGAAATTTTCAGAGGACTCGATTTCCAGTAGCACGTCGACCGGTGAAGACTTGAGCGACTCGTCCTGTCTGATACAATCGAAGACGAATAGCGGTGCTTCTATCTCTGAACTCGTCCGGCGATAGAAGTACATTGGATTGAGTCCTGTGGTAGTAGGATTTTTGAAAACGAGAATAAATGTCGTACAGCAGTGCGTAGCGTCCGTTAGCGATATCCAAGTTCAGGTTATCGTACGGGTAGTACTTGTCGTTCAGAAAGAGTCTGACTCGAATTCCAGTCGAACGTCGACCGGTGAAGACTTGAGCGACTCGTCTTGTCAACTACAATCGAAGACGAACAGCGGTGCTTTATCTCTGAACCCGTCCATCGATAGAAGTGGATCGAGTCCTATGGTAGTACGATTTTTGAAACAAGACTGAACACTACTGTTAACAAGACTGAACACTACTGCTAACAAGCCTGAACACCTGTTTTCGTTCGGTCCGAACCTGTTCACGTTTGTAGCACACCTGGTCACGGTTGCTGCCTAACTGTTTACGTTTGGTTCCCACCTGTTTAAGTTTGGTTCCCATCTGTTTAAGTTTGGTCCGCACCTGTTTGCGTTCGGTTCCCACCTGTTTACGTTTGGTTCCCACCTGTTTACGTTTGCTTCGCAATTGTTTAGGTTTGGTCCGCACCTGTTCACGATTGTTGCCCACCTGTTTACGTTTCGTGCGCACCTGTTCACGTTTGTTGCCCAACTGGTCACGGTTGGTGCCCAACCGTTTACGTTTAGTTCCCATCCGTTTACGTTTGGTCCGCACCCGTTTGCGTTTGGTTCCCACCTGTGTACGTTTGGTTCCCATCTGTTTACGTTTGCTCCGCAACTGTACCTTCAGAACCTAGAAAAGAGTTTTTAGAAGTGTGTGTGTGTGTGTCATTATTTCAATGACATCACTATCTGTTGAGGTAAATCATGAGCATCCGATCGTGAGATCGTTGACAAGGTCAGTTGTTCACCACGTGTCATCGTGGCCTAGGATTCTTCTCATTTTGTACGTAGTGGGGGCGGGAGGGAGGTACTGTTTGTGTGTATGTGTATGTTGGCGGTCGGTCGGTGCTGTTGATGACGTCATGAGCAGCTGATCGTGAGGTTATTAACTGCGTTCGGTTCCCATCTGTTTAGGTTGGCGCCCCACCTGTTTACGTTTGGGTCCCCTGCTTATGACATCATCAACAGCACCGACCGACCGCCAGCATACACATACACACCAACAGTACCCCCATCGTCGCCTACCACGTACAACATGGGGAGAATCCTAGGCCAAGAAGACACATGGCAATCAAATGACCTAGTCAACGATCTCACGATCGGCTGCTCATGACCTACCTCAACAGCCAGTGATGTCATTGAAACAATGACAGACACACACACACTTATAAAAACTCTTTTCTAAGTTCTGAGGGTACGGTTGCGGAGCAAACGTAAACAGGTGGGAACCAAACGTACACAGATGGGAACCAAACGCAAAAGGGTGCGGACCAAACGTAAATAGATGGGAACCAAACGAAAACAGGTGGGAACTAAACGTAAACAGTTGGGCAGCAACCGTGACCAGGTGTGCAATAAACGTGAACAGGTGGGCACGAAACGTGAACAGGTGGTCAACAAACGAGAACAAGTGCGCACGAAACCTAAGCAGGTGGGCAACAAACTTGAACATATGCGGACGGAACGTATACAGGTGTTCAGGCTTGTTTTCAAAAATCGTACTATCATAAGACTCAATCCAACGTACTTCTATCTCCGGACGAGTTCAGAGATAAAGCACCGCTATTCGTCTTCCATTGTAGCAGACAGGACGAGCGGCTCAAGTCTTCGCCGGTCGACGTGCGACTAGAAATCGAGTCCTCGGGAAATTTCCCCGCGGAGGAGAGTAAATTTTAGGGAGAACCTCACGTACTATCCTGTACCGTACTACTGTGAATCACGTCTCGGTGAACTTGTAAGAAGGCACAAGTATGCAACGCACAATGAAGAAGAAAAGAAGAAGAAGAAGAAGAAGAACAACAACAACAACAACAAAAATGTGGAAACGGTTTGCAAGATGATCGCGATGGTGCTGCACAGACCGGTGAGAAGGAATTTCGCGAGACGTGCGGTGGAGCTGAAGGAATTGTACAACCTCTACCAAGCCGATTTGGTGGAGATGATACCCCACGCTAAGGTGAACAAAGGCTACAAGTATCTTATGACTGTTATAAACGCGTTCAGCAAGTTCGCGTACGCCGTCCCGTTGAAAACTAAGACGGGAGCGGAAGTGGCGCGCGCACTCGAATCGATACTCAAAACCAACAGAATGAAATATCTGCTTATGGACAACGGTAAAGAATACTACAACAGCGCTGTACAGACTTTGAACCGACTGACTAACAGTTCTATTTCTATTTCTGCTTCTGTCTCTATTTAGACAAATTTGTCGACTAAACCTATATCTAAATCGTCCAGAGATCCATCCTTATACCTGAACGAGGTGGGACACACACACACACACACACACACACACACACACACACACACACACACACACACACACACACACACACACACACACACACACACACACACACACACACACACACACACACACACACACACACACACACACACACACACACATTCACGGCTTCTTGTACAGAACCGTTTACATGTATACAGAATCTAAGTAATACATGTTTATCCATATGTCGCACTTTATAAGAAACCGGGTTTCTGTGTGCGCAAGTGCGTGTACTATTGCACAACCTTATACAAAGCTTTGAATTCACTTCCGTTTACAGCGTGAGAAAGTCCTTTCTACGTTCGCCTGTTCTGCTTGAGAACAAAGGGTTCTCTGTACATGCAGTGTGATAGAGGTCAATTACACCGACCTATTGCACAATTGCTTAAATTATTCATTCTCATTTCCAGGAAATTAAGGTCATGTGGCTTATTTTAAACATCGACAAACGTCTGGAGGATTGGGATGTATTTATAATGCAGCACAAGGGTGTATGCCTTCAGTACGTGTTATTCCTTTGATGAGTACTGTCGTGGTTGCGCGCGTGTTGTTACCCTACATTCTCAGCTTCTACAGGAGTTTCATGAACATCGGCCGGATTCGGTAAGTCGAACAGACACAAAACTCGCTGTTGTTACTTTTATTTTATTTAACACAATTTTATATTTCTTTTTTATAAAAGATTTCTTAACTGTTTACCGTAGACATACAAAATTCAAGTTGTTTCGCTTTTAAACATGTGTGTGTGCGCGCGCGTGTGTGTGGTCGTTTCGCTTGTAGGCATCGAGCAAATCACGTCACGTGCACCTCTGAAAGTTGTTTTTTTTTGCGGTTAAGTTTAACTTTATAATTTCTACAGAGAGCAGTCTCTCTCGCGCGCTCTCTCTCTCTCTCGCTTTCTCGCTCACCCTCTCTCTTGTTACAAAGAAAGGATAAACTATGGTGATATTTGAAGCGTACGAATGCCACTGCATTTCACGAATACACTGTTGAAAACGCGTTCACGCAAACAGTATTAATGATGGATATTAGTACAAACAATAGCATGCTTAGACGCGTAGTAATGGAGATAAAGAGACAGCTAGATACATGACCAAGAATTGTGTGTAGAGAAAGAGAAAGTGAGAGAGAGAGAGAGAATGAGGGTAATATACGTGAGTGATGCTATGTTTTCACTTCCGTTAGGGTGAAAGATCATTCGCCTGTTCTGGTTGAGAACAAAGGGTACGTTCAGCGAGAGGTCATTTACATCGTGGTGTTGCACAATTGTTTCCATTATTTGTTCTCATTCCCACGATATGGTGAGCATATCTCTTTTATCAAATATCGACAATTGAGTGGTTCACACAGGTCGAAATATCTATCGCTCCGTCCTCAGAACGTATGAATACTCCGGTGGGTGAACGCGTCTTGCGCTATGCTTTTTTCTTTTCTATTCTTGTGCGTAATGGAATTATATTTTTTTTTTTTGGTGACTGTGTTGTCGGGCACAAGCATCATCGGGCTGAATTCCTACCTTATTGGTTTCCAGTTGGTAGTTTTCTCATCATAATGCATTATGACTGATGAAGGAGAACAAACAATGTGACTTCAGATGAGTGGGATAACAAGTTCATTATCGCACTGGTTTTGTTATCCCACTCGTTTATATTTTAAAATTTGTTGAAACATAACACAAAATACAACATAATATTACAATCTAAACATGTTATCTATTTATTGTAGATATTAATAACACAGTCCTTAGATTTATTTAAGTAAATTCCTGCTGTAGAAGAAGATTGGAACTTTTTCGTCACCACGTTAAATGTTTGATCGTCAGAAGTAGTTGCAAGTTCCTTGCCCTTATTGTCGATATCAGCAATGCCTAAAATGCCTCTTCAATATCTGAAGGCAAACTTTCAGATTCACTCATTTTAAAACAACTTAAAAATTACTAATTTGCAGCAAAAACAAACTATTTTTAATCATAACAACGTGGTTGCTATGGGAACGTATACGTCACAACACATTATTTCAACTGCTACGTAGATAGCTTAAATTTCTGATTCTTACATTTTTTATTTTTCAGCGGGTGTAGATAAAATATTATACGACCCACAAGTGATAACGCATTATTAATATACTTGTGTGAATGTGTAAACTTTAATATACTTGTGCAAACTTTCACACGCGTATATTAATAATGCTGTTATCCCACTTGTATCGTAAATATCTAGCAACACTTTCAGGGGCACTAAAAGACATGGTCTGTCTAAATCTTTGGATATCAACCGCTAAAAGTGAATACAAAGGTACATATACCAACGATTTAGACGATTTTATAGTACAACGTTTTTCAAAATTCAAGCGTAGGGAAAAAATGTTATATGGATATAGTAGAAATTTGTAGAATGCTAGAAAAACGTCTAAAAATTGATGAAATCGCGAGGATGGAAATTTGTGCAAACAGAAATCGTTCTTTAAATAATACTTTTTTTATAATATGTTATATAGGGCCTAAACGTAATGTATAATCCAGTTGTTGTTTTACAATAAATCAAACAAAAGAACGTATTAAAATTGTACGTGTTATAAAACAGCGAGGGAAATAACACAATGAGATAAATATAGAAAAAATTTAATAATTATTTCCAACATTTTTATTTAAGTGCTAGAAAAACGTCTAAAAGTCGATGAAATCGCCAACACGTAAATCTCTGCAAACAGAAATCGATCTTTGAACAACACCTATTTTAAAATTTGTTATATAAATATAATGTATAATACAGTTTGTTGATGTTTTACAATAAATCAATGTACGTATAAATATTATGTATAATACAGTTTGTTAATTTTTTACAATAAATCAACGTGCGTGTAAATATAATGTATACTGTAGTTTGTTGTTGTTTTACAATAAATCAAACAAAAGAACAGTATATTTTCGTTTTTATTTTCCAATTTATCTTTAACACTGGTTAAACTTTGTACTTATGTAAACTTTGTACTGTAATACCGCATTGCAGTCGCGTGCAGTGACGTCATTTTTTTCTCCCCGCTATCTGCTGCCGGCTTGATTCAAGCTAGCAGCAGTCAAAATTAGTTAGTTACTTGCAAGACTCCGAGCGGGCATCTCGCCTCAGTTAGCCAGCCGCGGCTACATTATTTTCATTATTTCTAAATTCTAGCATGATCAACATGCGATAGTTACTTAGGCGACCTCAGCCTTTTACGAACGATTATGTCTTTCAGTGTTTCATTCTATCTCAATTATCAGGCATTTATGCCGCGCTAAACTGCACGCGCCAGCAACTATCTTCTGACAAATTCTCAATAAATAATTAACTTTAAAAGCATATACAGTCCATTTCGTTATTTCATTTCAGACCAGCTACCTCAACAACTAGCGTTCTAAGACCAACTTAAGATTTCATCGAGAGCGTCTAAGACGCAATATTTTGGTCCTACGGGCCGCATTTTGGTCCACCACGGCCGGATCCGAATCGTGATTCGGACTAGTATTTCAGACATATTTCATTTAATGGGCCCAAACAACGTATGGTTCCAGCCCGAATACTTTCAACCTTTAGATTGCTGGCCGTTGCATGCCTTCATTATTCTAAAAAAAAAAAATACTTCACACTTGACATCATCAAGATCCTGCAGAGCATCATATCTGAGAAGGCAAGACACTAGGAGTCATCATCATTTGTCATACAGCGAAATTCCAGAACTTCAAAATTATTCGGAGAGCTACAACTTCAAGCGTCACCCGACAAGCAGAAACAAGAGTTGCGCCAAACATCTAAGGCCTGCCGAACAGGATCAACAAGGAAACAACAAGAGTCATCTTAAACACGCCGGGATTCACCATCCACGTGACTATAAACTTTCATTTTTTATAATTTTTCATGCATAATTTTTATGTACAGCAAAGTCAGTAATATTTTAGCACAGATTTAATAGCATTTAATATAAAATCATTCACAATTTTTACATAAACAGAAATTAGTGTCAAGTAGCCATAAACTTGTATTTTTATCTAGATTTTCATTTACGCAGTTGTACTATAATACATTCAGAAACTTAAGTGAGGTGATAAGACTATATGTATATTGTCACTTTGAATAATTCATATTTTCAATAACTTTCATAACTATTTTTTAAAAAGGAAATAAGTACCTATTATAGTAAGTAATATATTAAGGTGTATACCGATCACTGGCTCCCGCATCATATCAGGATTTAGCAAATTATTCAAATTACAACAATTGTTCACCTGCTCTATATTTAACTATCGTTTTCCAATCACATTTGCATTTAGTCATGGCTGATGTGAAGGCGCTAATTAAGAAATGGGGCACAATTAAGGCTTCTATATCCCGTGTAAATACATTCGCGGACAATTTCGATCCGGACATAAGCGATCACCATGCCTTAAAAATTAAGCTCCGCCACTTGATGGAATTGTCCGCGAAGTATGATGAAATTCAAACCCAAATTGAGGCTGACGATTCCGATTTCACATCAGTCAGTGACAGAGTTCAAACAGAGGATGATCTCTGTACTATTGAGTGCAAACTACACCATTTATTAGAACAAGTAGAGGAAGTGAACAAGAAATCAGTAATTCAAGCTGAAGTTACGCCAATTAACCCCCCCCCTAAACAGTTAGAGCCAATTAAATTGCCCTGCTTCTCAGGCAACATTATTGATTGGCAACATTATTATAATATGTTTGTGGAACTAGTGCACGTCAGAACTGACCTGACGGACATTCAAAAATTACACTATCTACACTCTTCATTTAGAGACGAAGCGTTAAATGTAATAAAATCTCTCCCAATAACCCATGACAATTATTCGGTAGCCATTGATCTATTGAGGGCCAGGTATGACAGCAAATTAATTGTCTCAGCCTATCACATAGGGAATGTCTTGGGCATGAAGTCCATTCAACAAGAGTCCATGGTTGGCATTTCCAAATTCATTGACGAGATCACCGCGAATATAAATGCTCTAAATTCATTGAATTTACCGGTAAATACCTTTGAAATCATTTTCGTTCAATATTTGACGCAAAAACGCGATAGCCAAACATGCCGGTTCTGGAAGGAAAGCTTGTCCGACGAGCGAATTCCTAATTTCAGTAATTTTATTAAATTTTTAAAAAGTAGAAGGCAGTTAATGCAAAACATCGGTGCCGCGACCAGTTCAGTAAGCAGAATACAAGATAAGACTCCCTATCGCAAAGCTACTAAACCGGTTGACCTTACTAGGTCAACATTCCATTCTCATATCAGCAACAACATCTGTCAGCTGTGTCGAGGTAGACACCGCCTCTCTGAATGCCCACAATTCGTGGCTATATCTCCCCTTGAACAAAAAAATATTTTAATTAAACATAAACTCTGCTTAAATTGCATACGTCCAGGCCATGATCTCGCGCACTGTCCTTCCAAATTTGCTTGTAGGACATGCGCTAAATGCCACCACACAATGATCCACATATCAGGCAATAACGCTTCGTGTAGGAACAATCAGTTTTCACTTAAACTGCAAACAAACAAATCTAACTTATTATCCACCGCTGTCTGCATGACAACTGACCATGCCGGTACGAAGCACCCAGTAAGGATTTTATTAGACTCAGGATCGCAAGCTAACTTCTGCACCATGAGTTTCGCACGTCGCATGGGTCTAAAACTAACCAAATCTCAATTACCCATCACCGGTATAAACAATTTCTTATCTCAAGCTGACTTCAGTACTAGGGTAAGGTTGCATTCTCGTTATAAGAATTTTAGTTTGAACGTACATTGCGCTGTGCTTCCCAGTATCACGAATAATCTTCCTGCGGAATCGTTTGATATCTCATCCCTAAATTTACCAAAAGGCATATTCCTAGCTGACCCCCAACTGAACTTTTCTTCGCAAATCGACATATTACTTGGTGCCCAGTATTATTTACAATTAATTGAACCTGTCAAATTCATCCGTAGCCCACACATTCCCATAATACAAGAGACAAAATTGGGATTCATTCTCGCGGGGAACTTGCCCTTTAATGTCGATATGACAAACCCTGTCTCATCATTCATAGCATTCAAAGACAATAATGCCATTTCCTCTCAATTAAAGGACTTCTGGCAATTGAAGGACGTTGCTGCTCGTGCTCCCTCGGTTGAGGACTCGGGATGCGAGTCATTTCGTCGCTAATACGTTCCGTAATAATGATGGTAGATTTGTGGTATCCCTACCACGTAGGATATACAATTCTCATTTGGGCGATTCTCTTACCGGAGCTATACGCAGATGTCAATCACTGGAACTCAAGTCCAAGCAGAACCCTGCCCATGAGTCATCATCATGGCCCACCAGTGCCTTCGATGCCCATCCACCCTGCACTCATCCCGATTTTGAGCAGGAACAACGAAAGCAGGTCCAAACCTCATTGATTGTCGCTTCATCAACGTCTAGTTATTTTGAAAACTACTCTTCGCTTTCAAAACTCCTTCGTGTATTTTCGTATTGTCGTCGATTCATTCGGAACTCTAGGCTCCCCATAGCTGATAAAGACACTTCCTTTTTAACTTCCCATGAGTTACATGGTACACTTTTGGTTTTTATTCGCCAGTCCCAGCAATCGCACTTTAGCATCGAAATCAAGGAACTTGAGGCACAACGCTGTATCCCTAATAATAGTAAAATTCTTTCACTTAACCCCTTTCTGGACAATGTGGGGATATTACGCGTGGGCGGACGTCTTCAGCACTCCCAGCTTACCTATGAGAGCAAACACCAAATCATACTCCACCCGCATTCTCATCTCAGCAAATTATTCATAGAAGGCGAGCATCTTCGTCTACTTCATGCTGTGGTACAATTGGCTCAGTACTCTCTACGGCAGAAATATTGGAGAATTAATGACAAATCTTATATACGTTCAGTAATACACAAATTTATCACTTGTTTTCGATTCCGTGCTAGGGGCGCAAGCCAATTGTTAGGACAATTACCCCCTTTCCGGGTTACGGCTGGTAAGCCATTTTCTCAATCTGCAGTCGACTATGCCGGTCCCGTATTTATACGTCATGGCGTGCAGCGTTCAAAATCGACGTCAAAGGCTTATATTGCTCTATTTATATGCATGGTCACTAAAGCTATTCACCTTGAACTAGTCTCAGACCTTACCTCAGACGCCTTCATAGCAGCCTTAAAACGGTTTATAGCGCGTAGAGGTATCCCTGATCAGATATTCTCCGACAATGGAACAAACTTTCGTCGTGCTAGTAGCACACTTCACGAATTATACAAACTTTTTCAATCTAATGGTTTTGAACAGACCACCCAGGATTTTACCAGTGCCCAAGGCATCAAATGGTCCTTTATTCCCCCTTCAGCACCTCATTTCGGTGGCCTGTGGGAAAGCGGAGTCAAGAGCGTCAAGTTTCATTTGCGGCGCGTTGTCGGCGGAACCATCCTTACGTTCGAGGAGTATTACACTATCCTAACTCAAATAGAGTCCTGCCTTAACTCACGCCCCTTGTTCGCCATATCAAATGACTCCAGGGACCCCGAACCTTTAACTCCAGCTCACTTCCTGGTTGGTTCTCCGCTCACTGCACTCCCGGAACCTGACTATTCCCAAGTCATTATTGGTCGTGTGGGCAGATGGCAGCTGCTCAAAAGATTCACCTAGTCTATATGGAACAGGTGGTTGAAGGATTATTTGCACCAGTTGCAATAACGAAACAAATGGCTCATCCCGTCAAAAAATTTGACTCCCGGACAACTCGTCCTTATTTTGGAAGACAATTCCCCCCCACTGCTGTGGGAACGCGGGGTAGTCACTAATGTCTATTAGGGTCAGGATTCAATAGTGCGAGTCGCGGAGGTTCGCACCGCAAACGGTATCCTACGTCGACCCATTCATAAATTATGTCCACTTCCAGTGGCCTCAGACTAATCGCATGAGCGTTCATGCGACACGTGTCAGTGATGTGAACTTTATCGCATTATCGTGCTTCATGCCCGGGACATTACCCGGGCGATCACATGCTTTACATTGTTATGATTATTACATTATTATTATGTCTATTGTACTATTGTGTATCACTATCATGTTTTTCGGGAATTTTTGAATTTTTTGGGGATTATTATTCTAATATTATGCATATGAATTATATGTCTTTTACTATTGTATTATTCTATGGTTATATATTTTTGAATTTTTTGGGATCATTAACCTATTATTATATACTGCCAACTATTATGTACTGCCAACTATTATGTCTGCCTGACTATTGTATTGTCATTTATCATTATCATGTTATTATGTGTTATGGAATTTTTAGTATCATTATTCTATTAATATGTAACGCAAATCATTATGTATTATGTATCCTTACATGAATTTGTTATGTCAATCATATTGTTATGTACTGTTAATTTCGTGGGTGTCATTGCTTGATTGTTATGCATGTCAATTATTATGTCTTTGCCATTGTATTATCATTTGTTATGTATTGTTGAATTTTGGTGTCATGTAATGTCAATTAATATGTACTATTCACATATTGACAATGAATTAAGTTGCAAAATCGCCCCGATTTTGTGCGGCCAGTATGGTTAAACTTTGTACTTATGTAAACTTTGTACTGTAATACCGCATTGCAGTCGCGTGCAGTGACGTCATTTTTTTCTCCCCGCTATCTGCTGCCGGCTTGATTCAAGCTAGCAGCAGTCAAAATTAGTTAGTTACTTGCAAGACTCCGAGCGTGTATCTCGCCTCAGTTCGCCAGCCGCGGCCACATTATTTTCATTATTTCTAAATTCTAGCATGATCAACATGCGATAGTTACTTAGGCGACCTCAGCCTTTTACGCACGTTATGTCTTTCAGTGTTTCATTCTATCTCAATTATCAGGCATTTATGCCGCGCTAAACTGCACGCGCCAGCAACTATCTTCTGACAAATTCTCAATAAATAATTAACTCTAAAAGCATATACAGTCCACTTCGTTTTTTCATTTCAGACCAGCTACCTCAACAACTAGCGTTCTAAGACCAACTTAAGATTTCATCGAGAGCGTCTAAGACGCAACAAACACAATATACATTACATTAGTAGAAACTAACGTTTTACAATGTGTACCCGTACATAATACTAAAAGCAACAATAAACATCTTCCTATTTTTTTTGTACATTCTACTATTATAATGTTATGTCTACTTTTATATTACATAAAGCTACATCAATCTCTTTGTACAATTTCACATAACAATAAACACACTTCATCCGCTTCGTTAGTGGGAGAAGGGAGGTAAGTTGAGGATTGTTGTTGTATCGAAGAAGAAGATTGAAAAGGTGCCAAAGAATCTATAACATATTTATGAGTAAAATATTTACAGAACGAGTCAGTTTTTAGTTGAACGTATTTAACGGACGGCCACGTACGTTTCACGGCGATCAGAAGACAGTCGTTTAGACTGTACTTATTGAATGGACTATAATAGATACAACATGTATTCAAAGTATTTCGAATAATATCTTTACACGGTAAATGCCTTTTCATCAACACAAATCTAGGAAAAGATAAAATGTAATCTTTCACTGTAGGCTTAAGTATTATACGATTATTGTTATTATCATACATAGAACCTATAAATAATGCAAATACATTAAATAAATCCTTAAATTTTAGTTAGCGTTAATCAATGAATTTTTAGTGGATGGTTAGTGAGGATCGGTCAAAAATAACACAAATTTTTTTGTGTACGAACTACATGAGACTATGGTACTCTATATAGACCAAATTCCAGGTAAATAACACTGTACAAAATGTAAATATTAAGTAATAACCATTTTCATATAATAGATCTGTTATCAATAATGTTGTGTTATAAAAGTTTGTAACCCTTTAATGCAAGTTGGTAAGTCTATTCTGTTATCGTGTGCATAATTCTCTATTTTATATGAGGATGATAGTGTAATAAAAATAAAATGGTGAGTGTTTTAGAGTGCCAATTGTGGACGAAGACAAGTGAGAGAGACAGAGAGAGAGAATGATAGAGAGATAATGAGAGGGAGAGAGATAGAGTGAGAGAGCGAAGGGTGAAGAGTGAGAGAGGGAAGAAGGGAGAGAGAGAGTGGGTGGGAGGGATAGTGAGTGATAGAGCGATTGGATTTCAGGTTAGAGTGAGAGGCTGAGAGTAGGACTGGTAGGAGGAGAATATTAAAATTTTTAATATTTTAATATGTTGACGACTGTGCCATCGTATGATGTTAGGAAGAGACATTTTTTAAATTCTGAGGATGGGACAAGTGTCCCGAAACATCTTAATTGTATTGTGAAGACATTTACTTAAGCCACAGACGGTGAGTTGCATAGCGTTTAGTTGATTATGATTGTTTGTTAACACCAGTAGGGAGTGAAACATGTTAAAAATAACTTTTAATAATTACGTAGTGAACATCCCCTAATCTGTTCTAGTTATAGGTAATATATTTTACTTTGCTATACGTTGACTGCTGTAGGTATAAACAATTTATGTACCAATCTAATATCCAATTGTTGATTACTGTTTGTTTAACTAATTAAAATATAAATAATACTGTATAAATTAAGTTCTCTCATACTATAATTTGCTCGTTTTCTTAAAGATAATTTGAAGATGTAAACAAACTATCATAAGTCTTCACATATACAATGATACATACATACGCACGCACACACTCACATACACGAACACGTTCACCCAAATATTTAATTGTTCCGTTGTGTTTCACATTTCTTTTTTATTTCATACACAGGTCCTGAAGACGACAATAAATATTGTCGAAACGTCGACGCAAAATAGTTAAAATTTGTGTTATTTTTGACCGATCCTCACTAACCATCCACTAAAAAAATACATTAAATAAACTTTTGTAATCGATAATATCATCGATGGATTCGAGAACAGGCCTTTCTAGAGATCGTGAATAATGTAAGTGTACGCAGTGTCTATTACGAGATTCTTCATATCGACCCATGAAGTTTATAAAGTCATTATTTAATCTATACACTCTACAGATTCCATCGCTACAGTACTTACGTAGGCCGTCCAATAAAACCCGTTTCGTTTGTAATTCTTCATTAATATCAACATTTCTATTCCTGTTTTCGTCTGTTAATGGTAGTTTCGTTTCGTTTGTTGTCATACTTTTTTCGCCGTTGTCGTCCTTCTTCTTCTCCTCTCTTTCTCCTTCTTCCTTTTCTCTGTCTTCATCTTCTTCTTCTCCCTCTTCTCTGTCCGTTTCATTAGTAGTATTATTTCTGTTACTTTTCGTATTGGTGCTAGTGCCGTTGTTTATGTTGTTATCAGCTTCTGAAGCAGAATCGATATCAACAACATCAATGTCGATATCCTCTTGTCACTATTATTGGCGATACTTTTTTAATATTGGCGATATTTTTTTCATATTGGCGATATTTTTTTCATTATCTAAAACTGAGTTTTTGTACGAAGCTTTCGTACACAATTCTTGTGGTGGAAAAGATATTTTTCACTTTCACAATGTACTAGCAGAACTCCGACGAATTCACTCATTTGTTATAAAAACTAATATAAACGATGTGTTTTTCTCTTCAAGCAACAACCCCCTTTCTTTAGTCTTACGCCTGTAAAACCAGAATAAAGTGTTGTTGTATTATATATACATCATCGATAGGCGCTTATCTAAAACTATTTGCAATTTGTCATTACACAAAGCATTGTTTTTGTACAAGGTCGTTGTTCTGGTATTTGCGTGAATTTAGAAGCTACGGTTAAAGAATTCGAACCGTCGACGTTGTTACAAACATTTTTGACGAACCACCGCCTAAAAGCGTGCCAACGACAACCGGTATCACGTGCACGTTTAAACACCGTCATTAAGAATTTGTCCAATAAATAGTTCAATTGTATTCTACTTACAGTAAACAATGATATTTTATTAAACGTGCGTTCCTCTTCGGAGGACAGAGGATCAAGTGGAACCGATATATTGTGTTTATTTTATATTTTTAAAAAATAGTTTTTAATATAAACGTTATATCTAATGCATTTGGGTACACGTATTAAGTGTAAAGTTCCGTTTTTGTTTATATATTTGATCCAAGCGTCCGGGATACGGATACAACATAAACATTTCTAGGGCCGTTAATTGATAAACATCGATCCCCTCATACCAGTACAAAAAGTAGATACAAAAATATTGTGAATTGTTCTGTATTGTTGACCTTTTCTAAACGGTTTCGTTTATACAATAATTCTGACCATTTGAGTGGATCAAACATTATGTGTTTTAAAAGCGATATCATTTCTCGTACTTGATCGTCGTTGAAAGAAAAGTTATAAGGTGTTTGTTTTCTCATAAGTTTTAATTTAGATTCGTTATATTTTATTTAAAAAAAAAGAGTTTTTAATTTTTGCAGTTTTTATAATGTAATCGTTTTCTAAATCACCTATTCTTTTTCCATGTTCTATTAAACTTATCAGTATTTTCTGTACGTAACTCCATTTCAAATTAGTTCGAATATTAAAGTTTCTACTAATCCAATAATAGATTCGTCTGAAAAGTCTTTATTCAATTATTCAACAATCCATAGTATTTGTTGATGTGAGTAGTTTTAACAAGACGAAAGGTAGGCATTTTATTATTATTATTATTATTATTGTCAACATAGACATGATTGTTATTATTTTCTTTATTACTTTTTTTTGTCGTGTTACGGACAGTGTCACCTTTCTTGTAACTACCAAAACCACCACCACAACTACTACAAGTACTAGTATTATTTTTATTTTTTATTTTTGGACTTTAGACCGTTGAGAGCTTAGAGAGATATTCTTTGGATTTTTTTGTGTATACAAATACAAATTAAATAGGATTACTTGTTGTAAGACAATTTATTAAATTTTTGAGCTCTATAGAGAGCTTTAAAATTTGTGTGTGTCGGATTGTGACTTTATTATAAAGTTGAATCAGTCTAAATACGTTTAAGCATGGTATTAGGGTCATTGATGTAGTATAATAATATGGAAAACAGTCCCAATACAGCGGAAGGAACGCCGAGCCTCTTCGGGAAGAGCTCGCGGGTGCAAAGGACTCCTCCGGGGAGTACACAGAGAGGGGTGGGGCAAACAACTGACCAGAAGATGCCTGCAGGTAAGAGCTATGCAGATGAACAGAGGGTGCCGGACACGAGCAACGAGGGGGAGATATGGCGATACTGTCGCTCTCTTCTCAACAGCATGAAGACTGCCACGGACAGGCAGAAAAACATCTCAATGGAGGTGAAATCTGGCCTGTCCAAACTACAGGAGGCGTTGGAAGTCCTCGAGTTCCTGCGAGCACCCAAGCAGGTGAAGGGAGCAGACCGTGCCACACAGACGGAGGAGGGCCAAGAAAGTAGGGCCTCGTTTCTGCGGGAGGTGGCAGTAAGCGAGCTGCCACCAGCCCCCTTCCACAGAGGACCACAGATAAGAAGAAGGTAAAAGAAGACATACCCAGTGTATGGCAGACGGTGCAGTCCAGTAGATCGGTCCGCGAAGCGAAACGACGGCTACAGAAGTAGGAGCCCGGGAAGGAGAGCAAGGCCCCGTGGACCACGGAGAGGAGGAGAACGCGTCCACCGAAGGCTCGACCCGAGGCTTTGCTCATCAAGCCTGCAGAGGGGAAGACATTTGCGGAGGTCCTGACACAGATCAGGAGAGATGCCAACCCGGAGACGACGGGAACTGAAATCAGGTCCGTCCGCCGCACTCGCTATGGGGATGTTCTCCTGGAGTTGGGATCTAAGACCACCAATAAGGAGGGTTTCTGTGAGGCGTTGCGGCGAGTGTTGGGCGAGTCTGCTTCTTTCCGCAGCCTGGAACCCAGGACAACTCTTGAGATAAGGGACCTTGACTGCCTCACAACAGAAGAGGAGGTCCGTAATGCCGTCAAACGCGATGCAGATGACCTGGCTGGGGACATGAGAGTGACGCTGACGAAGGCAAACACCAGGGAGCAGAAGATGGCGATTGTGGAGCTGGGGGAGCGAGGAGCTGCTAAACTCCTCGAAACTGGCCGCATAAAGATCGGATGGGTGTATGGCAGAGTGCGCCGAAGGGCCCTGGTGATTTGCTGTTACGCCTGCTTTGGTTTTGGCCATCGTCAGGCGGACTGCAAAGAGCCCGACAGAAAGAAGGCAGGTATATGTATGCATACAGTGTGGCTGTGCAGGCCATCTGAAAAAAGAATGCCAAGCAGAGCCGAGGTGTTTTCTCTTCGAGGAGCGTGGTTTGGACTCCGATGCTCTGAAACATGTTCCCGGGTTGGGTATGTGTGCGGTCTTCCGACAGGCGCTTGGGAGGGCCCAGAGCAGGCTTGGCCGATGAAGATTCTCCAGGGAAACCTGCATAGGAGCAGGACGGCGGACGCCCTCCTGGAGCAGCTGAAGCTGGACGTGGGTGCCAATCTTCTGATTATCAGCGAGCAGCACTACGATAGAGCGGAACCGGGATGGTATGCTGACTTACTCGGGACGGCTGCAATCTGGATTCCCGACCCGACCGTGCCGCTCCCTTCAAGCCATGGTGCCGGAAGTGGTTTCATGTGGGTGGGATGCGAGGACATCACTTATGTGAGCTGCTACCTCACCCCTAACGAGACCATCCACGAATTTCGTGAGAAAGGGGAGAAATTGGAAGACACGATTCGTGAGATGGAAGGACCCTGTGTAGTCGCTGGAGACTTCAACGCCAAAGCGGTGGAGTGGGGAATGCCTGCGACGTGCGCCAGGGGACGATACGTGTTAGAGATGGCAGCAAGAGTCGGGCTCGCGGTGGTCAATGTGGGCGGTGTCTCAACTTTTAGAAGACCTGGTTACGCCGAAACAATCCCGGACATCACTTTGGTATCCGACGCATTGGCGCACAGCGTCATGAACTGGGAGGTGTTGGAAGATTATACTGGTAGTGATCACCAGTATATCACTTTCACCCTACGGAGAGTTCAGCATTCGCCCATAGCTGAACCCAGCCGAACACCTGGCTGGAACGTGTCCAAACTGGACGTGGATTTGTTGCAGGATTTCATCGTGATCGGAAAGGAGGCGGTGATGAACAGCTTGGGTCCGACAGAGGAAGTCGTCGGTGCGACAATGCGCCTCATACGGAATGTCTGCGATGTGTCTATACCCAGGAGAGCGAGACGCCGCGGGGGGAAGACAGTGGCGTACTGGTGGACAGACGAGATTGCTGACCTCAGGAGACGTTGCTTGTGCTCGCGTCGTATGGCGACCAGAAACAGACGGAGAAACGCGATTGCAGCAAGCGCAAGAACGCGAAGCGCAAGACGAATATTGGCTCGCCAGAAAAAGACTGAAGGAGGCCATCAACAGAAGCAAGCGGCTCAAGTGGGAGACCCTCAGGAGTGATCTAAATTCTGATCCCTGGGGTCTGGGGTACAGGCTTGTAATGAGCAGGCTTGGAGCCCGGCCTCGTAGCCCAAGGATGGACGAAAATCGGATGCGCTTCATCGTGGACGGTCTATTTCTTCGTCACCCACTGAGGTATCGTGAGGAATATCCAGGCCCATTGGAGGGCGTCCCGATTTTCAGTGAGGACGAGCTGTCACTAGCTGCTAGCTCCCTGCGCAACAAGAAGGCACCAGGGCCGGATGGTATACCTGCGGAAGTGCTGAGGGTGGTCGCTAGATCCTGCCCCCAGGTGCTACTTAATATGTACAACCGCTGCCTCAAAGACGGAGTCTTCCCAAAGAGGTGGAAGATCCAGAGACTAGTCTTAGTCGGCAAAGGGAAGGGCGGCCCGAATTCCCCGTCGGCATACAGACCTCTTTGTATGCTGGACACGGCGGGGAAACTACTGGAACGTCAACTCAGGCCTCGCCTAGTAGCGGCAATTCGGGATGCGGAAGATCTGTCAGCGAGGCAGTACGGGTTCAGAACGGCCAGATCCACCATTGGAGCCATACAGGAGATCTTGAATGCCGTCCAGGTGGCCCAGCGGGGTAATCACTTCTCCAGAAGGACGGTGCTACTCGCTACACTGGACGTACGCAACGCCTTTAATTCGGCCAGGTGGACAGACTTGCTAGCGGCTTTGGAGGACGTCTTTCAAGCTCCGGACTACCTGCTCCGGATAATGCGAAGTTACCTGAGGGACAGGGAGCTTCGGTACGACACAGCAGATGGGCCACGCAGCAGAGAAATAACAGGAGGCGTAGCTCAGGGCTCTATCTTGGGCCCCGACCTGTGGAATGCCTTCTATGATGGAATCCTCCGGATGGAGATTCCAGATGATACCTTTCTGGTAGCATATGCTGATGACGTGGCTGCCATGATCACTGCGAGAGACGCTGGAATCGGAGATTGGCCCCATGACGCCTGATAACATCATAGGCGTCATGCTCAACAGCAAAGAGAACTGGGACATGGTTGTGACCTTCGTGAGGAGGATGGTCCTGCGGCAGAAGAAGCCTGAACTGGACCCTCTCATCACAGGTCGATGATATAGATAAAGCTGTAGGAGCCTAGTAGGCGCAATACGAGGTGCCACCCTGAAGCCATACGAATAGTTGTTCCAGGGGGGGTTCCCTGCATGTAAAGTGGGGATTTTTTCGTGGGTGCGAGTCCCACACACCGGGAGACCAGTCGGGTGTCTCCTGATGGTGCATAATGCATTTTTCCTCCCCCGCAAAAAAAAAAAATATTATTATTATCAACATAGACATGATTGTTATTATTTTCTTTATTATTTTTTTTTGTCGTTGTTACGGACAGTGTTACCGTTCTTGTAACTAAAAAAACAACCACCACAACTACTACTAGTACTAGTATTGGTAGTGGGAGTATGGTGTTTTTGTTCTTTTACATTCTCTTCCATAGAAATGTTTATTTAAATGGAAGCGGGAACCTCTCTGTTTTCAGATTCGGAAGTAACACATCCGAAGACGGACATGGCGAATTCAGTGATATATGTCAATATAAGTAGACCAAACAAAGAAATTTTGTACGACGTTCCCGTTGCGAGGCCCACACAAATGTCGGACAACCCCAAACGAAATTAGAAGGCGAAATCTTTTATTCCGTTGTTCCTATACCGTCGAATAGACCCTTTTACAGTAATTTAAATACCTGTTTTAATAATTTCAAGAATAAAGTTGTTACTAGGAACGCGAGTTTTAGGAAATTTTTTACTAAAGAAATTAGTACGCAAACGGAAGAAAATATCGGTATGGAGAACCATACATGACTTCCATGTTCTAAGATTTATATTTAAAATCATTGACGAAATAAAATGTTTCCATAGTAACTACTTCTTTCCACTTATTGCTTCAGCCTTAACCACAGTATTGTGGTCACTAACGTATACCCCACACGTTATCGCACTCGATTTTAACTGATGACGGAGTCGACGGCACTGCCGAAACGTCTGGTTTTGCAGAAAACATTGGACTACGGCCAAACAGCCCGGTAAGGAAATTTAACAACAAACTACTACTTTGTTGCCCATAACGTAGTACACATATAAAAATTATCCCCTCCCCCCTCAACTATAATTTTCATTTATAGATATAGCCTCTTCATTTATAGATATGTCATCTACGTTTCTACAGTGGATTATTAAGATCTTATTAGCAGGATACTTTATTTATCAAAATTAAGTACTTTACTCTTGTTACAACAAGAAATGTAGCTGGTAAACTACCCTTTCCCCGTTGCCGACTTCACCAAAATCAATAGGCCTTGAGTCTTCTACAACTCAGGCACATATGTAAAAAATTATTTGATTCTGTTTGAATTTACGGCAGTTATCGTTCGTCATGAAAAGATTTCTCTTGTTACAACATAAAATGTTGCAGGTAAACTACCCCTTTCCCTTAACCGATCTTCACCGAAATCAACAAGCCTTCAACACTCTACAAATCAGGCACATATGTAAAAAATTATTTGATTCTGTTTGAATTTACGGTAGTTATCGTTCATCATAGAAAACATTAACTTTGTTATCATATAAAACGTTGCTGGTAAACTACCCCTCTCTCTTAACTGATTTTCACCAAAATCAATAAGTCTTGAGTACTCTACAATTCAGGGATGCATGCAAAATATTATTTGATTCTGGTTGAATGTGCGGCAGTTATCGTTCGTCATAGAAACAATTACTCTTGTTAAAACATTAAAAGTGGCAGGTAAACGACCCCTTTCCCTTAACTGATCTTCAACAAAATCGACAGACCTTGAATTCTCTATAATTCAAAAAGGTATGCAAAAATGTAGTTGATGCTGTTTGAATATGCGGCAGTTATCGTTCTACAAAAAAAAATTACCCTTGTTAAAACACAAAATGTTGCAGGTAAACTACTCCTTTTCCTTATCTGATTTTCACCAAAATCAACAAGCCTTGAACACTCTACAACTCAGGCACATATGTAAAAAGTTATTTGATTCTGTTTGAATTTACGGCAGTTATCGTTTGTCATAGAAAAAATTACCCTTGTTATCACATAAAACGTTGCAGGTAGATTACCCCTCTCTCTTCCCGATCTTCACCAAAATCAATAGGTCTTAAGGCCTCTACAATTCAGGGATGCATGCAAAACATTAAACGTGGCCGGTAAACGACCCCTTTCCATTAACCGATCTTAAACAAAATCGACTGACCTTGAGCTCTCTATAATTCAAGAAGGTGTGAAAAATGTAGTTGATTCTGTTTGAATATGCGGCAGTTATCGTTGGTCATAGAAAAAATTACCTTTGTTAAAACATAAAATGTTGCAGGTAAACTACCCCATTCCCTTAACCGATCTTCACCAAAAACAATATTTCTTGAGTACTCTACAAGTTAGGCCAGTATGCAAATCATTGTTTGATTCTGTTTGAATTTGCAGCTGTTATCGTTTACCATAGAAACAAATTACCCTTGATAAAAAAAAGTTGCAGGTAAACTACCCCTTTCCCTTAACCGATCTTCACCAAACACAACAGGTCTTGAGTACTCTACAATTCAGGGCTGTATGCAAAAAAATATTTAATTCTGTTTGAATTTGCGCCTGTTCCTTGTTAAAACATAAAACGTTACAGGTAAACTACCCCTTTCCCTTAACCGATCTTCACCAAAAACAAAAAGTCTTGAGAACTCTACAATTTAGGGCTGTATGCAAAAACTTATTTGATTCTGTTTGAATTTGCGGCTGTTATTGTTTGCCATAGAAAATACCCTTGTTAAAACATAAAACGTAGTAGGTAAACTACCACTTTCCCTTAACCGATCGTCACCAAAAATAATGGACCTTGAGAACTCTATAATTGAGGGCTGTATGCAAACAATTATTTAATTCTGTTTGAATTTGCGGCTGTTATCGTTTGCCATAGAACATACCCTTGTTAAAACATAAAACGTTGTTGGTAAACTACCCCTTTCCCTTAACCGATCTTCACCAAAAACAACAGGTGTTGAGAACTCTACAATTTAGGGCTGTATGCACAACATTATTTGATTCTGTTTGAATTTGCGGCTGTTATCGTTTGCCATAGAAACTATCGGTATGGAGAACCATACATGACTTCCATGTTCTAAGATTTACATTTAAAATCAATTACGAAATGAAATGTTTCCATAGAAACTACTTCTTTCCACTTATTGCTTCTGCCTCAACCACAGTACTGTGGTCACTAACTTACCCCACCACACGCTATCGCACTCGATTTTCACTGATGATGGCAGTCGACGGCACTCCCGAAACGTCTGGTTTTGCAGAAAACATTGGACTACGGCCAAACAGGTCAGGAAGGAATTTTAACAACAAACTACTACTTTGTTGCCGATAACGTAGTACACATAAAAATTGTCCCCTCCCCCTTCAATTATAATTTTCATTTATAGAAAATTACCTCTACTACCCTGTTTAACTAGCCTCTTCATTTATAGATATTTCATCTACGTTTCTACAGTGGATTATTAAGATCTTCTTATCAGGATACTTTATTTATCAAAATTAAGTACTTTACTCTTGTTACAACAAAAAATGTTTCAGGTAAACTGCCCTTTCCCCGTAACCGATCTTCACCAAAATCAATAGACCTTGAGTCTTCTACAACTTAGGCACATATGTAAAAAATTATTTGATTCTGTTTGAATTTACAGCAGTTATCGTTCTTCATGAAAAACTTTCTCTTGTTACAACATATAATGTTGCAGGTAAACGACCTTTTTCCCTTAACCGATCTTCACTAAAATCAACAGGCCTTGAGTTCTCTACAATACAGGGACGTGTGCAAAAACTTATTTGATTATGTTTGAATTTACGGCAGTTATAATTCGGCATAGAAAAAATTAACCTTGTTATCACATAAAACGTTGCACTTAAACTACCCCTTTCTCTTAACTGATCTTCACCAAAATCGATAGGTCTTGAGTGCTCTACAATTCAGGGATGCATGCAAAACATTATTTGATTCTGTTTGAATGTGCGGCAGTTATCGTTTGTCATAGAAACCATTACTCTTGTTAAAACATAAAAGGTGGCGAGTAAACTACCCCTTTCCCTTAACCGATCTTCACCAAATGCAACAAATCTTGAGTACTCTACAATTCAGGAACGTATGCAAAACATTATTTGATTCTCTTTGAATTTACGGCAGTTATCGTTCGTCATAGGAAAAATTACCCTTGTTAAAACATAAAATGTTGCTGGTAAACTACCCCTCTCCCTTAACCGATCTTCACCAAAACCAGCACATCTTGAGAAATCAATAATTCAATGCTGTATGCGAAATATTATTTTATTCTGATTGAATTTGCGGCAGTTATCGTTTGCCATAGAAAAAAATTACCCTTGATAAAAAAAACCGTTGCTGGTAAACTACCCCTTTCCCTCAACCGATCTTCTCCAATAACAATAGGTCTTGAGTACTCTACAAATCAGAGCGGTATGCAAAATATTATTTGATTCTGTTTGAATTTGCGGCTGTTATCGTTTGCCATAGAAAAAAATCTACAGATAGACAGACAGACATACAGATAGACACACAGACAGACACACAGACACACACACAGACACTTTTCGAAAAATGACTTTTTTTCATGTTTTGAGTGTAGTACAATCAGAATCTGCAATAATCTCGAACACGTTTTTTTTCTTAAGGAACATGGAAGTAAATATCGGTATGGAGAACCAACCATACATGACTTCCATGTTCTAAGATTTATATTTAAAATCATTTACGAAATGAAATGTTTCGATAGAAACTACTTCTTTCCACTTATTGCTTCAGCCTTAACCACAGTACTGTGGTCACTAACGTATACCACCACCCGTTATCGCACTCGATTTTCACTGATGATGGCAGTCGACGGCACTGCCGAAACGTCTGTGCGGCAGTTATCGTTCGAGAGAAACAATTACTCTTGTTAAAACATTAAAGGTGGCTGGTAAACTACCCCTTTCCCTTAACCGATCTTCACCAAAATCAACAGGTCTTAAGAACCCAACAATTCAGAGTTGCATGCAAAATATTATTTGATTATGTTTGAATTTGCAGCAGTTATCGTTTGCCATAGAAAATACCCTTGTTAAAACATAAAACGTTGCTGGTAAACTACCCTTCTCCCTTAACTGATCTTCACCAAAATCAATAGGTCTTGAGAACTATACAATTCAGGGCTGTATGCCAAACATTATTTGATTCTGTTTTAATTTGCGGTTGTTATCGTTTGCCATATAAAATACCCTTGTTAAAGCATAAAACGTTGCCGGTAAACTACCCCTTTCCCTTAACCGATCTTCAACAAAATCAACAGACCTTGAGCTATCTACAATTGAGGAAGGTATGCACAAAATTATTTGATTCTATTTAAATGTGCGGCAGTTATCGTTCGTCATTAAAACAATTACTCTTGTTAAAACATAAAATGTGGCAGGTCAACTACCCCTTTCCCTTAACCGATCTTCATCCAAAACAGTAGTTATTGAGAACTCTAAAATTCAGGGCTGTATGCAAAAAAGTATTTGATTCTGTTTGAATTTGCGGCTGTTATCGTTTGCCATATAAAAAATCTACAGACAGACACACACATAGACAGACAGATAGACAAATAGACACACAGACACTTTTCGAAAAATAACTTTTTTTCATGTTTTGAGTGTAGTACAATCAGAATCTGCAATTATCTCGAACACGATTTTTTGTGCCATCGCCATACTTCCATTTCCTTAAGGAACATGGAAGTAAAAAGGGCAAAAAGTTACTTTTGAAAATGATCTCAAAAAGCACTCGGTAGAAAGTGTAATTAGATATGTGAACGACAAGGATTTTGAAGAAGAAGAACAGGATACGAAAAGACGAACATTTTATACAAAAACGTGTTGTTATATAATATTGTACGTTTTTGATCTTGTTTATTCCGGTAATATGTATAACGACGTTTACTCCCATAATGATATTGAACGAAGAACATTATCAGAACAATGTAAATGAATTGAACTACAAAAACTTTTCTTCAAACGATGAATCGGTAGTTTAAATTGCAGACAACCGGATTGAAAAACGTTTATATGATCGATTTGCGTACAACGGTTAATATAATAAACGCGAATAATATAAAAATATATTACTACGACTCTTTAAGCAAAGTATTGTCGTTTATACCGTATAATAATATTCTGACGAATCTTTATGATATCGATTCCAAAGGCACCGTTAGTGTCGTCCACTGTGAACTGTATTTAAATATATTAAAAATTAACGGTGTTATAATAACGGAATCCGTGTATTGTTATTCGATTACGAATAAAATAGAAATCGTATCGAACGGCAGCCATTTTACAGTAATCGTCGATTTCTTAGAAATGGAAACTGGGAGTACTCTGGAAGAACGGGCAAGAGATCAGTGTATGAAACATTTAAAAATACTGACGTCGGAAATATTGAAATATAAAAATTACGAAAATACAACGTGTTTATAGATTTGTAAATATTAATAACACAGTCATTAGAGTTATTTAAGTAAATTCCTGCTGTAGAAGAAGATTGGAACTTTTTCGTCACCAAGTTAAATGTTTGATCGTCAGTACTAGTTACAAGCTCCTTGCCCTTATTGTCGATATCAGCAACACCTAAAATGTGTGAAGCTATTTTCTTCTTATTTTCGACAGAAGTTTCAAACTATGTTTAATCATAACAACGTGGTTGCTATGGGAACGTATACGTCACAGTACATTAAAAGTGAAACGGGTAAAAGAAAAATACGCCCTTTCTCAATATTGTGAAAATACGTTGTGGTTAAATAATACAGAAGAATACAATCGAATAGGACATTCACGATTTGGATTCATACATTTAACAGATATAAATATAGTCGAAATCACACCGAACATGCACGGAAAAATAAAACCTCCACTGATTTCCTGTTTACATCAGTTAACGCATATATTAGGATTTAATACGAATTTAACTTCTTATAACAGATATTTAAAAGACAAACACTTCAACGGTATTTGGACCAAGATGATATACGGAAAACCGATATCCATGAGTGACACATAGCACGGTATGAAATTCTTAGCTATTTGAAAAATCAATCTATAAACATAATAGGGGATCTCAACAGCAATCCTTTGTCGACGGTAAATTATTTAACTAATATTTTTCATCGTATTGTTTAAATTAGCAGCCATCCTTACTTTTCTTTTATAGAATTGCTAAACTGCTATAATTGTATATGTACAATTATGAAAATATTTTTCAGGCCGTTATGAAAGGCTTGGGGTTTTTTTTATAAAGATTCTTTCTACAGATACGCCAATTACTAATTGTTGTTATTATTATTATTATAACCTAAAGGCTACGAATGAAGATGATGGTGATGAATGTATTGTACATCATCGTAATTTGTGCCAGTTTTTTAAAAATAATACTTGTGTGTTGTTTTTATTGTTATAAATATTATTTGTACAGATATACCAATTACTAATTATTATAGGCTACAAATTAAAATGACGGTGATGAATGTACATCATCGTAATTCGTGTCAACATTAAGTTAAAAGTTATGTTTAATTAAATCTAGGTTAAGTTAATTATATACAAAATGAACAAATACTGTTGAATTAAATATTGTATAATGTAAAAAAAACACACAATTCGTTTCAAGAATAATACTTGTATATGTTGTTTTTATTGTAGATATACCAATTACTAATTATATTATAGGCTACAAATTAAGAACACGGTGATGAATGAAGTTAAAACGTTAAGTTCTGTTTAATTAAATCTAGGTTAAGTTAATTATATATAAAATGAACGAATCCTGTTGAACTGAAATATTGTATAATGTAAAACACACACACACAACACACACACGCACACTTCGTTTCAAGAATAATACTTCTATATGTTGTTTTCCTTTTTGTATAGATTATTTTACAAGAAAGATTATAAACTAAAATGAAGATGACGGTGCTGCATGATGAATATACCGGTACATCATCGTGATTTGTGTCAGTGTTAAGTCAAGACGTTAAGTTCTGTTTAATTATTGCATTGAAATATTGTATTATATAAAAAATACACAATTCGTTTCAAAAATAATACTTCTATATGTTGTTTTTTTTCTTTAACACATACACGCACAGTTACCTTTTGATTATTATACAACAAGTGTCCGACCAACTACGCACAGTTCGCCACAAGACCGCCGCAATACTGTATTAAATATACACCGCTCTTACAGGAATGTAGGTGGAGATGAACGGAGGTGGCGCTAAATATTTTGTTTATTTTATCCTCTGTACATCATTGAAGAAAACATTTCACAATAAGTCTCTGTGGGTGTGTGTGTGTGCTGCATTCTACAGGAAAGGAAGTAAAACCTCACCGTTGCTATAAATAAGACTCACAATCGTCAGTGTTCTGTGTTATTAAGAAAGAGCACCGAAAACCGAATGGAACACCAACTGAGTAAATTACAATTGGATAAAGAAAATCCCTTGTATGGGAAAATACATACATACTTAAATTTTTATTACTTATCGGATACACCGCATGAAAATCAAGACTATATGGAATGGGGGGACGTGAAAAAACTAATAAAAATATTTCAATGGCAATAAAACATATTGGGTTCTCGTTACAAAAACAAAGATCAATCTTTTTTAAATAAATTAAAGAAAAGTAAAAATTATAAAGCGTTATACGAAAAATGGTGTAAAGCCAAAGGTTTAGAGATAAAAACAAAATATTTTTACGATAATAAGCGGTTTCTAATAACGCCACCAATTCATCAGATTACAAGTGATTACATAAGAAGGTTAATACGATTAATGAAATACGATACAGACTGTGAAAAAACTTACTACAATAACACTCAACAAACAGTTACACTGGATAAGTTACGCAAAACACTGGATAACGCTGAGCTACTACAAAGAAATGTAAAGCAACAATTACAAGGTAAAAACAGCCTGTCGCGTCAACTCGTTATCCCACCACAACTAATGTTGTATAACACCGTGACCGGATCTTCGAATAAACGATGTGGGTATTCCGGAACATATTTATTACCGATATTTTACAAGTTTTATGAATGACACAACTACGCTGTATTAATAAAACGTGATCCGGTAATTAATCGAGGTAGTTACATATTGGTTGAGATTATTAAACCCATAAAAGGATCGTGTGCTAAAACTAAGACCCGAATGGTTTACGCACATGAATATGGATGTGGATGGTGATTGTGTCAATATTCAAATCATCAATAGTAGACGAGCCATGATAGAAAGTTGTATGAATATGAATCCTTACATATCGATGTATACAAATTAAACGGAACGACAGCTTTAACTTTTACCGCACAACAGGTTTTAAAAATGCGCAATATCAAACATTTAAAAACAGGCAAATACGATTGTATTTTTCAAATAGAAAAAAATAACAAATCTTTAAAACACGCTTTACAAAAAACTTTAACGTCCATCAGCATAATGTACGGCAGTAAATATAGTATACGATTTATAGAAGAAGTAAACGAATTAATAAATAATAATAAAAATACCACACACACATATTGTATAACACAAAATATACACGACAGAATTTATAAATTTATTATTCATAATAACATCAAGTGTACTCCCGAACTATACAATTCCATGCTAAACAAATTTCCCCATTGATAAACAATCGTACGCTAACAAGATGTACGACTATGCGAACGATTTTATTCAACAATCTCATTCGCTATCGAAAGTCCGCTACGCTATAAATCAATCGTATCAGTTTTTACAGTACGTAATTACGGATTATGATAATCATTTGCGTTTAGGAACGGGCGACACCCGACGGTACGTGGATTTAGGTCTGATTGACGATTATTTTCCAAGTCAATATGTTTTTCCACAGAATACAATTGAGTTCATTGATTCTATTCAAAAGAAATTGACATCGTTTTTCACGTATGAATGCGAATGACGTACACACCTTGGTATATTTGTATTTTCTTCTGTTAATAATATGTCTTTAATGTTACATTTGCACCAAAGACCCGAAGCGGTATTTATCAGTTATCCTCTTTCGCAAACACCAGGATTGATCTAACCGTCGTCAAGTATATGGTTAAAGTAGGAAATACATCGCCACAGTGGATTTGGATTTGTTAACTCCAAACTGTGGATATCACTGATAATGGGAACATTACCTAAATGTTCCTTTTCACACACTTTATCGTTTAAAGAAGAACGATTTAAATTTATATTACATATAAAATTATCACATTTGTAGGTTATATAATCGTTAAAATTCGTTGGATCCTTTATACACTTTTCTTCGCATTTTTTATCCGTTAAACAGAGTACTTTAGTTTTTGTACACTGATTACTGAGAGACCTAGTCGACTGTGTCGTAGTTGGAATAAATTATAAACTATACTCCGGGCCACCTTTTGAACAGACTAAAGCGGAAGTGATGTCGCCTCGTCACACTCGCCTTGGTTGCCAAATGAACCGGCGCGCGATTCAAAGTTGTGCTGTAGCACTACAATACAGCACAGCTGTCAACGTGCTCACCGTAAGTAAGTGCGGCAACTCCGCCTTGGCGGCAGCATTGCCATAACTCGTGCTGACAGTTGTGCTCTAGCACTACAATTCAGCACAGCTATCAACGTGCTTACCGTAAGTAAGTGCGGCAGCTCCGCCTTGGCGACAGCATTGCCATAACTCGTGCTGACAGTTGTGCTCTAGCACTACAATTCAGCACAGCTGTCAACGTGCTCACCGTAAGTAAGTGCGGCAGCTCCGCCTTGGCGACAGCATTGCCATAACTCGTGCTGACAGTTGTGCTCTAGCACTACAATACAGCACAGCTGTCAACGTGCTCACCGTAAGTAAGTGCGGCAGCTCCGCCTTGGCGACAGCATTGCCATAACTCGTGCTGACAGTTGTGCTCTAGCACTACAATACAGCACAGCTGTCAACGTGCTCACCGTAAGTAAGTGCGGCAGCTCCGCCTTGGCGACAGCATTGCCATAACTCGTGCTGACAGTTGTGCTCTAGCACTACAATACAGCACAGCTGTCAACGTGCTCACCGTAAGTAAGTGCGGCAGCTCCGCCTTGGCGACAGCATTGCCATAACTCGTGCTGACAGTTGTGCTCTAGCACTACAATACAGCACAGCTGTCAACGTGCTCACCGTAAGTAAGTGCGGCAGCTCCGCCTTGGCGACAGCATTGCCATAACTCGTGCTGACAGTTGTGCTCTAGCACTACAATACAGCACAGCTGTCAACGTGCTCACCGTAAGTGCGGCAGCTCCGCCTTGGCGACAGCATTGCCATAACTCGTGCTGACAGGCGTGCGCCCCCTGCCCCTTCTTCCTACCACCTGACAACACCGTAAGCGCTGCCCCTTTCACCCGCACCTTCCCCTGGCCAACTCCCTCACTTCCGCTTTAGTCTGCTCAAAAGGTGGTCCGGATTATAACTCATACCTTTCTGAAACTCTTGTTAATATATAATCTTTCAACACTGCATACAAGTATATCGTTATTACGAACAAAAATAAAGAAAAAGATGTTCTTATGTACAATCGTTTTGTAATATGTTTCATGTCACACAGTTCGAATAAATTATAAACCAACTCATATGTTTCTGAAACTTTTGTTAATATATAATCTTTCAACACTGCTTACAAGTATATCATTGTTGTTATACACAATCGTTTTGTAGTATGTTTCATTTTACAATTAACCTGTTCTCCATCACTTAATGTAGTATTTCTACAATTCATACAGGTATATTGTTATTACAAACAGAAATAAAGTAACAAAATGTTGTTTTTTAATATCGTTTTATTAAAAAAAATTTACTAATACTACAACTAAACATTTACTAATACTAAACATTAAAATACTAAACATAAAATACTAATACTACAACTCATTTATTGCAAGCATCCACAATACTGGATTACCATTCAATTTCTTTTGTCGACCAATCTTCCAATGGCCACCAATCTTTCGGTGGCCACGAATCACCAACGGTTGGGACACTTGGAATGGGTGGATTATTGAACTCCACCCCAGACGAAGAGCGACGTAGTAGGAAGAGAACACGCTGACGGGTTTTTTCTGTCTCGGCTGACTGTTTGCCCACCCAGTCTGACATGTACGTTTCAAAATTATACCCTCCGCATTGTTCTTCTGTCCACCGTTCGTACACGGAGGATGCATCTATAGAGTCCATTGCCGGTGAAGGTGGAGGTGTAGTGGATTCCCTTGCTGCCGGTGAACATTCCCTTGTCTGTGAAGGTGGAGGTGGAGGTGGATTCTGTTACTGAGGACGACGACGACGAAGACGACGAGGACGACGATCCTTACACACTGGTACAGAATTTTTGTCTACCCAATCTTTCATAAATCTCCCGTAATTCAACCCACCGGCATGGTCCGTCACAAACTGGTGGTAAATACGAGATATTTCCTCTTCAGGAGATATTTCTTCCGTCGTCAGTGGATGAGCAAGAAGGCCATCAAGTTGAAGTTCCTGCCGCCAATCGAGCATGTAGTCGCCGAAAGTATAGCCCCCATGGTCGTGTAACACCGACGAACAATTTGCATCGGTGCTGTTGAACGGCACACCGTTATTACAGTGCGTGTTGGTTGACAGTTGCAGACTGAATACACGGTCCTTTTCGAACCGTTTTTATATTCTGTCTGTAGCCTACCATGTGTGTGTGTGTGTGTGTGTGTGTGTGTGTGTGTGTGTGTGTGTGTGTGTGTGTGTGTGTTGACGTAAACGGGACACCCGCAGGTGCGGTGAGGTAAACGGGGCAACAACGGCGTTCACTTGTTATTATGGGAAACGAAGTGAATTTATATATTTTTTAATAATTTTTGTTCTTCATTTATTTTTATTTAGGTCATTAAAGAGTTAATTATTTCAGCGGTGTATTCGTTTTGCATCCATCCGAGAAAAATAGTTGTATCTATAAATTTACCAGGCGCGAACTCTTTCATTGATGTTATTTTCTTTAAAATATTTATTACGTTTCTATCGTTTTTCATGTAAGCTTGAAGTTTTGTAAAAGAAAAAGTTATATAATGTAGGTGAACTGGATTCGTCTGTTACAAACATACTTTGTATAATTAAAAACCCCGTCATTTCGTTAACGAAGTGTTGGTATTGTGGAAATTTGTCTATTAGTATTTCCTTGTAACATATTAACAAACTCGTTAACAACGTTGGGGTTCGGATTGTTTATAAAATTTTTCAATAAAATTTTCCAACCTTTCCGTAGAAAATGGTAAACGTCTGTTATAATCTCGTACGTAGCATATTCTATGTTTTGACTAAAACACCTGTAACTTTTTAAACGTTTCATAACGTATGTCTCTGTTGAATACGCGCCTTAACTCCGGATCGGTAGTTATACTTTCTTTGTATTTTTCTATACTCAACCAAAATTTTATGTATGTTCCTAAATGATTGTTTCAGATCTCTGTTTTGTCGGTTTCATCAACGTTTGTATTCTGAAATAAATATATTTGAAAAACTAAAGGGAACAGATTTTGTAACAAATAAGTGAAAGGTGAATAGAAAATGTTTTCATCTACCAATTCGAATAGTTTTTCTCCTAGTTCACCTAGCGAATTGCAATACGTCAGATCCAAATCGTATTTTGTTTCTTTGAGAAATTTGAGAAACTTTTCCTCTTCTTCAAACGTACACATCACGTTGTTTAAAACCTCTTTGTTAGATAATATTGTTACGACGTCACAGAACAATCTACGTGTTTATCGAACGTTCCAGAGAGATCCAGAATGTAAGCGTGTGGCGTACGTGCTTTTAGACGCATTTGCGAGAGAGTTATCGATGCCGCCAGCCGTGCGGACTGTGTCAATGCCGCAGTTAATTACGTAGTTCATACGGACGCTAAGACGCAATTAGGAATCGTCTAGTATATTCGACTGGCTATAAATACCAGTACTCAACGACGTTCAAGTCAGTTTTAGTGCGATATATTTACAGAGCGGTTCGAGTTATTACTGTGTACGTTCAAGTGGTTATTAGTGAAGTGTTGCGTTTTATATACGGGCGGTATAATTACAATTTATTGTAATACAATTGTGTTTAATATTAGTGACATTTTGTTGCGTGTGAACAATTTTTATTTTATTTGTTGTAGTAGACTGTGTTGTTAATTACGAACTGTTTTACTGTAAAAATTAAAGCTGGCGATTAGTGACTTAATTGGTGTCTTGTAATTATTTTGTTTTCCAACAATATATTGAGTAGAGTTTGTGGGGTCTTGCCGTTTATTGTTGTTTTATTTTCTTCTTTTAACAAAAACGTAGATATTTCGTTTAAATCTCTATACAAAACGTTGGGTTGAACACAAATTAAAGGAGCAAGCAGATGACATCAAAGCCTTAATTCATGAGCAAAAGCAGATGCAAGAACATACTACAGCAGAATTGGGTCTCCTACGTGGTGACGTAGGTGAATTACGAGGTGAGCTTAATAATCAGATTACCAGAATATCTGACGTAGAAGAATCCATGTCAAATAAAATAGCTGAAGTAGAGAAATCTGTCTTGAGTGTGGAAAAAGCTATGCTAACAAAAATAAAAGACTTGATTACAAATATAAAAGAGCAGATTAAGAATGAAGTCGAGCAGTGCCTGAAGTTACAACCAAAACAACTTCGTCAACAGACTGTACCAATGATAAAGATATAAAAAGACGCAGAAAATAAGTTAATAGAGAAAGTCATTTTTGCCTGCAGTAGGGACAGTTCATGTTAAAGCTCAAACCTTTGACGGAAGCAGTCACTGGGCAACGTACTTCCGCTAATTTGACTAATTTGAAGCTGCTGCATGCGTAAATAATTGGACAGAGAAAGACAAGGCAGTCTCACTCGTTCTCGCATTAAAAGGACCTGCGGCGGAATTAATACAGAAAGTGCCACCTGACAGCCAAAACACCTATGCCGAATTGATAAAAGCTCTGGAATTACGGTATGGTGATAAACATTTGCGAGATGTGTACTGCACCCAGTTAAGAGCAAGGCGACAGCATGCCGGGGAGAGTCTTCAAGAGTTTGAAGCAATTATCGACAGACTAATTAGACTGGCCTATCCGGAAGCGCCAGAACATTTTCGAACGAGTTTTGCGATGCAGACATTTACTGCCGGAGTCCGAGATAACGAACTATAGCAAGTGTTACGAATGGCAAGACACCATAACAGTGCGGACGCCCTGGTACATGCTTTGCAATTTGAGGTCGCCAAATCCGCGTCTGGTTGTACAAGTCATAAAGTGCGCGCTAAAAGATCGCGACTGCACAGACGATGAGGAAGAAGAACTAGGAACAGAGACTCGACGGTCGGCGACACAGAATAAAATAAGAAAGGATGGAAGACCAAAGTGTTATAGATATGGGAAACCTGGATATCTACAACGAGATTGTCGGGTTAGAATTCAGCAGCAGGGAAACGAGCAATAGTCGGTAAAATGGGGCGTGTGCTGACTAACTGGAGGAACGAAGCTCCTAGACAATACGCAATTTCTACACTTCAGAAAAACAGCGGGAGCTTGGTAGTTACCGGATTTGTTCAAGAAAGGCCAACCTCGATTACAGTTGACACAGGCGCAACAGTTTCTATTGTGCGCCCCGACGTGGTGAAAGATCTCTGGCCAATCTGGTGCTCTTGCAGCTTGCAAACAGCTACTGGACGGCCTGTAAAGGTGTATGGAAAAGTGGAGATACATCTACGCCTCGGTCGACTTGAGTTTAATCATCAAGTACTTGTTGCAGACATTGTGGATGAAGCAATTCTTGGTGTGGACGTTATGAACGCATACGGATTTATAGTCGACTTCAAAAACAATGTCTTGAGAATCGGAGGCGAAGAGGTAATGCTATCAACAATGACGACAGCAGAAAAATCGATGGACGTCATAAACCAAGTGGCCGTAACTGTTCCGCCAGACTCCGAAAAGATCATCATGGTTAGAACCGAGGTAGATACTAGGAGCAACCAGTTGCTCTATATTCGAACCCCATGTAGTCAGCACACCGGGCATACTAATTGCCAGAAGTTTAGTAAAATCTGACGAAACCGGAAATGTACCTATTAGAGTGGCGAATATTTTAGATCAAGCTATCACTTTACAGAGCAATACGCTCCTAGGCAAATTGACTCCTGTGGCCTGGATAGCCGGAATAACGCAACGGAGATCCAGTGATTCGGATAATTCCAAATTACCAGAGGAACTGCAAGAATTATTGAACAAATCTTCTAACGATCTCTCAAGTGGTGAGGTACAGTGGTACAGTGAGGTCTCAGTTTTTACACGAATTCAAAGATTTTTTTGCAGTTCGGGGACTGGCCGATAGAAAGAATGTCAGATTCCAGACTGGCCAAAAAAGTCTAAAAAAAATGCAAACCTCTAAAGGTCTCTTCGCGAGTGTGTGGGTAGACCCAGGAAGAGATGACTGGAGGATTTCTGTAGACGGGACAGGCAGCAAATTGCCTATGCTGTGGGTGAAGATGACGATGATTTCAGCTTATAGAAAACAATGGTGTGATAATTTGCAAAGAATGACGGAGGAACGATTGCCAAAAGCGGCGCTGAAATGTAAAACCATTGGTAGAAAAGACGTGGGTCGTCCGATAATGAGATTGGTGCCGCAAGTTTTATATGCTACGACAGTTACGTAACGCTCTCGAAAAGTCGCCACGTGCGGTTACGTAAACGTTCTACGTAAGGAAGAACCTCTCTTGTGCAACATCGCATCAACAACACCGATACGCCAACCGATATAATCCGTGCCTGGATTCGTCGTTCACTTTCTGCAACTTAACAGCGGTTTTCATCATTTTTCTGCCCCAATTTCTGGCCATCACGGGCGATTCAGCATATTCGCTGATCCGACCGTCTCGGGACTTACTCAGCATTTCTTTCATCGCCATTGAGCCTCGTGACGACATTACTGCAAGACCATCCATGTGCTAGCGTCTACACTCCAGTTTAAGCAGTCATCTCTCCGGTCTGTGTGTTTGCCATCTTCTCCACGGCCTCGACGCTCCAGGACATCGCATACCAGGTACCACATCATTAACATCATTAACAGGTGCGTACAATGGCTGAAGAAGGCCTCAAAGTGTTGGTCAGAAAGAGAGGCGGCTTAAAGTCTCCCATAGTGCGAATTAATTCGGCTATCATTATAAAAACACTAATACAAAACATTTTTTAACGGTTAGACTCGAAAGTCTAAAAAGTTTGGCAACAAAATACGATGAGGTACAGTCCGAAATTGAACTCATTTCTAAAGACATAAACGCTGCTCAAGAAGACCGAATTGAGGTTGAAGAGCTGTTATACTCAACAGAAGCCAATATCTTGCAATTGATAGAAACCTTCAACGTTCAGACTGTATCTCCCGTATTAACAAACAATTAAAACCGATAAGTCTGCCCTGCTTCACAGGCAATATCTTAGAATGGCAGCACTTCTATTCAATATGTCTGGACTTGGTGCACGCCAGATCTGATTTAACGTCAGTGCAGAAATAACATTATTTGTATTCGTCTCTGAAAAATGAGCCGCTAGATTTAATTAAGGCATTACCTATTTGTAACGAAAACTATTCGATAGCGTTGAGTTTGCTGTCCGCTAGATATGACAACAAGTTCATACTAGCTAAGTATTATATTCAAAATTTGCTTGAAGTAAGGTCAACAATTAAGGACTCTGTCCAAAGTTTGGCAGAATTCATAAACACAATAACGTCTTCCGTTAATTCACTGGTGGCCATGCAACTGTCAGTGGATTCATTCGAGCTTATCACTGTACAATTATTGTCAGCAAAACTAGATCACACCACGTTTAAATTATGGAAGGAGTCTATAGACCCCAATAATCTTCCTAACTTTCAAAGCTTCACTCAGTTTTTAAACGTACGTAGACAGTTGCTAGAAAATACACTGCCTATCGATGCCGGACAGCAGCTCAACAAGTCAACTTTAAGATTCAAT
Organism: Magicicada septendecula; assembly: GCA_034769895.1. Lineage (NCBI taxonomy): Eukaryota > Metazoa > Arthropoda > Insecta > Hemiptera > Cicadidae > Magicicada > Magicicada septendecula. The sequence goes on from CM068372.1 coordinate 245,737,009, forward strand.
AAATCTGACAAACATAAATCACGAAACTCTGCTGGCAGCACTGCATTTAAAGGTTATCACTCAGCTTCAAATAATTATTTATGCTTATGCTGTAAATCTAGTCATCCAATTTACATGTGTGACAAATTTCGTGCATTAAGCACATCCGAACGAGGGCAATTTATATTAAATCACAAACTCTGTACAAATTGATTAAGACCAGATCATTTTTCATCTAATTGTAAGATCAAACAATCATGTAAGATCTGTTCAAAACGACACCATACATTGCTACACATAAATAATGTGTCAAAACCAGTTTCTGCCAGCAGCAGCAACTACTGTTCACTTAAATTACAATCTACAAACAATGTTCTCTTATCAACAGCAATTGTGTTTGTCATTGACCGGGCTGGTAACAGACAACCCGCAAGAGTTCTATTGGATGCGGGGTCACAAATAAATTTTTGTACTGAATCATTTGCTAAGAAATTACGGCTTAACTTGACTAAATCTAACATACCGATTACAGGTATAAATAATGCCGCGTGCTGTGCCACTAATTTAGCGTCTATACGCATTATTTCACGCTATCAAAGATTTAGTTTCCAAGCAACATGCGCGGTCTTATCTGCATTAACCCATAAACTGCCAGCACAATCTTTCGACATAAATCAGTTTAATGTCCCAGATAACGTTTTCCTCGCCGATCCGCATTTCAACATATCAGCTGATATCGACATACTTTTAGGAGCGCAATTTTACTTAGATTTAATTTTACCTAACAAATATGTACGCGGTTCTCATTTCCCTATTATACAAGAAACAAAGTTAGGCTACATTCTAGCCGGCAATCTGCCCAAACACTGCCGTTATAAGGGTCCTGCTGTTTCGTTCCTGGCTAGGAACAACGACAGTCAAATTCTGGCGTCTCTCGAGAGATTTTGGGAGACAGAAACTATCCCTGATAATGCACCCATTAGTAACGATTCAGCTTGTGAGGAGCATTTCGTTAAGTCTACTCATCGCAATGAGGAGGGTAGGTTCGTTGTTTCGCTACCATTTAAGTCTGACAATCCCCAGTTGGGTGAGTCCTATGCTAGCGCTGAAGCGAGATTCTTGAGTTTAGAACGCCGGTTCATGCGTGATTCTAAGCTTGCGCGCGAATACGCAAACTTTATTCAGGAGTATAAGGATCTTGGCCACATGACGCTTGTCGACGATTGTTCTATCATCTCCGGGGTTTCAAATACCTACTATCTGCCTCACCATGCCGTCTTTAAACATTCTAGTTCTACGACAAAACTTCGCGTCGTTTTTGACGGCTCGTCCAAAACTACCAATGGCCTTTCTCTCAATGATGTTCTGTTGGTAGGCCCAAACGTCCAACAAGACCTTTTTTCTATTCTTTTACTATTTCGTATGCACAACTATGTTCTCATCGCCGACATCGAGAAGATGCATCGACAAATTCTGGTATCTGATAAGGATTGTCATTATCAACGTATTCTGTGGCGTAGCTCTCAACTCGAACAGTTTAAACATTTTGTATTGCGAACTGTAACATACGGTACTGCTAGTGCTTCGTTTTTGGCTACTCGCTGTCTTAATCAGATTGGTAAGGATCATGAAGCTTCTTTTCCTGACGCTGCGTCAGCTATAATTAATGATTTCTATGTCGATGATTTGTTAACCGGTGCAGACACCATTTCTGATCTGACCAAGTTGAAATCTGACTTAGGTACGTTGTTGAGTCAATACGGCCTCACTCTGCATAAATGGGCATCAAATGAACCCAATGTGGTCGCAGATCATGATAATTTATCACTCCCTTTAAACAAACAAGGTAATGTGCGTACCTTGGGCATTCTCTGGAATAACACTACAGATTCATTTTTGTTTGACATCAAATCATTCCCAGTTGAATCAAGCATCTCTAAGAGGAAAATCCTATCGATTATCGCCGGTATATACGACCCACTCGGACTCGTCGGTCCCATTGTTTTCCTGTACAAACAGTTTATGCAGCAACTCTGGCTGTGCAATCTTGGTTGGGATGAGCCAATTTCCGGGCAATTACACTTGCATTGGCATTCATTATGCTATAAATTATGTCTGATCGGTAAAATTATTGTCCCACGTTCTATTCGCTGCAAATCTAAAGCAAAGATAGTTGAATTACATGGGTTTTCGGATGCTTCTGAAAGGGGATATGGGTGTTGTGTTTACATTAGAGTCATTTATCAAGATTCATCGGCCTCTTGTCACATTCTGTGTTCTAAATCTCGCGTAGCCCCCCTACGACAGGTGTCATTACCTCGCATTGAACTCTGCGCTTGCTTGTTATTATCGCGACTCTTATTTAAGGTCGCCCCTGCTCTTCATTCCTTTATCAATAGTGTTCACCTGTATTCTGACTCCATGGTGTCCCTTTACTGGATTCATGCCCAGTCTTCTAGGTGGAAGACCTACGTCGCTAATCGTGTTGCCGAGATTCAGCGTCTTACTGAAGCCTACACATGGCATCACATCAATTCACAACATAATCCTGCTGACATTATTTCTAGGGGATGTCACCCCGACGTTTTGCGCGATTGTTGGCTTTGGTGGCATGGTCCTGCTTGTTTGTCTCAATCTTCCGAATCCAATCTTTTTCCACCCTTTTTACCTTCTAATCTGTCGTCTCCTGAATTCACTGCGGAGGAGAAACAAACCCCCAAACTTTCTTTAATGTCTACCTTAGCCACTGATCTTTCAAAGGACTTTTCTTCGTTGCACCGTCTGACTCGCGTATACGCTTACTGTTTTCGATTCATCAAAAATATTAGACTCTCCAGGGCTGAGAAAATTTCGGGCGCTCTTACCCCCGTTGAAATTCATTCCACTCTTAATTTTTTCATAAAACAATCTCAGTCGATCCACTTTGCTGCTGAGCTTAATTGTCTTCGAAATGGGTCTTCTGTTTCTATCAGGAGCAAGTTGTCTTCTCTGGACCCGTTTCTTTATGTGTCTGGCGTCATACGCGTCGGCGGACGCTTGCAGCAGTCGCAACTACCTTATGACAATAAGCATCATATTGTCTTGCATCCATCGTCTTATATCACTCGCCTTATTATTGAACGCGAACACATTCGTCTACTCCACGCTGGTGCTCAACTCGTGCATCACTCACTTCGTCAACGTTGGTGGATCATTAACGCCAAGATAGTCATTCGCTCCATCATTCGTAGATGCGTCAAGTGTCTCAGGTTTAGTGCCAAACATCAGGTTCAGGGCTTGGTATTTTGCCATCTCCTAGAGTCACTCCTTCGCGGCCGTTTCTATTCTGCGCAGTTGATTATGGTGGTCCCTTCATGATTCGTCATGGCGGGCAGAAATCTAGGACTCTGTCAAAATCGTATGTGTCTTTGTTCATCTGCTTAGCAACCAGGGCCATTCATTTGGAATTGGTTTCCTACCTTACAGCCAACGCGTTTATAGCTGCCTTACGTCGTTTCATGGCCCGTAGGGGCATACCCAGCCAGTTATATTCTGATAATGGCACGAACTTTAGGAAAGCCCGCAATGTTTTGCATGACCTTTACAATCTTTGGCATAAGAAGGATGCCACCTCATCAATCCAATCCTTTACGACCTCTCATGGTATTACATGGTCATTTATTCCTCCCTCATCACCTTATTTTGGTGGTCTTTGGGAGAGCGGTATAAAGAGTTTAAAGTATCATTTGCGCCGCGTGGTAGGCAAGTCTATACTCACCTTCGAGGAGTTTACGACGGTTTTGTCTCAGATAGAGGCATGTCTAAACTCACGTCCATTATTTGCCGTTTCATCGGATGTAAATGATCCGGTGCCACTTACACCTGGCCATTTTTTGATTTGCGCACCATTAACGGCGATACCTGATCCTGACTTATCTCACGTTCCCATCTCTCGTCTTGGACGTTGGCAACTTCTCCAGAAGTTTGTCCAAGTCATTTGGAAGGCTTGGTCTCGCGACTACTTACATCAATTACAACAACGTCACAAATGGAAATTCGCCAAAGATAACGTTTCCATTGGTGACCTGGTTTTACTGATTGAGGATAACTTACCTCCATTAGCGTGGAAATTTGGTGTAATTACCGCCACATTTCCCGGCCCAGACAACTTAATTAGAGTAGTTGACGTTCGCACGCCTACTGGCACCTATCGCAGACCAGTTCATAAATTATGTTTGGTCCCTACTAGGGACGAACAGTAAAAAAAGGGGTTTATTTTCCTTTGTATATACTTGTCAAAAATACATAAATCAGATGTTCTAAGATGATTTTGATAGTTATAAGCACCTTTGTTTTTAGCATAAGCTTTAATTTGTATATTTTTGATTCAAAAACTGTTTGTTTTACTCAAGCAAGTGTCAGTTTATTTAATATGCAAAGCTTTAATTATTATTTTGTATTTTCGTGTGTGCAACATTTGATTTATGCCTCATATCTTTGCTTACTATTGTTCTTATGTAAAAATTTTGTTATAATATTCGCATGGTCTGCAGCTATACAAACCATGTATGCATTTTCTTGCACATTTGTCAATATGTGTGATATTTTGTTACTCTATGAATTTATTTCTCGCAATTTTTCAACACATGTATTACATTTTGTATAACCACATTTGTTGTACTTGTCACTTATGCTATTGTGCCTTGTATTCATGTATTTGTAATTATCTAAACCGATTTCTATTGTATTTATTATGTATAACTTGTATCTATGTAAAACACATTGTTTTATCCGCATCTACTGTCTATAACCATACGCCACGCCTATATTTTTATATTGTATTTTGTATTTGTATTTTGTGATCACGTATTGCACAATTATTATTCATGCTTTAATTATGACATACATGTCATTACACTTTGTGCTTGCAATCATTCAACTATGTATAGCTTGTTTTCACATAACAATTTATTGTACATTCCTCAAACTTCATGCATCGTGCAAACTATAAAGCGTCATGCTAAATCTATGTCTTTACATGTATAATTTTAATAATTTTGTTTGTTCATTGTATTCAATACTATTGTATAGGTCTACTGGCCTTAACTGGTTCAAGCTAACCATTATGACTTGCATAAATATTACAATTATCGGGCCCATCATGTGATGAGTCACCGATTATTCATCATTAAACATTGTCAAACTATGTATTTTACATGTCTTATATTGTTTAATATTGTATACATACAATATATATTGGCAATACATTGCTAATTTTTGCATTTATACTCATGTATAATTCAGGTTGCAAGCCGACCTTGGCCTGCTCCACTCTTATCATCACTCTAGTTTATCTCTAAACAGTTAATGTCATACTGTTATCTAAGATTTCAAACTCAAGGTTCAATACAACTTATTGAGATTGACTTCTATTATTAAGAACTCTGTGTTTTTCTACAATAAGTTATTAAAATGTATTAAAAAATCTTTTGATTTTTTGCGGGCAGTTATGGACAGTAATGTGGTAATTTTCGCATTCATAGGTTGGATAATCTGTACTTTCTGAAATTGTGCTTATCATGTTTTTACAACGATACAGTTCTCCGAGTTGCGGCTGGCGGCAGACGTCATTACGTTTGCTGCCTGTTCTGTCTTTTCACTTTTCTTGTTGTCGCGACAATCTATGTAGGCTTTAGGCCACAACATTATATTGCATACAATATACGTTAGCAATACATTGCTAATTCTCAGTTTCATGTAGCTTGTGTGCCGCGTACTCGCGCCTCAAGTCTTACGACAATTCTTAGGGGACGTCCATTAATTACGTGAGCTCAAAATGGGGTGGGAGGGGTCCGGCAAAATCTCACCAAATCTCATTTAAAGGGAGGGGGGCCAATGAAAATCTCACGTCAACTTTTTAATTCAGAGAATATACATTATTATAACGGATAACATTTTGTTTTATAAAATTAATCCCGAGCATAGACAATATTAAAGTGCCCACCAATCTTTATGGCCTCTCTGAACCGAACTGAATGCTTAATACACGTGTGCATGCCCGGGATTCTCCGATTTGAAACAAAGAGCCGCACAAGTGTCAGATTTCATTCGGGGAGTTCCCTGCCGCGCCGGTCGAAATCACTGCGTGTCAGTCAGTGAGTCAGTCGTGATATTCTGCAACGCATATAAAGCCGATGTTATTGTGTTCAACACGAATTTGTATCAAAACTTTTACAATGCGTATGTTAAGCGGCATGCAGACAAGTCGAAACAAACGTGCCCGCAAGAAGTTAATCGTTTGTGGAAGGAAGATAAGCTGAAGTTCTCCGACAAGAATTCTCTTAGTGATCATATAAATTTAGAGATTGAAAAGCTACGTAATCATACGGTTCAAAGGAAGGTACAAACAATGTTGTCTTTCATCTGCAAAGTAAGTAAAGGTTCAATGACATTTAATGTATATAATATATCAATAAACGGTCAATTTTTTAGGGATCCGTCAAAACGGTTAAAAATACTATTTTCGCGGAGCCTTTTTGTCCGTCTGTCTGTCCGTCCGAATACTACTCAGTGTTGGCATGTTTAAAATAAAGTGTTTTTAATCACGTGTTAAAAACAGTGTTTAATATACTTTCTAAATAAAACATGTTTTTATTAAAGTGTTTTAATCAATGTTTAAAACAAATAAAAAACTTTTCATTTTTACGTATTTTTACCCGACTACGGCAAAGCCGACGGAGGGTTTATAATAGGATTTTAGCAGTCTATGTATGTATGTATATATGTATGTATGTGGCTATATTCATCTGTTCCCTCAGTAAACTCCCTTTTAAATACTTTAATATCGTATTTTGGCAATAGGTGTCATTCGATGTATTCATTATCTATGTAAATACGTTTAGGTAATTCTTACAAATAAAATCGTAACTACTAATTCGTGTCTGTCCCACGATCACGCGAAAACTACTGAACCTATTGAGATGAGGTTTTTTTTAGCTTCTTCGTAACAGTTCATTGATCAATTTAGGCCTTATTTAATGACGATACGACCACGGAAAATCATTGAAATACGAATATAAAGTAAAAAAGTTTGCCGCCAGCGCGCTCTCTTGCAATACCCTGTGTAACCATAAGAGCTACATCATTGTATCTAGTACTAAATTGTAGATCTCAAAAAGATCTACAAAAAAGTCAGCGAGAGCATATCTTTATCTTTTATGGTTCACCCACAAACACCATTTTTTTGTTTTGTGTCGCTGCGACAGGCGACTTGAGAAGTCAATTAAAAATGGTGATTATGGGTCAACCACACAAGATAAACATGTGCTCTCACAGACTTTTATGTAGATCTTCTTGAGATCTACAATCTGGTACTACATAATTTGATGTAGCTCATATGGTTATGGCGGTGTATTGCAAAAGAGCGCACGCTGCGCCTGAAGCTGTCACGCTAATTCAAACTGTAGCGTGATATAAATCGAAACAGCCTTCATATTTCAGAAATTATTCAATATACCAAGACGAGGCTTTCGCCAAATGATAGTACGCAAATGGGCGGGTATTTTGCCGTGCAATTTATATAGGGAACGTTTTTATCTGTCGAGATATAGAAGTTACAATTTTTTCAATGGAACGACATACTTCAAGCATTAAAATATTATTTATAAACGGAAAATACAAGTTCACCAGACATACGTAAATCGTGGGTTTTAGTTTTTTAACTCTTATTTTTGTTTAATACACTTTTAGTACACTCTGAAAGGTCGTTCTATGTGAAAGACCCGCCTGTATACCACCCTTAATATATATATTTGTACACAAAAAATACTAAATATGTAACAATAAAATTAATGATTTTTATTACTTTAGGTATTTTTAGTGGTATGAAGCAAAAACATGAACATATCAAATAAATTTAATTATTTAAAAATTATAGGGTAAACCTCACGTGAGGGGGAGGGGGTGTCCCGCCACATCTCACCAAATCTCACCAAGGGGGGAGGGGGTCCAAATTAAAAAAAAAACCTCACGTAATTAATGGACGTCCCCTTACAATTATCTAGGCCTTAGGCCTTAACATTTTAATGTAGTTGAGTGTCGCACATTTGCGCCTCATCTACCATGTAGCTTTCTTAACGACTCGTTCATTCAAAATTAAAATGTCATCAGACATAGCCAACCTTAGCGATCTGATTTAAGTGTACAACAAACTTAATAAATGTATTAAATACAGTCCACTATCGTCATTATTCTGCATCCTGGCAATAGCACCACAAACATCATTCTTCCTAATAGAACATTTTCGGTACATACGTGCCGACAATAACATTTTCCGGTCCACTGGACCGGATCTTAACACCTGCAATACCTATGAAATTTAAAATTTAATGTTAGCAACAGTTGAAAAAAACACAATTACAGCTTGTATTCGTATTTATTTTTTGATATAATTCATTGTCTATTTTAATTTTTTCATGTTATTATTGAATCAAATAAACGCTAATAAAAATGAGACTTGACATTGATAGAAGTATCTTCATTGTTTTCAATTCCAGTGGATTACAAATCATTTTTGGTAAGGTACAAAATTCGAAAACAGTTTGAAGTTTATCTGCTACAAAGCTTATATAATTTTTTAATTTTTTTTTCTATGCATTAATTTTCGAGTTATTTGAAAAATATGAAAGATAGGAAAAATGAGGTTTAGCTTGGCTAAGCCATATTTAAAAAGCAATAACGCGTTTTTTGACATTTCCTTGGGTTTTTTTTATTGCCATACTGACCAGGTTTCGCCAAGGCTACACAGTTATTTTGCCTATCTTTTTCGAATTATATAAAAGTTAAATAAAAAATTCGTGCCTCGTATTTTTTCATATATTTTTCATTAAATCAAGAAAACCGGGCGGTTAAAAAAATAAATGTTGTCCATTGAACTTAAAATAGTTTGAAAGTGAATTTAATGATTCAGAACTTCTGTGTAAACGATGTTTTTTGTAAAAACTCTTTCATCATTTGCTAAATGCCCTTGGCCATTATATTCGGAAATATAAAATCTCAAACCATCGAATGATCGAACTCTACTTGCTGCGACGTACAATTGACCATGTGTAAAAACTGGCTGCCTCAATAAAATTCCAATTTTTTCGAATGTTTGTCCTTGAGACTTATTTATTGTCATCGCAAATGCAGGTATAATTGCAAATTGAGTTCTTTGAAAGTTAAATGGTAAAACAGTACCGGAATATGTTAAATTTATACGTGGAATCAAAATTCTCTTATTGCGTGCGGTTCCAGTTAAAACTTCGCAATCAATAGCATTACGATGCATACACTTGATGCGCATTCTTGTTCCATTGACTAATGCTTCCTTTGTATTTAAGTTTCTGATCAGTAAAACGATGCAATTAACTTTCAATACTAACTTATGTGGTGGCAAACCACTAATAGTCAAAGAATTCAAAAACTCTACTGGATTGATTTCATTGTCATCATCAAAAATTATTTTATCGTAGCTATATGTTTTCTGTTCACCTGGTATTCGATTAAGTATATCAGTATTAATAAAAGTACAATCATCATTTTTAGGTGCTAAAATAACTGACTTCAATATGTTATTTGAGAGTATGTTTTCGGAAATATTTCCATACACCTCATTAATAATATTATTTTCATCTCCTATTAATTGCTGAGGTATTTCAATAATATTTTCACCAAACTGAGGGAATTGTGGGGCTTCATCATTACCAATTTTTTTCAAGAATTCGACAAATTCTATTTCACTTGGTAAGGCTCTCATATTTTGAGTAAACGTTACTTTATGAAAATAAACAAATTTATGCCAACTCGTGACACAATTTTCAATTAAAGTTGCACGTGATCCATGTGGGACAACTGGTAAGATTTGCCGAAAATCACCGCACAGAAGTATCGTGTTCCCTCCAAATGGTTTATGTTTATCATTTTCATCGCATAGCTCCTGCAATAATCTATCTATGATTTCCAACACTTGCAGTGGGCACATAGAAATTTCATCAATAATTATCAATGATGATGAATTTATGTAACGTCCATAGCTACTATTTGCGGTAATATTCGCTACAGAATTTTCCAAAATGGGTATAGGCAATTTAAACACATTGTGTAAAGTTTTACCTCCAAGTAATAGAGTTGAAGCTATGCAACTGAACGCCGCTGCAATGAAACTAAGATTAAGCGAATTTAATTTGTGAATGATTGCTGTTTGTGTGAATGTTTTCCACACCTGCATGAGCGGTTAAACAAAAAACATTAGATCCAGTATCATGGTGCAAAACTTCACGAATCACACGATCAATTAGATTACGCTGTTCAATATTTGCAGTTTCATAATGCTCACAAAACAGAAACTCTTGTTCTATTGGATCAATAACATTTGCTTCGTCTGTTCTCTGCGAATACGTGGGAACTGGTAAACCAAGTTCTTGACATGACAAATTATGAACATTCAAAATATCTTCAATTTCTAATAGAGCTGTGTTAAAGGATACTTCTTCGTTGTAATCTCTCAAAAAATCTTCACTAAGATATTCTTTAAATTCATTCCATAACGCCAATGCATTGGCTGGCATATTTAATGCACAAATGTAACCAAATAAATTTCACATTTGTCTTGGTGAATGTAATTCTTTTGCTTCATTTAAACATTCGCGCCATTCATTATCATTTGAAGCAATGCCGCGAGCATGGCACGCTTCAACAAAAGAAGTGTGTATAATTCCATTGTATGTTCTAACATCCTCAAATGATTTTGGACCACAGACATGTAATAAAAGCAATCGTAAATGGAAAAGTTCGATGTCTTTTGGTGATACTACATATATGCGTGTAATGATTTTATCACCTCCACGCCTTCTCTTCTTCCATTTTTTCGGGAATCTTCCCACACATAATGCAAAGGAATTGCAATATACTTATATTCATGCGCTGATGGATCTGATCGATTCAAATCAAAAAATGCTAATAATTTTGTTTGTCTTGCATTTTCAATTGCTTGACGTTCTTGCCCTTCTCGAAAGTAAACATTCTGTCTACGCGGTAAATGAATGTCAAGTCTAACGATGGCATGTGATTGAAAATGCATTGGTAATTCATAGATGCGCCATAGGCCTACAGCTTCAGTTGATCCGACATAACGCCCATTTAAAAAAATTTTTAACTTCATCAATTTGTATTTCTTGACCTGGTTCATTTCTCTCTGAACCTAATTCAACAGATGCACTGTCATAGCCTTTATACACGTATTTATAAATGTATTTAACACTTTTAACTGTAGTGCATACTTCAACATTTATATGGCAATTAAATTTGGCAAGTAAATACGGATTGATGGTACAACATAACGATTGTGGAGGCAACTACCGCGAACTTCAGCATTAATACCATTATCACGCCTTCTGTATAATGGATATCCATTTAATGATTCACATGTAAATTCATTAAATCGTTTTGGATAATCTTTTGTGCATTTTCCATCTCTCATACATACAGAATTTGGATTAAGTACACCGCATGGACCATGCATCATGTGTTTTACAACATATTCATGTAATGTAGGATGTGTTTGAATGTTAGGAATCTCCGCAGATACAACTTTATCAATATCGGTAGCGTTAACAATTTTATCTTGGTCATTTAAAGAGAGTAAAATGTGAGCATGAGGCAACCCTCTCTTTTGAAACTCAATTGTATAAATGAGTGCTTCAACTTTACCGAAGATTTTTTAGTGTAAGGCCCTCAATTAATGCTTTCAGTTTGGACTTGAATACACGCATAACAATATCAGGTCGAAAATTAGCTGACTCACCTACACCAATATTGCTAACTATTTCAGGCCAACTTGGATTGCAAGTCATTGTGATAAACAAAGAAGGCTTTCCGAAATGTTGTACAATTGACATTGCATCTAAATAATTCTGATACATATTTCTTGGAGATCCATTGAATGAAGATGGTAAAATTACTCTACGGCCAACATTATTGGCATTGGGGTTCAATTCTAAATAATCTGTTAAATTGTTGTAAGCTTCAGACCTAAGACTTGTTTGATTTTGTCGAATGAAATGTAACCTTGTGCCCTCTATTCTCACATACATATCAACTATCCACTGCAGAAATAATTTTTGTGAATGGTGCAACATGCTAAAATCTTCTCTAATTGCAAGTCGATATGCTGCATACTGAAGCATGGTTAATTTATTTCTGGGCGCTCTTGAATTAGATGTAGTTGGTACATTATGAGAAATATTTATATGCCACCCAGTATCACCATTTGGAAAAAGTAATGGATACGCTAAAGAGTCCAATGATGAATCTAAAACAGAGATATTTTAATGGTACCATTAACTTTTGAAAACGAAACCATATTTCGTTCAAAGGGTGGCTCACCATCAACTGTACTCAATATTACTGCTACATCAGTTTGAACTGCATCATTATAACGGCGTAGATCTAAATCACGATTTACTTTAATGAGCATACATATTTCTTTATTTTGATTTTCAACTCTCTGACAATGATCTTTCATAGCAATGAATGACCGAACGAAAGGGTTAATGTGTTCCAATTCAAGAGAGATTTCGCGCATTATATTGTTATTGCATGTTTGATTATAGTGTTCACGTAATCTATAATTGACAGCAGTGTCAACATCATAAAGATATAATTGCGCATAACATGGTGAGCGACCATATCTAGCAGTCATTGGACCTGATCTGTGATAAAAAACATCATGTATTTTAAAATGATACACTCCACGCGTAACTGTATAAGAAATTTTAGCTTCTGAGCTAACCATAGCAAATGATGAATTGTATTTACGAATGTTTTCAAAATAATTTTTTGACTTTCTTTTTATTGAAGGTTCATTTGAAGTAAGTCCATCATACAATGATTTAAAGTATTCATTTTGACTTAAGGCCGGTAATATTGCTTTACCCTTATGACAACATGAAGTGAATGCAGTCCTTTCACCTAAAGTGACCTCAGATTCGAAATGTTTTGCATTGCAAAACCTGCATTGTAAATGCATTAATCCACAATCAAAAGTATTAAAATTTCTTGGAATGACATTCAGTGCGCATTTAAATGTATCCCTCAAAATAATTTCATCATTTTGTATACTATTTACACTATTTAAATTTGCATTTGGTCTATTATCATTTTGACTTTCACGCGAATATATATTCCTTCTTCTTTGTCTCTCACTCCGACCCGTCAATGTTCTATGTCGAGGCATAATGGAAGTAGGTGCGAATATCTGAATGTAAAAAAAACATGTAATGAAATTACTGAAACTAAGATTAGACAGGGTTTAATTGAAAAATAATAAAATGTACTCACTTTTTTGAAACCACCAATAATAATTAGGTGAGAGTAAGTCAATTCAAATTGCTGCTACAAAATTTTCCTTTTGCAACAGGTGTATATTAAGCAAGCTATATTTCACTTTCAACTGCACATTAATATATAAAATTTTCCTTTTGCAACAGGTGTATATTAAGCAAGCTGTATTTCACTTTCAACTGCACATTAATATATAAAACACATATATCTAATATACAAAATATAAAATATACGTTTTTTTGCCTTGACATACACTCCACAGACAATTGAAAAAGGAACATTTGAAATCACACAAAATTCACAGCTCATTCAGTCAATCTGTCAGTAAATATTTGTTGGCAACATTTTAAAATTCTTTGGCGACAATCTCTACTCTGTGCGACTGTTTGATCACAGACTATTATGTGTTTGACATTGGCAGTATGAACGTAAACAAACGACAGACTATTATGTGTTTGACATTGGCAGTATGAACGTACAATAAAATGAAAAAATTATAATTTTATTGCCTAGCAACAAAATTATTTTATGTTTAACAATTACCATTGTTTGAAAAAGTTTAAATGAATTTTCAAGTGCAAATGAATGTTTTATTTTATTTTATTTAATGTATTTGTAACACATATTATAAATAAATTTTAGCTTTCTGCACTCCTTCTCCATATAAACTTTAACAATGCCAAATCTCACACTCCTCCGTGCGCGCAATATGCTTAAAAAGGGGTACAAACTTTTCTCTTCACGTATTAATATATAGATGCCGTCTACTCGGAATTCGAAAGAACAGGACAACGCCTCTACGTCCTCAGTCGGACGGGATGGTTGAGAGATTCAATAGGACACTTGAGCAGCATCTTTCGAAGGTTGTTGACGAGAACCAAACAGACTGGGACCAACGTATACCACTATTCCTCATGGCGTATAGATCATCAGTACACGACACAACCGGGATGACTCCAGCAAAATTGGTGTTTGGGCGGGAGATTCGTATTCCTGGGGCCTTAATGTTCGGATCACCTGAGACTCAGTCCAAAGAGCCGCAGAACTATTCCTCGCAATTAGAAAACCAACTGCGAGAAATGAATCGCTTGGTAAGAGGACGGCTGAAGATTGCCAGTGATAAAATGAAAACTCGGTATGACATTCGCAGCAATAGTGTAGGTCTCCAAGAAGGAGACCAGATCTGGTTGTTCAATCCAAAGCGCCGTCGTGGTCTCTCACCTAAGCTTCAGTCTAACTGGGAAGGACTCTACACTGTGAAAAAAAGAAATAACGATGTTCTTTATCGGATTCAACAGGAAGGACAGCGAAAGTTCAAGGTCGTCCACCTAGATCGCCTGGCTAATTACAACGTTAGAGACGGTTTGCCAGTTCGGGACGAACAGGCTTAAGGAGGAAGCAGTGTTACGACGTCACAGAACAATCTACGTGTTTATCGTACGTTCCAGAGAGATCCAGAAATCCGGAAACTTGAGCACTACTTAATGGAGATCAAACATTAACTTATACAAGCCATTAATTTTATGCATATTTTTTATATATATGAGTACAACGTTATCGGCAACAAAGAAGTAGTTAATTGCTTCCCGGGATATTTGGCTGTAGTCCAGTGTTTTCTACAAAACCAGACGTTTCAGCAATGCCATTGACTTCCATCATCAGTGAAAATCGAGTGCGATAACGTGAGGTGGTATACGTCAGTGACCACAGTACTGTGGTTAAGGCTGAAGCAGGAAGTACAAAGAAGTAGTTTCTATGGTAATATTTCATTTCGAAAATGATTTTAAATATAAATCTTAGAATATGGAAGTCATGTGTGATTCTCGATACCGATATTTACTTCCATGTTCCTTAAGGAAATGGAAGTATGGTGATGGCAAAAAAAATCGTGTTCGAGATTATTGCAGATTCTGATTGTACTACACTCAAAACATGAAAAAATCAATTTTCGAAAAGTGTCTCTGTGTGTGTCTGTGTGTCTGTCTGTAGATTTTTTTCTATGGAAAACGATAACAGCCGCAAATTCAAACAGAATCAAATAATTTTTTGCATACAGCCCTGATTTGTAGAGTACTCACGACCTATAGTTTTTGGTGAAGATAGGTTGATGGAAAGGGGTAGTTTACCAGCAACTGTTTTTTTGTCAAGGGTAATTTTTTTTGTTTGGCAAACGACAACAGCCGCAAAGTCAAACAGAATCAACTACTCTTTTGCACACAGCCCAGAATTGTAGAGTTCTCAAGACCTATTGTTTTTGGTGAAGATCGGTTAAGGGAAAGGGGTAGTTTACCGGCAACGTTTTATGTTATAACAAGGGTATACTATATAGCAAACGATAACAGCCGCAAATTCAAACAGAATCAAATACGTTTTTGCATACAGCACTGATTTGTACAGTACTAAAGACCTTAGTTTTTGGTGAAGATCGGTTAAGGGAAAGGGGTAGTTTACCGGCAACGGTTTTTTATCAAGGGTAATTTTTTATATGGTAAACGATAATAGCCGCAAATTCAAACAGAATCAAATAGTGTTTTGCATAGAGCCCTGAATTGTAGAGTTCTCAGGACATGTCTGTTTTGGTGAAGATCGGTTAAGGGAATAGGGTAGTTTACCGGCAACATTTTATGTTTTAACAAGGTAATTTTTTTTTAATGACGAACGATATCTGCCGTACATTAAAACAGAATCAACTACTCTTCTGCATACCATTTTCAATTATGCAGAACTCAAGGTCTGTTGATTTTGTTGAAGATCGGTTAAGTGAAAAGGGTAGTTTACCAGCAACGTTTTATGTTTTAACAAGGGTATTTTCTATGACATACGATAACAGCCGAAAGTTAAAACAGAATCAATTGGTTATTTGCATACAGCCCTAAATTGTAGATTTCCAAGACCTATTGTTTTTGGTGAAGAACGGTTAAGGGAAAGGGGTAGTTTACCAGCAACGGTTTTTTTTTAATATAGGGTAATGTTTTTATATGCCAAACGATAACAGCCGCAAATTCAAATAGAATGAAATAAATTTTTGCATGCTGCCCTGATTTGTAGAGTACTAAAGACCTAATAAAGTATCCTGAAAATAAGATCATAATAATCCACTGTAGAAACGTAGATGAAATATCTATAAATGGAGAGGTTGGGTGAACGGGGTGGGGGTAATTTTCTGTTATTAAAAATTATAGTTGAAGGTGGAGGGGAGAATTTTTTAAGTGTACTACGTTATCGGCAACAAAGAAGTAGTTTTTTGTTAAAATTGCTTCCCGGGATGTTTAGCCGTAGTCCAATGTTTTCTGTAAAACCAGACTTTTCTGCAGTGCCATCGACTGCCATCATCAGTGAAAATCGAGTGCGAAAACGTGAGGTGGTATACGTTAGTGACCACAGTACTGTGGTTAATGCTGAAGCAATAAGTAGAAAGACGTAGTTTCTATGGAAATATTTCATTTCGAATATGATTTTAAAAATAAATCTTAGAACATGGAAGTCATGTATGGTTCTCCATACCGATATTTTACTTCCATGTTCCTTAAGGAAATGGAAGTATGGTGATGGCAAAAAAAATCGTGTTCGAGATTATTGCAGATCCTGATTGTACTACACTCAAAACATGAAAAAAAGTCGTTTTTCGAAAAGTGTCTGTGTGTGTGTCTGTGTGTCTGTAGATTTTTTTTCTATGCCAAACGATAACAGCCGTAAATTCAAACAGAATCAAATAATTATTGCATACAGCCCTGATTTGTAGAGTACTCACGACCTATAGTTTTTGGTTGATAGGTATAGTATAGAAGATAGGTTGATGGAAAGGGGTAGTTTACCAGCAACTGTTTTTTTGTCAAGGGTAATTTTTTTTGTTTGGCAAACGACAACAGCCGCAAAGTCAAACAGAATCAAAAAATGTTTCGCATACAGCTCTGAATTTGTAGAGTTCTCAAGATCTGTTGATTTTGGTAAAGATCGGCTAATGGGAAGGGGTAGTTTACCAGCAACGTTTTATGTTTTAACAAGAGTATGTTCTATGGCAAACGATAACAGCCTCAAATTCAAACATAATCAAAATAATTTTTTTCATACTGCCCTGAATTGTAGCGTTCTCAAGACCTATTGTTTTTGGTGAAGGTCGGTTAATGGAAAGGGGTAGTTTACCGGTAACGTTTTATGTTTTAAAAGGGTATTTTATATGGCAAACGATAAGAGCCGCAAATTCAAACAGAATCAAATAGGTTCTTGCACACACCCCTGATGTGTTGAGTACTAAAAGTCTATTGTTTTTGGTGAAGATCGGTTAAGGTAAAGGGGTAGTTTAAGAACCACGTTTTTTGTTTTATCAAGGGTAATTTCTATGGCAAACGATAACAGCCGCAAATTCAAACAGAATCATATAATATTTTGCATACAGCCCTGATTTGTAGAGTTCTCAAGACCTGTTCGTTTTGGTGAAGATCGGTTAAGGGAATAGGGTAGTTTACCGGCAACATTTTATGTTTTAACAAGAGTAAATTTTATATGACGAACGATAACTGCCGTACATTACAAAAGAATCAACTACTCTTCTGCATACCTTTTTGAATTATACAGAACTCAAGGTCTGTTTATTTTGATGAAGATCGGTTAAGGGAAGCTGTAGTTTACCGGCAACGTTTTATGTTTTAACAAGGGTAATTTTTGTATTACGAACGATAAGACCTGCAAATTCAAACAGAATCAACCAATTTTTTGCATTTGTAGAGTGCTCAAACCCTGATGTTTTTGGTGAAGATCGGTTAATGGAAAGGGGTAGTTTACCAACAACGTTTTATGTTTAAAAAGGGTATTTTCTATGGCAAACGATAAAAGCCGCAAATTCAAACAGAATCAAATAATTTTTTGCATGGAGCCCTGATTTGTAGAGTACTAAAAACCCTTTTTCTTGGTAAAGATCGTTTGAAGGAAAGGGGTAGTTTACCGGCAACATTTTATGTTTTAACAAGGGTAATTTTTTCATATGACGATCGATATCTGCCGCACATTAAAACAGAATCAACTACTCTTCTGCATACCTTTTTCAATTATACAGAGCTCAAGGTCTTTTGATTTTGTTGAAGGTCGGTTAATGGAAAGGGGTAGTTTACTGGTAACGTTTTATGTTTTAAAAGGGTATTTTTTATGGCAAACGATAAGAGCCGTAAATTCAAACAGAATCAAATAAGTTCTTGCACACACTCCTGATGTGTTGAGTACTAAAAGGCTATTGCTTTTGGTGAAGATCGGTTAAGCGAAAGGGGTAGTTTACCAGGAACGTTTTATGTTTTAACAAGGGTATTGTCTATGGCAAACGATAACAGCCGCAAATTCAAATAGAATCAAATAATTTTTTGCGTGCTGCCCTTGTTTGTAGAGTACTAAAGACCTATTGTTTTTGGTGAAGATCGGTTATGGGAAAGGGGTAGTTTGCCAGCAACATTTTATGTTTCAACAAGGGTATTTTCTATGGCAAACGATATCAGCCGCAAAATCAAACATAATCAAACACATTTTTGCATGCAGGCCTGATTTGTAGAGTACTCAAGACCTGTTGTTTTTGGTGAAGTTAGGTTAAGGGAAAGGGGTAGTTTACCTTCAACGGTTTTTTATCAAGGGTAATTTTACTTCCATGTTCCTTATGGAAATGGAATTATGGTGATGGCAAAGAAAATTGTGTTCGAGATTATTGCAGGTTCTGATTGTACTACACTCAAAACATGAACAAAGTCATTTTTCGAAAAGTGTCTGTGTGTGTGTCTGTCTGTCTGCCTGTGTGTCTATCGGTGTGACTGTGTGTCAGTCTGTAGATTTTTTTTCTATGGCAAACGATAACAGCCGCAAATTCAAACTGAATGAAATCATTTTTTGCATACAACCCTGATTTGTAGAGCAATCACGACCTACTGTTTTTGGTGAAAATCGGTTAAGGGATAGGGGTAGTTTACCTGCAACGGTTTTTTTTAAAACAAGTGTAATTTTTTTCTATGGCAAACGATAACAGCCGCAAATTCAAACAGAATCAACTACTCTTTTGCATACAGCTCTGAATGATATAGTTCTCAAGACCTATTGGTTTTGGTGAAGATCGGTTAGGGGAAGGGGTAGTTTACCTGCAACGTTTTTTTATCGGGGGTAATTTTTTTATATGGCAAACGATAACAGCCGCAAACTCAAACAGAATCATATAATGTTTTGCATACAGCCCTGATCTGTGGAGTACTCAAGACCTGTAGTTTTAGGTGAAGATCGGTTAAGGGAAAGGGGTCGTTTATCTGCAACGTTTTATGTTTTAAATGGGTATTTTTTTTGGCAAACGTTAAGAGTCGCAAATTCAAACAGAATCAAATACTTATTTTGCATGTAGCCCTGATTTGTCGAGTGCTCTAGAATTCTTGATTTAGATGAAGTTCAGTTAAGGGAGAGGGGTCGTTTACCAGCAACGGTTTTTTATCAAGGGTAATTTTACTTCCATGTTCCTTATGGAAATGGAATTATGGTGATGGCAAAGAAAATTGTGTTCGAGATTATTGCAGGTTCTGATTGTACTACACTCGAAACATGAACAAAGTCATTTTTCGAAAAGTGTCTGTGTGTGTGTCTGTCTGTCTGCCTGTGTGTCTATCTGTGTGACTTTGTGTCAGTCTGTAGATTTTTTTTCTATGGCAAACGATAACAGCCGCAAATTCAAACTGAATGAAATCATTTTTTGCATACAACCCTGATTTGTAGAGGAATCACGACCTACAGTTTTTGGTGAAAATCGGTTAAGGGATAGGGGTAGTTTACCTGCAACGGTTTTTTTTAAAACAAGTGTAATTTTTTTTCTATGGCAAACGATAACCGCCGCAAATTCAAACAGAATCAACTACTCTATTGCATACAGCCCTGAATTGTAGAGTTCTCAAGTCTTATTGGTGTTGGTGAAGATCGGTTAAGGGAAAGGGGTAGTTTACCAGCAACATTTTATGTTTTAACAAGGGTAATTTTTTATATGACGAACGATAACTGCCGCAAATTCAAACAGAATGATATGATTATTTGCATACAGCCCTCAAATTTACAGGTCTCAAGCCCTACGGTTTTTGGTGAAGATCGGTTAAGGGAAAGGGGTAGTTTACCGGCAACGTTTTATGTTTTAACAAGGGTATTTTCTATGGCAAACGATAACAGTCACTAATTCAAACAGAATCAAATAATTTTTTGCATGCAGCCCTGATTTGTAGAGTACTAAGAACACTTTTTTTAGTGAAGATCGGTTTAGGGAAAGGGGTAGTTTACCGGCAATTTTTTTTTATCAACCGTAATTTTTTATATGGTAAACGATAATAGCTGCAAATTCAAACAGAATCAAACAATATTTTGCATAGAGTCCTGATTTGTAGAGTTCTCAAGACATGTCGGTTTTGGTGAAGATCGGTTAAGGGAATAGGGTAATTTACCGTCAATATTTTATGTTTTAACAAGGGTAATTATTTTTTATGACGAACGATATCTGCCGTACATTAAAACAGAATCAACTACTCTTCTGCATACCTGTTTGAATTATACAGAACTCAAGGTCTGTTGATTTTGTTGAAGATCGGTTAAGGGAAAGGGGTAGTTTACCAGGAACGTTTTATGTTTTAACAAGGGTATTTTCTATGGCAAACGATAACAGCCGCAAATTCAAACAGATTAAAATAATTTTTGCATGCAGCCCTGATTTGCTGAGTACTCAATACCTATTGTTCTTGGTGAAGATCGGTTATGGGAAAGGTGTAGTTTACCGGCTACGGTTTTTTATCAAGGGTAATTTGTTTATATGGCAAACGATAACAGCCGCAAATTCAAACAGAATCAAATGATGTTTTGCATACAGGCCTGTATTGTAGAGTTCTCAATACTTGTTGGTGTTGGTGAAGATCGGTTAAGGTAAAGGGGTATTTTACCTGCAACATTATATGTTTTAA
This sequence comes from Magicicada septendecula, assembly GCA_034769895.1. NCBI lineage: Eukaryota > Metazoa > Arthropoda > Insecta > Hemiptera > Cicadidae > Magicicada > Magicicada septendecula. Next base: position 245,758,296 of record CM068372.1, read on the forward strand.
CAAGGGTAATTTATTATATGACGAACGATAACTGCCGTAAATTCAAACAGAATCAACTACGTTTTTACATACCTTTTTGAACTAAAGAGAACTCAAGGTCTGTTGATTTTGTTGAAGATCGGTGAGGGAAATGGGTAGTTTATCAGCAACGTTTTATGGTGTAAAACTGTTAATTTTTTATGACGAAGGATAACTGCCGAAAATTCAAAGAGAATCAAATTATTTTTTGCACACTTTCCTGAATTTTAGAGAACTCAAGGTCTGTTGATTTTGGTGAAGATCGGTTAAGGGAAAGGGGTAGTTTACCAGCAACATTTTAAGTTGTAACAAGAGAAATGTTTCCATGACGAACGATAACTGCCGCACATTCAAACAGAATCAAATATTTTTTTGCATGCATCCCTAAATGGTAGATGAATGAAGGTCTATTGATTTTGGAGAAGATCGGTTAAGAGAAAGCGGAAGTTTACCTGAAACATTTTATGATTCAACGAGAGTGAAGTACTTAATTTTTATGAATAAAGTATCCTGAAAATAAGATCATAATAATCCACTGTAGAAACGTAGATGAAATATCTATAAATGGAGAGGTTGGGTGAACGGGGTGGGGGTAATTTTCTATTATTAAAAATTATAGTTGAAGGTGGAGTGGAGAATTTTTTAAGTGTACTACGTTATCGGCAACAAAGAAGTAGTTTTTTGTTAAAATTGTTTCCCGGGATGTTTAGCCGTAGTCCAATGTTTTCTGTAAAACCAGACTTTTCTGCAGTGCCATCGACTGCCATCATCAGTGAAAATTGAGTGCGAAAACGTGAGGTGGTATACGTTAGTGACCACAGTACTGTGGTTAATGCTGAAGCAATAAGCAGAAAGACGTAGTTTCTATGGAAATATTTCATTTCGAATATGATTTTAAAAATAAATCTTAGAACATGGAAGTCATGTATGGTTCTCCATACCGATATTTTACTTCCATGTTCCTTCAGGAAATGGAAGTATGGTGATGGCAAAAAAAATCGTGTTCGAGATTATTGCAGATTCTGATTGTACTACACTCAAAACATGAAAAAAGTCGTTTTTCGAAAAGTGTCTGTGTGTGTGTCTGTGTGTTTATAGATTTTTTTTCTATGGCAAACGATAACAGCCGCAAATTCAAACAGAATCAAATAATTTTTTGCATGCAGCCCTGATTTGTAGAGTACTCACGACCTATAGCTTTTGGTGAAGATAAGTTGAGGGGAAGGGGTAGTTTACCAACAACAGTTTTTTTTATAAAGGGTAATTTTTTTGTTTGGCAAACGACAACAGCCGCAAAGTCAAACAGAATCAAAAAATGTTTCGCATACAGCTCTGAATTGTAGAGTTCTCAAGATCTGTTGATTTTGGTAAAGATCGGTTAATGGAAAGGGGGTAGTTTACCAGCAACGTTTTATGTTTTAACAAGGGTATTTTTTATGGCAAACGAAAAGACCCGCATATTCAAACAGAATCAAATACGTTTTTGCACACACCCCTGATGTGTTGAGTACTAAAGACCTATTATTTTTGGTAAAGATCGGTTAAGGGAAAGGGGTAGTTTACCAGCCACGTTTTTTGTTTTATCAAGGGTATTTTCTTTGGCAAATGATAAGAGCCCCAAATTCAAACAGAATCATATAATATTTTGCATAAAGCATGAAGCCATAATATTTTGATTTGTAGAGTTCTCAAGACAAGTTGGTTTTCGTGAAGATCGGTTAAGGGAATAGGGTAGTTTACCGGCAAAATTTTATGTTTTAACAAGGGTAATTTTTTTTTGTTGACGAACGATAACTGCCGTACATTAAAACAGAATCAACGACTCTTCTGCATACCTTTTTTCATTATACAGAACTCAAGATCTGTTTATTTTGTTGAAGATCGGTTAAGGGAAAGGGGTAGTTTACCGGCAACGTTTTATGTTTTAACAAGGGTAATTTTTTTTTACGAACGATAAGAGCTGCAAATTCAAACAGAATCAACCAATTTTTTGCATACAGCTCTTATTTGTAGAGTACTCAAGACCTTTTGTTTTTGGTGAAGTTCGGGTAATGGAAAGGGGTAGTTTACCAGCAACGTTTTATGTTTTAAAAGGGTATTTTCTATGGCAAACGATAAGAGTCGCAAATTCAAACAAAATCAAATACTTTTTGCATACAGCTCTGATTTCTAGAGTACTCAAGACCTGCAGTTATTGGTGAAGATCGGTTGAGGCAATGGGGTAGTTTACCAGCAACGGTTTTTTTATCAAGTGTAATTTTTTTTGTTTGGCTAACGATAACAGCCGCAAATTAAAACAGAACCAAAAATTTTTCGTACACAGCCCTGAATTGTAGAGTTCTCAAGACCTGTTGTTTTTAGTGAAGATCGGTTAAGGGGAAGGGGTAGTTTACCAGCAACGTTTTATGTCTTAAAAGGGTATTTTATATGCCAAACGATAAGAGCCGCAAATTCAAACAGAATCAAATAATTTTTTGCATGCAGCCCTGATTTGTTGGGTACTAAAACCCTTTTTTTTGGTGAAGATCGGATAAGGGAAAGGGGTAGTTTACCGGCAACGGTTTTTTATCAATGGTAATTTTTTATATGGTAAACGATAATAGCCGCAAATTCAAACAGAATCAAATAATGTTTTGCATAGAGCCCTGAATTGTAGGGTTCTCAAGACATGTTGGTTTTGGTGAAGATCGGTTAGGGGAATAGGGTAGTTTACCGGCAACATTTTATGTTTTAACAAGGGTAATTTTTTTATGACGAACGGTATCTGCTGTACATTAAAACAGAATCAACTACTCTTCTGCATACTTTTTTCAATTATACAGAACTCAAGGTCTGTTGATTTTGTTGAAGATCGGTTAAGGGAAAAGGGTGGTTTACCGGCAACGTTTTATGTTTTAACAAGGGTATTTTCTATGGCAAACGATAACAGCCGAAACTTCAAACAGAATCAAATTATTATTTGCATACAGCCCTAAATTGTAGATTTCTCAACACCTATTGTTTTTGGTGAAGATCGGTTAAGGGAAAGGAGTAGTTTACCTGCAACGTTTTGTTTTAACAAGGGTATTGTCTATGGCAAACGATAACATACCGCAAATTCAAATAGAATCAAATTATTTTTTACATACAGCTCTGATTTCTAGATTACTCAAGATCTGCAGTTATTGGTGAAGATCGGTTGAGGCAATGGGGTAGTTTACCAGCAACAGTTTCTTTTATCAAGGGTAATTTTTTTTGTTTGGCTAACGATAAGAGCCGCAAATTAAAACAGAACCAAAAATTTGTCGTACACAGCCCTGAATTGTAGAGTTCTCAAGACCTTTTGTTTTTGGTGAAGATCGGTTAAGGGAAAGGGGTAGTTTACCAGCTACGTTTTATGTCTTAAAAGGGTATTTTATATGCCAAACGATAAGAGCCGCAAATTCAAACAGAATCAAATAATTTTTTGCATGCAGCCCTGATTTGTTGAGTACTAAAACCCTTTTTTTTGGTGAAGATCGGATAAGGGAAAGGGGTAGTTTACCGGCAACGGTTTTTTATCAATGGTAATTTTTATTAAGGTAAACGATAATAGTCTCAAATTCAAACAGAATCAAATAATGTTTTGCATAGAGCCCTGAATTGTAGAGATCTCAAGACCTACGGTTTTTGGTGAAGATCGGTTAAGGGAAAGGGGTAGTTTACCAGCAACCTTTTATGTTTTAACAAGGGTATTTTTTATGGAAAACGATAACAGCCGCAAATTCAAACAGAATCAAATAACTTTTTGCATGCAGCTCTGATTTTAGAGTACTAAAACCCTTTTTTTTTGGCGAAGATCGGATAAGGGAAAGGGGTAGTTTACCGGCAACGGTTTTTTATCAATGGTAATTTTTTATATGGTAAACGATATTAGCCGCAAATACAAAGAGAATCAAATAATGCTTTGCATAGAGCCCTGAATTGTAGGGTTCTCAGGAATGTTGGTTTTGGTGAAGATCGGTTAAGGGAATAGGGTAGTTTACCGGCAACATTTTATGTTTTAACAAGGGTAATTTTTTTTATGACGAACGGTATCTGCCGTACATTAAAACAGAATCAACTACTCTTCTGCATACCTTTTTCAATTATACAGAACTCAAGGTCTGTTGATTTTGTTGAAGATCGGTTAAGGGAAAAGGGTGGTTTACCGGCAACGTTTTATGTTTTTACAAGGGTATTTTCTATGGCAAACGATAACAGCCGAAAATTCAAACAAAATCAAATGATTATTTGCATACAGCCCTATATTGTAGATTTCTCAAGACCTATTGTTTTGGTGAAGATCGGTTAAGTGAAAGGAGTAGTTTACGGGCAACGTTTTATGTTTTAACTAGGGTATTGTCTATGGCAAACGATAACATACCGCAAATTCAAATAGAATCAAATTATTTTTTGCATGCAGCCCTGAGTTGTAGAGTACTAAAGACCTATTGTTTTTGGTGAAGATCGGTTATGGGAAAGAGGTAGTTTAACAGCAACATTTTATGTTTCAAAAAGGGTATTTTCTATGGCAAACGATATCAGCCGCAAACACAAACATAATCAAATATATTTTTGCATGCAGCCCTGATTTGTAGAGTACTCAAGACCTATTCTTTTTGGTGAAGATAGGTTAAGGGAAAGGGGTAGTTTACCAGCAACGGATTTTTATCAAGAGTAATATTTACTTCCATGTTCCTAAAGGAAATGGAAGTATGGTGATGGCAAAAAAATCATGTTCGAGGTTATTGCAGATTCTGATTGTAATACACTCAAAACATGAAAAAAAGGCGTTTTTCGAAAAGTCTCTGTGTGTGTGTCTGTGTGTGTTGTCTGTAGATTTTTTTTCTTTGGCAAACGATAACAGCCGCAAATTCAAACCGAATCAAATAATTTATTGCATACTGCCTTGAATTGTAGAGTCCTCAAGACCTATTGTTTTTGGTGAAGATCGGTTAAGGGAAAGGGGTAGTTTACCGGTAACGTTTTATGTTTTAAAAGAGTATTTTTTATGGCAAACGATAAGAGGCGCAAATTCAAACAGAATCAAATACGTTTTTGCACACACTGCTGATGTGTTGAGTACTAAAGACTATTGTTTTTGTTGAAGATCAGTTAAGGGAAAGGGGTAGTTTACCAGCCAAGTTTCTTGTTTTTTCAAGGGTATTTTCTATGGCAAACGATAACAGCCGCAAATTCAAACAGAATCAAATAATTTTTTGCATACTGTCTTGAATTGTAGAGTCCTCAAGACCTATTGTTTTTGGTGAAGATCGGTTAAGGGAAAGGGGTAGTTTACCGGTAACGTTTTATGTTTTAAAAGGTTATTTTTTATGGCAAACGATAAGAGGCGCAAATTCAAACAGAATCAAATTATTTTTTGCACACACCCCTGATGTGTTGAGTACTAAAGACTATTGTTTTTGTTGAAGATCGGTTAAGGGAAAGGGGTAGTTTACCAGCCACGTTTCTTGTTTTTTCAAGGGTATTTTCTATGGCAAACGATAACAGCCGCAAATTCAAACAGAATCATATAATATTTTGCATACAGCCCTGAATTGTAGAGTTCTCAAGACCTGTTGGTTTTGGTGAAGCTCGCTTAATGGAATCGGGTAGTTTACCGGCAACATTTTATGTTTTAAAAGGGTAATTTTTTATGACGAACGATAACTGCCGTACATTAAAACAGAATCAACTACTCTTCAGCATACCTTTTTGAATTATACAGAACTCAAGGTTATTGTTGAAGATCGGTTCGGGGAAAGGGGTAGTTTTCCCTCAACGGTTTTTTATCAAGGGTAATTTTTTTCTATGGTAAACGATAACAGCCGCAAATTCAAATAGAATCAAATGATGTTTTGCATATATCCCTGAATTGTACAGTACTGAAGGTCTATTGATTTTGGTGAAGATCGGTTTAGAGAAAGGGGTAGTTTACAAGCAACTTTTATGTTTAACAAGGGTAAATTTTTGTATGACGAACGATAGCTGCCGTAAATTCAAAGAAAATCAAATAATTTTTTGCATACGTTCCTAAATTGTAGAGGACTGGAGGTCTATTAATTTTGGTGAAGATCGGTATAGAGAAAGGGGTAGTTTACCGGCAACGTCTTATGTTCTAACAAGAGTAAAGTACTTAATTTTTATAAATAAAGTATCTTGATAAGAAGCTCATAATAATCCACTGTAGAAACGTAGATGAAATATCTATAAATGAAGAGTTTAGGTGACGAGGTAGGGGTAATCTTCTATAAATGAAAATTATAGGTGAAGGTGAGGGGAGAATTTTTTATACGTACTACGTTATCGGCAACAAAGAAGTAGTTCTTTGTTAAAATTCCTTCCCGAGCTGTATAGCCATAGTACAATGTTTTCTGAAAAAACAGACGTTTCGTCAGTGCCATCGACTGCCATCATCAATGACAATTGAGTGCGAAAACGTGAGGTGGTATACGTTAATGACGACAGTACTGTGGTTAAGGCTGAAGCAATAAGTAGAAAGAAGTAGTTTCTAAGGAAATATTTCATTACGAATATGATTTTTATATAAATCTTAGAACATGGAAGTCATGTATGGTTCTCCATACCGATATTTACTTCCATGTTCCTTAAGGAAATGGAAGTATGGTGATGGCAAAAAAATCGTGTTCGAGATTATTGCAGATTGTGATTGTACTACACTCAAAACATGAAAAAAGTCGTTTTTCGAAAAGTGTCTGTGTGTGTGTGTCTGTGTGTCTGTAGATTTTTTTTCTATGGCAAACGATAACAGCCGCAAATTCAAAGAGAATCAAATAATTTTTTGCATACAGCCCTGATTTGTAGATTACTCACGACCTATTGTTTTTGGTGAAGATCGGTTGAGGTAAAGGGGTAGTTTACCGGAAACGGTTTTTTTATCAAGGGTAATTTTTACTTCCATATTCCTTAAGGAATGGAAGTATGGTGATGGCAAAAAAAATCGTGTTCGAGATTATTGCAGATTCTGATTCTACTACACTCAAAACATGAAAAAAAGTCGTTTTCCGAAAAGTGTCTGTGTGTCTATCTGTCTGTGTGTCTGTGTGTCTATCTGTCTGTAGATTTTTTTTCTATGGCAAACGATAACAGCCGCAAATTCAAACAGAATGAAAAGATTATTTGCATACAGCCCTAAATTGTAGAGTTCTCAATACCTTTTGTTTTTGGTGAAGATCGGTTAAGGGAAAGGGGTAGTTTACCTACAACGTTTTTTTAACAAGGGTATTTTCTATGGCAAACGATAACAGCCGCAAATTCAAACAGAATCAAATAATTTTCTGCATACAGCCCTGATTTGTAGAGTACTCAAGACCTATTGTTTTTGGTGAAGATCGGTTGAGGGGAAGGGGTAGTTTACCAGCAACGTTTTTTATCATGCGTATTTTCTATGGCAAACGACAACTGCCGCAAATTCAAACAGAATCAAATAATTTTTTGCATGCAGCCCTGATTTGTGGAGTACTCGCGATCTATTGTTTTTGGTGAAGATCTGTTGAGGGGAAGGGGTAGTTTACCTGCAACGGTTTTTTTTATCAAGGGAAATTTTTTTTTTTGGCAAACGATAACAGCCGCAAATTCAAACAGAATCAAATAATGTTTCGCATACAGTCCTGATTTGTAGATTTCTCAAGACCTATTGTTTTTGGTGAAGATCGGTTAAGGGAAAGGGGTAGTTTACCAGCAACGTTTTTTTATCAAGCGTATTTTCTATGGCAAACGATAACAGCCGCAAATTCAAACAGAATCAAATAATTTTTTGCATACGTCCCTGAATTGTAGAGTTCTCAAGATTTGTTGATTCTGGTAAAGATCGGTTAAGGGAAAGGGGTAGATTACCGGCAACGTTTTATGTTTTAACAAGGGTATTTTCTAAGGCAAACGATAACAGCCGCAAATTCAATCATAATCAAATAATTATTTGCATTCTGTCCTGAATTGTAGAGTTCTCAAGATCTGTTGATTTTGGTAAAGATCGGTTAAGGGGCAGGGGTAGTTTACCAGCAACGTTTTATGTTTTAACAAGGGTATTTTCTATGGCAAACGATAACAGCCGCAAATTCAAGCAGAATCAAGTACGTTTTTGCACACAGCCCTGATTTGTTGAGTACTAAACCCTATTGTTCTTGGTGAAGATCGGTTAAGGGAAAGGAGTAGTTTACCTGCCACGTTTTTTGTTTTATCAAGGGTATTTTCTATGGCAAACGATAACAGCCGCAAATTCAAACAGAATCATATAATATTTTGCATACAGCCCTGAATTGTAGAGTTCTCTAGACCTGTTGGCTTTGGTGAAGATCGGTTAAAGGAATAGGGTAGTTTACACGCAACATTTTATGGTTTAACAAGGGTAATTTCTTTTATGTCGAACGATAACTGCCGTACGCTAAAACAGAATCAACTACTCTTCTGCATACCTTTTTGAATTATACAGAACTCAAGGTCTTTTGATTTTGTTGAAGATCGGTTACGGGAAAGGGGTAGTTTACGGGCAACGTTTTATGTTTTAACAAAGGTAATTTTTTCTATGACAAACGATAACTGCCGTAAATTCAAAGAAAATCAAATAATGTTTTGCATACAGGCCTGAATTGTAGAGTACCCAAGACCTGCCACTTTTGGTGAAGATCGGTTAAGGGAAAGGGGTAGTTTATCAGCAACGGTTTTTTATCAAGGGTAATTTTTACTTCCATTTTCCTTAAGGAAGTGGAAGTATGGTGATGGCAAAAAAATCGTGTTCGAGATTATTGCAGATTCTGATTGTACTACACTCAAAACATGAAAAAAAGTCGTTTTTCGAAAAGTGTCTGTGTGTGTGTCTGTCTGTCTTGTGTCTGTGTGTCTATCTGTGGTTTTTTACTTCCATATTCCTTAAGGAATGGAAGTATGTTGATGGCAAAAAAAATCGTGTTCGAGATTATTGCAGATTCTGATTGTACTACACTCAAAACATCAAAAAAAGTCGTTTTCCGAAAAGTGTCTGTGTGTGTGTGTGTCTATCTGTCTATGTGTCTGTGTGTAGATTTTTTTTCTATGGCAAACGATAACTGCCGCAAATTCAAACAGAATCAAATAATTTTTTGCATACAGCCCTGATTTGTAGAGTACTCACGACCTATTGTTTGTGGTGAAGATCGGTTGAGGGAAAGGGGTAGTTTACCTGCAACGGTTTTTTTTATCAAGGGAAATTGTTTTCTTTGGCAAACGATAACAGCCGCAAATTCAAACAGAATTAAATAATGTTTCGTACACAGCGCTGAATTGTAGAGTTCTCAGGACCTATTGTTTTTGGTGAAGATCGGTTAAGGGAAAGGGGTAGTTTACCTGCAACGTTTTATGTTTTAACAAGGGTATTTCCTATGGCAAACGATAATAGCCGCAAATTCAAACAGAATCAAAAGATTATTTGCATACAGCCCTAAATTGTAGAGTTCTCAAGACCTATTGTTTTTGGTTAAGATCGGTTAAGGGAAAGGGGTAGTTTACCAGCAACGTTTTTTTTAACAAGGGTATTTTTTATGGCAAACGATAAGAGCCGCAAATTCAAACAGAATCAAATAATGTTTTGCATACTGCCCTGCTTTGTAGAGTACTCAAGACCTTTTGTTTTTGGTGAAGATCGGTTAAGGGGAAGGGGTAGTTTACCAGCAACGTTTTATGTTTTAACAAGGGTATTTCCTATGGCAAACGATAACAGCCGCAAATCAAACAGTATCAAAAGATTATTTGCATACAGCCCTAAATTGTAGAGTTCTCAAGACTTATTGTTTTTGGTTAAGATCGGTTAAGGGAAAGGGGTAGTTTACCTGCAACATTTTTTTAACAAGGGTATTTTTTTTTGTAAACAATAACAGCCACAAATTCAAACAGAATCAAATGATGTTTTGCATACGTCCCTGTATTGTAGAGGTCTCAAGGCCTTTCGATTTTGGTGAAGAACGGTTAATGGGAAGGGGTAGTTTACCTGCAACCTTTTACGTTTTAACAAGAGTAAAGTACTTGAAAATTCATTTAAAATTTTGGAACAATAGTAATTGTTAAAATTAAAATAATTTTGTTGCCAGGCAATAAAATTATAATTTTTTCATTTTAATGTAAATCTGTACATAGTATAAAGTAAAGTCGGTCCGTTTTCTCTCTGTGTTTGAAATCGCGCAATCTCAGGAAGTACTGAACGGATTTTATTCAAGTTTTCGCCAATAGATAGAGTGTATATCGAGGAACATTTATGTGTATAATTAATACATATATGTTGTACATTAGCTTAGCTGTCACGGTTTATGTCAAGTAAGTGGTATAGTTTACATCTTATATATAAAATATCGGTATGGAGAACCATACATGACTTCCATATTCTAAGATTTATATTTAAAATCATTTTCGTAATGAAATATTACCTAAATATTCCCTAAAGACGAAAAGTCTGTCTATGAATCGTTCCTCTGTAAACACATGCAGTTACACTGCCCAGCGATCCACAAGAAGGAAATCGCTATCCACGCTCGACACTTTTTCGGCTTGCATGCGTTATGTTGGTATGGGTTCGGCACTTTCCATTTAAAAACCGTGCAAATGTAAGAAAATAAACATGAATGAGGCCAAAAATAACGCGAACTGTGTGTGTGTGTGTGTGTGTGTGTGTGTGTGTGTCTTCCCTGCCTTTTCATTGCGGTAGTCATAATAATAAAATGGAAACGTAAACAGTACATAACTGAGAAAAAAATACATAAATGAAAAAACTATAATTTTATTGCCTGGCAACAAAATTATTTTATTTTTAACAATTACCATTGTTTGAAAAAGTTTAAATGAATTTTCAAGTACTTTACTCTTGTTAAAACGTAAAAGGTTGCATGTAAACTACCCCTTCCCCTTAACCGATCTTCACCAAAATCAAAATTCCCAGAGTCCCCTACAATTCACTGACGTATGCAAAAAATTATTTGATTATGTTTGAATTTGCGGCTGTTATCGTTTGCCATAGAAAATACTCTTGATAAAAAAAACGTTGCAGGTAAACTACCCCTTCCCCTCAACCGAACTTCACCAAAAACAATAAATCTTGAGTACTCTACAAATCAGGGCTGTATGCAGAAAATTATTTGATTCTGTTTGAATTTGCGGCTGTTATCGTTTGCCATAGAAAATACCCTTGTTAAAAAAACGTTGTTGGTATACTACCCCTTTCCCTTAACCGATCTTCACCAAAAACAATAGGTCTTGAGAACTCTACAATTTAGGGCTGTATGCAAATAATCTTTTGATTGTGTTTGAATTTGCGGCTGTTATCGTTTGCCATAGGAAATACCCTTGTTAAAACATAAAACGTTACAGGTAAACTACCCCTTTCCCTTAACCGATCTTCACCAAAAACAATAGGTCTTGAGAACTCCACAATTCAGGGCTGTGTGCGAAACATTATTTGATTCTGTTTGAATTTGCGGCTGTTATCGTTTGCCAAATAAAAAATTTCCCTTGATAAAAAAAAACCGTTGCTGGTAAACTACCCCTCTCCCTCAACCGATCTTCACCAAAAACAATAGGTCGTGAGTACTCTACAAATCAGGGCTGTATGCAAAAAAGTATTTGATTCTGTTGGAATTTGCGGCAGTTATCGTTTGCCAAAAAAAAATCTACAGACACACAGACACACACACACACACACACACACACAGACACACAGACAGACACACACACAGACACTTTTCGGAAAACGACTTTTTTCATGTTTTGAGTGTAGTAGAATCAGAATCTGCAATAATCTCGAACACGATTTTTTTTGCCATCACTATACTTCCATTCCTTAAGGAATATGGAAGTAAAATGAATGTTTCTTTGTTTGTCCCGTATGCGTTCCTATACCATTCATCCGATTGCGATGAAACTTCGGTGAGTTGTTGTGCGCACGTCCGCGAAGGTTTCTTCCACATCTCCTCCTAAACCACTGTACCGATTTCAACCAAACTTGGAACAAATATTTTACGCAACGGGAGAACCAACATAGGATAGGTGTTTTTTCGATGGGGTCCTTTTGGGGGTTCTTTGGGGTCTTCCACATCGCCTCCTAAACCACTGGACCGATTTCAACCAAACTTGGCACAAATATTTTACGCAAAGGGAGAACAACATAGGACAAGTGTTTTTTTCGATACGATCCTCGGGGGGGTCCTTTGCGGTCTTAAAATTATCGCATTAAATTGAAGACCACGCGAACGAAGTTGTGGGCAACAGCTATTTATTTTTAAGAAGCTTACTTTAATTATACTTTATTAATTAAACTAACATTTTCATTACGTACAACGTGAAACTCCGTAGCGAAGCACGGGTATTCTGCTAGTCATGTATAAGAGAAAATATATCGTGCGTGGCAGGCAAGCATATCTCAGTTATGTACTGTTTACGTTTCCATTTTATTATTATCACTACCGCAATAAAAAGGCAGGGAACACACACACACACACACACACACACACACACACACACACACACACACACACACACACACACACACACACACACACACACACACACACACACACACACACACACACACACACACACACACACACACACACACACACACACACACACACACACACACACACACACACACACACACACACACACACACACACACACACACACACACACACACACACACACACACACACACACACACACACACACACACACACACACACACACACACAATTCGCGTTATTTCTGGCCTCATTCATGTTTATTTTCTTACATTTGCCGTTTTTTAAATGGAAAGTGCCGAACCCATACCAACATAACGCATGCAAGCCGAAAAAGTGTCCAGCGTGGATAGCGATTTGCTTCCTGTGGCTCGCTGGGCAGTGTAACTGCTCGTGTTTGCAGAGGAACGATTCATAGACAGACTTTTCGTCTTTAGGGAATGAACCCTCTGCAAGATGCTGAGGGTCCATGAGTGACTTCGGAGCGCTCCTTCTTTTCCGCGTGTTTGTTCTGTGAAACGTACACTGTAGATTCGCAGATTTATTCTAAGCAACGCTCAATAGGAAATGTTGAAAATTTTTGTCCACGGTGAACCCTCATACACACTAAACCTGCTCTGATGTTTTAATTACGGACATCATAATATTAAAACTTTGGAAACTTGAGCACTACTTAATGGAGATCAATCATTAACTTATACAAGCCATTAATTTTATGCATATTTTATATATATATATGTGTACAACGTTATCGGCAACAAAGAAGTAGTTTTTGTTAAAATTCCTTCCCGGGATATTTGGCCGTAGTCCAATGTTTTCTACAAAACCAGACGTTTCGGCAATGCCATTGACTTCCATCATCAGTGAAAATCGAGTGCGATAACGTGAGGTGGTATATGTTAGTGACCACAGTACTGTGGTTAAGGCTGAAGCAGTAAGTAGAAAGAAGTAGTTTCTATGGTAATATTTCATTTCGAAAATGATTTTAAAAATAAATCTTAGAATATGGAAGTCATGTATGGTTCTCCATACCGATATTTTTTTATGGCAAACGATAACAGCCGCAAATTCAAACAGAATCAAATGATGTTTTGCATACAGCACTGTATTGTAGAGTTCTCAATACCTTTTGGTGTTGGTGAAGATCGGTTAAGGGAAAGGGGTTGTTTACCTGCAACATTTTATGTTTTAACAAGGGTAATTTTTTATATGACGAACGATAACTGCCGTAAATTCAAACAGAATCAACTACGTTTTTGCATACCTTTTTAAACTAAAGAGAACTCAGGGCCTGTTGATTTTGTTGAAGATCTGTTATGGGAAAAGGGGTAGTTTATCAGCAACGTTTTATGTTTTAAAAAGGGTAATTTTTTTATGAGGAAGGATAACTGCCGCACATTCAAACAGAATCAAATATTTTTTTGCATACATCCCTGAATTGTAGAGGACTGAAAGTCTATTGATTTTGGAGAAGATGGGTTAATAGAAAGGGGTAGTTTACCAGAAACATTTTATGATTTAACAAGAGTAAAGTACTTAATTTTTATAAATAAAGTATCCTGATAAGAAGCTCATAATAATCCACTGTAGAAACGTAGATGAAATATCTATAAATGAAGAGGTTATTTGTACGGGGTGGGGGTAATTTTCTGTTATTAAAATTTATAGTTGAAGGTGGAGGGGAGAATTTTGTATATGTTGACTACGTTATTGGCAACAAAGAAGTAGTTCTTTGTTAAAATTCATTTCCGGACTGTTTAGCTTTAGTCCAATGTTTTCTGAAAAACCAGACTTTTCGGCAGTGCCATCGACTGCCATCATCAGTGAAAATCGAGTGCGAAAACGTGAGATGATATACGTTAGTGACCACAGTACTGTGGTTAAGGCTGAAGCAATAAGTAGAAAGAAGTAGTTTCTATGGAAATATTTCATTTCGAATATGATTTTAAATATAAATCTTAGAACATGGTAGTCATGTATGGTTCTCCATACCTATATTTTTCTATGGCAAACGATAACAGCCGCAAATTCAAACAGAATCAAATGATGTTTTGCATACAGCCCTGTATTGTAGAGTTCACAATACCTTTTGGTGTTGGTGAAGATCGGTTAAGGGAAAGGGGTAGTTTGCCAGCAACATTTTATGTTTTAACAACGGTAATTTTTTATATGACGAACGATAACTGCCGTAAATTCAAACAGAATCAACTACGTTTTTGCATACCTTTTTAAACTAAAGAGAACTCAAGGTCTGTTGATTTTGTTGAAGATCGGTTAAGGGAAAGGGGTAGTTTATCAGCAACGTTTTATGTTTTAAAGAGGGTAATTTTTTATGACGAACGATAACTGTCGAAAATTCAAAGAGAATCAACTAATTCTTTGCACACTTTACTGAGTTGTAGAGAACTCAAGGACTGTTGATCTTGGTGTAGATCGGTTAAGGGGAAGGGGTAGTTTACCAGAAACATTTTATGATTTAACAAGAGTAAAGTACTTAATTTTTATAAATAAAGTATCCTGATAAGAAGCTCATAATAATCCACTGTAGAAACGTAGATGAAATATCTATAAATGAAGAGGTTAGGTGAACGGGGTGGGGGTAATATTCTATTTATAAAAATTATAGTTGTGGGTGGAGGGGAGAATTGTTTATGTGTACTACTTTATCGGCAAGAAAGAAGTAGTTTTTTGGTTAAAATTGCTTCCCGGGCTGTTTAGCCGTAGTCCAATGTTTTCTGAAAAACCAGACCTTTGTGCAGTGCCATCGACTGCCATCATCAGTGAAAATCGAGTGCGAAAACGTGAGGTGGTATACGCTAGTGACCACAGTACTGTGGTTAAGGCTGAAGAAATAAGTAGAAAGAAGTAGTTTCTATGGAAATATTTCATTTCGAATATGATTTTCAATATAAATCTTAGAACATGGAAGTCGTGTATGGTTCTCCATACCGATATTTATTAACTATATATCTTACAAACAATTCATAATTTTAATAGACCTATGACGTCACGGGGCGCTGTTGTAACTACATGAATGACAGAAAATGTTAGAAATTATGCTCCTTCAATGGCAAACATGGATACGGCTAAACAGGACGGCCGGGTCGGGAGTGCGGTACTCGCATTTGCTGTGTATCATTCAGAAGTTTGATCGATATTTATAGAAACACGCGTAGCCCTAAAGTGAAGTTTTGATGTTTTAAGTAGCTTCAGGTCTTCACAACAATAACCCGTGAGTAGGAAACGATTATAACCGTGGAATCGTGTTCAGTTAACGGGAAAAAACTTATTTAATGTAACAAAACAGCGATATTGTGATATCCTGTACGTACATAATTTCTGAGGAAAGGAATGGAAAATTAATTGTCTGCAAAGTCTGTGATAATCTGTATGCCCCCTGTGCGTAAAGATTTGTTATTTATAGGTTTTATCGCGTCTATAATGAGGTATCTGAACATATGGATAAACGAAATCGTCCCACACTGTGTTCGCCAATTGTTTACAGAATGAAAGGCCAGTTCGTCAATAGAGTAGCGCATGCCATGTAGTAAATCTAAAGGTAAATATATCTTCTGAAATTACTAAAGAAACATTGTTTGAAAAGATATAAAGCCTACTAAGAATGACGTGTATGAAATAATAGTCTTTTTATAAAAATTAATTTGTCAAAGTTATAATAAATTTCTTTCCTACTCCACGACTAATAAATATCCATGTGTGCGAATACGGTAGACATCGCGTTCGCAAAAGCATTCTTACACTCACGCATTCGTGGATTACAGGTCGTCAGACCACGCCAGTGACCATAGTATCTAGTTTCGGGATTTTACACCACGCCAGTGACCCAATCTCTCTCACATTCAGGTTTACGGGATGTTAATCCACGTCTGTGACCCGCTCTCAGACATTGCATTTGCGAAAGTGATGTCGAATGTATAACACAACACACGGTAAGGTTCAGTAGGGAGGAATGAAGGCAGATTTATTGTATAAAACTGAAATTGAAAGTACTGGGGCAATAACTTACGATGTGGTTGAAAGAAGATAAAAAGAAAAGGACTCTAATTCCAGAGGACGAGGCTACAAACTACGTGTCTTTAAGAGTTAGAAAAATTTTGAAATGCAGGTTATTAAAACCGATGTGGGCATGTGTAGGACCAAAAAATATCGAGAATAATATGCAGTGAATTTTAAAAATAAATCAAATGCAAATTAAGGAAAACTCGTTAAATTAACGTAGCTTATGACATAAGAAAAATTCTTTCCAGACCTAGAGTAAAAACATGTATATTATAGAAGTAGAATCAAACGACAAATGGCTGATGTTATGTGACTGCGCGTTGGCTGTAGGACTAATAGAAAAAAATTTGTTATTAAAATGTGAAAAGAAGGCGGTTTTATAAAATGTCTATCATTGTAAATTTTATCGTGCTGTATTGTACACTTACAATTTATTAATTTACAGACAAATTTAAAGCCGTCACTAATATTACAGAACATCTCGTTAATTATGTAGGTAATAAAATATAGTTTATCATTCTAAACATATTCTAACGTGTAAAGAAACAGTATTACCGATACGAAAGAAGAGGATCCTTAACGCCGTACCTTTCGTTATAAGCGAGAAAATATTTGAAAAGTGAAATTTTTATTTTTTGTCATGGAAATATATATATTGCTTCTAATTGTTGGTTATTTAAGTGGTTTAAAATTTTTTTCTCACTTTTATTAAATATATATCTTAAAAGGAATTCATAATTTTAATATACCTATGACGTCACGAGGCTGTGTTGTAAGTACACGAATGCTCCCTCAATGGCAAACATGGATAAGGCCATACAGGATGGCCAGGTCGGGAGTTCGGTATTCGCATTTGCTGTGTATCATTCAGAAGTTTTACCGATATTTATAGATACATGCGTAGGACTAAAGTGAAGTTTTAATGGTTTTAATTAGCTTCAGGTCTTCACGACAATAACCCGTGAGTAAGAAACGATTATTAACGTGGAATCGCGTTCAGTTAACGTGAAGAAAACATAAAATAACAAAACTGCGATATTGTGATATCCTGTACGTATATACATTTTTAGAAAAGAATGAGAAATTAATTGTCTGCAAAGACTATGATAACCTATATGCCCCCTATATGTAAGAAATTAATATTTATAGGATTTATCACGTCTATAATGAGGTATCTGACTAAAGGAATAAAAAAAAATCGTCCCACACTGTGTTCGCCAATTGTTTACAGTATATGATACTGGAGGCCTTTACTTGATGAAAATCCATTATAATTTTAAAGAATTAAAGAAAACTAAAAACTTGTTTTCGTGATTTTCACTCGTCAATTTATTTAAAAAATAATACACCACGACAGCTGTTTCGGCACACAGTGCCTTCTTCAGATGGTAAGAGCTGACTAGTTACGTACAATAAAATATCACATTAAGCCAGTGCTATGAGAACGATAATCGACTTAAGTTCGAACAATAAACAATACACATTACATATACACAACTATATACAAATTAGAAAGAAACGTACATTTACTTATATAATTTCAAATTTAAAAGCGGAGAGCTATTTAAATCAGTTTGGTTGTTCAAAAGCAAACCTAAATCTTTACGCTTATTAATTCGAGGGCTTCAAGTAAATCAAGTTTTTTACCTTTTTCCAATACATGTAAAATTTTAAAGTTATCATTAAAATTATGATCTTTTTCCGACAAATGATTCGCATAATTAGATTTACCATCCTGATATCTCAAACTATAATTGTGGTCGTACATTCTTTTTGAAAACGAATTTATTAACGACCTTCCAGACTGACCAATATAAATTTGTTCACAAGACCCACACAATAACTCATATACTCTTGACTTTTGGAGTTTATCTACTTTACTCTTATTATTCTTAACATATCTACCAAGAGAAGATTTCGTCCTAAAAGCTATATTTACATGTTTTTGAGTAAAGTATTTACCAATTTTAACCGATACAGTACCTATGTAATTAAGTGTGTGGAACTTTTCCTTCTGTGTTGGAATAGGATACACCAATCTTAATGTTTGTAAATATAGTTTTTTATTCAACAACTGATCTATTAGACTTGACTGATAACCATTGTTAACTGCTATTTGTTTTATAATGTTAAGTTCTTTTTGAAAATCTGAATCTAAAAGTGGGATACTAATAAGTCTATGAATATAACTATGAAACGCTGCTAACTTGTGTGAGTATGGATGTGCAGACGTGTTGTGTATAACCATATCCGTATGCGTAGGTTTATGGAAAATGCTAAAATTGAGTTTATTATTTTGTTTTGTAATTGAAAGATCTAAAAAGTTAATACTATCATTTACTTCAATTTCTATTGTAAAGCTTATGTTTCTATGTAAATCATTAATAAAAATATCGGTATGGAGAACCATACATGACTTCCATATTCTAAGATTTATATTTAAAATCATTTTCGAAATGAAATATTACCATAGAAACTACTTCTTTCTACTTACTGCTTCAGCCTTAACCACAGTACTGTGGTCACTAACGTATACCACCTCACGTTATCGCACTCGATTTTCACTGATGATGGAAGTCGATGGCATTGCCGAAACATCTGGTTTTGTAGAAAACATTGGACTACGGCCAAATATCCCGGGAAGGAATTTTAACAAAAACTACTTCTTTGTTGCCGATAACGTTGTACACATATATATATATAAAATATGCATAAAATTAATGGCTTGTATAAGTTAATGATTGATCTCCATTAAGTAGTGCTCAAGTTTCCAAAGTTTTAATATTATGATGTCCGTAATTAAAACATCAGAGCAGGTTTAGTGTGTATGAGGGTTCACCGTGGACAAAAATTTTCAACATTTCCTATTGAGCGTTGCTTAGAATAAATCTGCGAATCTACAGTGTACGTTTCACAGAACAAACACGCGGAAAAGAAGGAGCGCTCCGAAGTCACTCATGGACCCTCAGCATCTTGCAGAGGGTTCATTCCCTAAAGACGAAAAGTCTGTCTATGAATCGTTCCTCTGTAAACACGTGCAGTTACATTGCCCAGCGATCCACAGGAAGCAAATTGATGTCCATTTTTTCGGCTTGCACGCGTTATGTTGGTGTGGGTTTCGGCACTTTCCATTTAAGAAGCGTGCAAATGTAAGAAAATAAACATGAGTGAGGCCAGAAATAACGCGAATTGTGTGTGTGTGTGTGTGTGTATGTGTCTTACCTGCCTTTTTATTGCTGTAGGCATAATAATAAAATGGAAACGTAAACATTACATAACTGAGATATGCTTACCTGCCACGAACGATATATTATTTTTTACATGGAGGAGTTCAGTGACATACACACGTACAGAAGTCATCTTCAAAAATACTAGAAGTCGTCCACGCTTTTATGTTGGCAGTGTAACTTACAGGAAGTTTTTTGATGTTTTTAAAACATCTAGGATGCAAACTTTTCCCGATAACTAAAAGTTTCCTTTTTTCGGTTCCCGTCATGTTCGCACAAACAAAAACTGTAACTCTTTGTTTAGAGAGCTTCCCACCAACGCACATTCCATTTTTAAATTTGAAAGTCTTATCTGGAGTTAATTTATAAAAAATTCCGGCTTCATGTCCATTAAAGATGTCTTCAAATTTATATGATTGTCTAATTTCTGGCCAAGTGTTACGCACCCAATCGCCTGTAACGTTCAGATCTACACATTTTGCCTCACCACAAATTTTTGCAAAGGAAATCGAGTGTCGGGCCTTAAATCGATCTAGCCATCCGTTGGAGCACGTAAAATGGCTGGCGCCGGCAGTCCTGTTACAGTGCTTATCGCTTGCGTACAATGTATGTCTGTAGCCATGGGCTAGCGCGCGCGCGCACATATATACGTTTATATGAAATTTAGAGTAAAATATCTGAGAAATATTTGACGCTATAACAGAGTAGTACAATATTTAGTGACGTTAAAACCGGGAATTTTTATAATGTTAAAGATATCATTCTTCGTATTGTTTAAATTAGCAGCCATCCTTACTTTTCTTTTATAGAATTGCTAAACTGCTATAATTGTTTTTATTATTTAGACAAAGCTTTTCGTCATTACTGACATCTTCAGGTCTTAAACAACGTCTATCAACTGTACGTTGTAGGCTTTTATACTTTAGGCCCCTCCCCTTATGTCATCGCCCCTCCTATTGGTTCTAGCTGCTACCGCTCTTCACGGGAACTTTGTCTACCTTTTTCCGTTAGGCATTTTTCTAACGTCCGTCAAATTGTTTTAAGAATCTCCCGTTAATTTCTTCATTCTTGACTTATAACCTTTTGCATTTCGTCATTTTTTAGTGTGTTATTCTTATTATTTTAATTTATTTTTGTTTATTGTTTACTATATAATAAAATATTTCTTCATTTGTAAAATCCACTTTTATATTCATTAATTTATTTTTATCTTCTTTTTTAACTTTAAGTATTTCTAGTTCTTCTATTAATTTTCTTTTTTGCGGATTGTTTTCAATTTTTATTATTTCCATATTTTCCTTGGGATTTATGAATTTATGGCCTGATTCGTTGAAATGTCTTGCATATAGTGAGTTCGTTACTCTAACCCCTTCTCCTTTTGCGTGTTCATTCATTCTAATTTTAAATTTTCTTCCAGTTTCGCCCAGATATATCTTATTACATT
The DNA here is from genome assembly GCA_034769895.1 of Magicicada septendecula. Taxonomy (NCBI): domain Eukaryota; kingdom Metazoa; phylum Arthropoda; class Insecta; order Hemiptera; family Cicadidae; genus Magicicada; species Magicicada septendecula. The sequence goes on from CM068372.1 coordinate 245,779,502, forward strand.
CCCCACATTTTAATTTGTATACGCCGCTTTTTTCCGTTAATGGAATTTCTTCTGTTTTATCATTTTTTATATATTCGAATACATTTTTCGTTTTCTTTATTCCTATCTGTATTTCATATTTTTCGAAACATTTTTGTAGCATTTTTGTTTGATATCCTATGTATGTTATTGCTCCTTTATATTTCTTTTCTTCATTTGTTTTTTCTTTTTTGTTATTTTCTATTTCTTTATTTTCCTCTATTTTCTTAACTATTCTATTAATTATTTTAGGGTTGTAATTATTATTTTTTGCTATTTGTTGTATTTTCTTTAATTCTTTTTGTTTGAATTCTTCATTTTCTAGATAATTTATAGCTCTATAACAAAATGAATTTAATGCTGCCATTTTATAATTTACTGGATGATATGATTCTTGTGGAATTATTAAATCTGAGTATGTTTCTTTCCTATATATATCGAATTTGAGTTTGTTATCTTCAATTTTAATATTGATATCCAGGAAATTAATTTCTAATCCTCCAATTTCTTCTTGAAATTTTATTGTTTTTTCTATGTTATTTAGTTGTTCCGTAAATTTTTTAAATTCATTTACTTCACCTTCCCAAACTATTAGTATGTCATCTACATACCTGATCCATTTTTTAATTCTTCTTTCTTTATCTATATCTTTTAAAATTTTGATTTCAAAGCTATTCATGAATATCTCTGCCATTAATGGTGAAAGCGGTGATCCCATTGGTAATCCATTTTCTTGTATGTAAAATTTGTTATTAAATCTGAAGTAGTTCTGGTTTAGGCATAATTCTAATCCTTCTATTATTTCGTTTTTCCATTCTACATTACTTAATTTGTTTTTCTTTATTATTTCTACTGTTTTTGCTATTGGTATGTTGGTGTACATATCTTTTATATCTAATGACATTAATTTTGTCTTATTTGTTATGGTAATTTCTTTTAATCTTTCTATTACCTTTTTACTATTTTCTATGCTGTGGATTTCTTCTTTTTCATATGCCATTTTGATTCTTTTACTTATTTCTTTTGATATTTTGTATGTTGGCGAATTTATAAATGATACTATAGGTCTTAATGGCATTTCTTTTTTATGTAACTTAATTTGACATCTAAATTTTGGAGCTTCAGGATTATGTTCTATTTTTTGTTTCTTTTGCCATTCTGTTAAATATGTTGTCTTTTTTATCAATTTCTTTGTTTGTGCTTGAAATTTACTTGTGTAATCATATTTTATTTCTTTATATGGTCCTTTTTGTATAAATTGTTCTGCTTTTTCGATATAATCTCTTTTGTTCATTACCACTGCTGTGTTACCTTTATCGGCTTTTATAACTATCAAATTGTTCTCCGTAATTTTCTTTTTTAATTCTTTTATATTTCTTTTTATTTGTGTTTCGTTTTTATTTCTTACATTTTTGTTTTTCTTACATATTTTTTCTACTATTTCTTTTACTTCACTTCTTAATTGTTTTTTAGTTTCTTCATTTTTTATTTTATCGATTATTTCTTCACATTCTATTATTGTATTTTCTTTATCTATGTTTGTTTTTGTTGCATATTTTAAACTTTTCCCTAATAATTTATGTTCATTTTCTGTAAACTTTGTTTCTGTTAAATTTAATACTTTTTCAGCAAATTTTATTTCTTTATCTTTTTCTTTATTTTTATTTCTTGTTCCTTCCATTAATTCCTTGAGTTTCTTATTTAATCTCTCTTCCATTTTTCTTATTTTCTTTTCTATGTATTTTTCACCAAACTCTTTTCTCATTTCTTCTATTTCTATATACAATTATATAGAAATAGAAGAAATGAGAAAAGAGTTTGGTGAAAAATACATAGAAAAGAAAATAAGAAAAATGGAAGAGAGATTAAATAAGAAACTCAAGGAATTAATGGAAGGAACAAGAAATAAAAATAAAGAAAAAGATAAAGAAATAAAATTTGCTGAAAAAGTATTAAATTTAACAGAAACAAAGTTTACAGAAAATGAACATAAATTATTAGGGAAAAGTTTAAAATATGCAACAAAAACAAACATAGATAAAGAAAATACAATAATAGAATGTGAAGAAATAATCGATAAAATAAAAAATGAAGAAACTAAAAAACAATTAAGAAGTGAAGTAAAAGAAATAGTAGAAAAAATATGTAAGAAAAACAAAAATGTAAGAAATAAAAACGAAACACAAATAAAAAGAAATATAAAAGAATTAAAAAAGAAAATTACGGAGAACAATTTGATAGTTATAAAAGCCGATAAAGGTAACACAGCAGTGGTAATGAACAAAAGAGATTATATCGAAAAAGCAGAACAATTTATACAAAAAGGACCATATAAAGAAATAAAATATGATTACACAAGTAAATTTCAAGCACAAACAAAGAAATTGATAAAAAAGACAACATATTTAACAGAATGGCAAAAGAAACAAAAAATAGAACATAATCCTGAAGCTCCAAAATTTAGATGTCAAATTAAGTTACATAAAAAAGAAATGCCATTAAGACCTATAGTATCATTTATAAATTCGCCAACATACAAAATATCAAAAGAAATAAGTAAAAGAATCAAAATGGCATATGAAAAAGAAGAAATCCACAGCATAGAAAATAGTAAAAAGGTAATAGAAAGATTAAAAGAAATTACCATAACAAATAAGACAAAATTAATGTCATTAGATATAAAAGATATGTACACCAACATACCAATAGCAAAAACAGTAGAAATAATAAAGAAAAACAAATTAAGTAATGTAGAATGGAAAAACGAAATAATAGAAGGATTAGAATTATGCCTAAACCAGAACTACTTCAGATTTAATAACAAATTTTACATACAAGAAAATGGATTACCAATGGGATCACCGCTTTCACCATTAATGGCAGAGATATTCATGAATAGCTTTGAAATCAAAATTTTAAAAGATATAGATAAAGAAAGAAGAATTAAAAAATGGATCAGGTATGTAGATGACATACTAATAGTTTGGGAAGGTGAAGTAAATGAATTTAAAAAATTTACGGAACAACTAAATAACATAGAAAAAACAATAAAATTTCAAGAAGAAATTGGAGGATTAGAAATTAATTTCCTGGATATCAATATTAAAATTGAAGATAACAAACTCAAATTCGATATATATAGGAAAGAAACATACTCAGATTTAATAATTCCACAAGAATCATATCATCCAGTAAATTATAAAATGGCAGCATTAAATTCATTTTGTTATAGAGCTATAAATTATCTAGAAAATGAAGAATTCAAACAAAAAGAATTAAAGAAAATACAACAAATAGCAAAAAATAATAATTACAACCCTAAAATAATTAATAGAATAGTTAAGAAAATAGAGGAAAATAAAGAAATAGAAAATAACAAAAAAGAAAAAACAAATGAAGAAAAGAAATATAAAGGAGCAATAACATACATAGGATATCAAACAAAAATGCTACAAAAATGTTTCGAAAAATATGAAATACAGATAGGAATAAAGAAAACGAAAAATGTATTCGAATATATAAAAAATGATAAAACAGAAGAAATTCCATTAACGGAAAAAAGCGGCGTATACAAATTAAAATGTGGGGAATGTAATAAGATATATCTGGGCGAAACTGGAAGAAAATTTAAAATTAGAATGAATGAACACGCAAAAGGAGAAGGGGTTAGAGTAACGAACTCACTATATGCAAGACATTTCAACGAATCAGGCCATAAATTCATAAATCCCAAGGAAAATATGGAAATAATAAAAATTGAAAACAATCCGCAAAAAAGAAAATTAATAGAAGAACTAGAAATACTTAAAGTTAAAAAAGAAGATAAAAATAAATTAATGAATATAAAAGTGGATTTTACAAATGAAGAAATATTTTATTATATATTAAACAATAAACAAAAATAAATTAAAATAATAAGAATAACACACTAAAAAATGACGAAATGCAAAAGGTTATAAGTCAAGAATGAAGAAATTAACGGGAGATTCTTAAAACAATTTGACGGACGTTAGAAAAATGCCTAACGGAAAAAGGTAGACAAAGTTCCCGTGAAGAGCGGTAGCAGCTAGAACCAATAGGAGGGGCGATGACATAAGGGGAGGGGTCTAAAGTATAAAAGCCTACAACGTACAGTTGATAGACGTTGTTTAAGACCTGAAGATGTCAGTAATGACGAAAAGCTTTGTCTAAATAATAAAAACAATTATAGCAGTTTAGCAATTCTATAAAAGAAAAAAAAAAAATTAAAGATATCAGTTTGACTGGACTTTGACAAAATAACGCTACACCCGAGTTGACGTAACAGCCGAGGCCGTAATAACCAAGTTCCACTGTATATATAAAGATATTAACTCAAACATAATTTACATTAAAATGAAAAAATTATAATTTTATTGCCTGGCAACAAAATTATTTTATTTTTAACAATTACCATTGTTTCAAAAATTTTAAATAAATTTTCAAGTACTTTACTCTTGTTAAAACGTAAAAGGTTGCAGGTAAACTACCCCTTTCCCTTAACCGATCTTTACCAAAATCGAACGTCCTTGACATCTCTACAATTCAGGGACGCATGCAAAAAATTATTTGATTCTGTTTGAATTTGCGGCAGTTATCGTTTGCCATACGAAAAAAAAAACGTTGCAGGTAAACTACCCCTTCCCCTCAACCGATCTTCACCAAAAACAACAGGTCCTGAGTACTCTACAAGTCAGGGCTGTATGCAGAAAATTATTTGATTCTGTTTGAATTTGCGGCTGTTATCGTTTGCCATAGAAAATACCCTTGTTAAAAAAAGGTTGTAGGTAAACTACCCCTTTCCCTTAACCGATCTTCACCAAAAACAATAGGTCTTGAGAACTCTACAATTCAGGCAGTATGCAAAACATTATTTGATTCTGTTTGAATTTGCGGCTGTTATCGTTTGCCATAGAAAATACCCTTGTTAAAACAAAAAACGTTGCAGGTAAACTACCCCTTCTCCTTAACCGATCTTTACCAAAATCAACAGATCTTAAGAACTCTACAATTCAGGGCCGTATGCGAAACATTATTTGATTCTGTTTTAATTTGCGGCTGTTATCGTTTGCCAAAAAAAAAAATTACCCTTGATAAAAAAAAACGTTGCAGGTAAACTACCCCTTTCCCTCAACCGATCGTCACCAAAAACAATAGGTCGCGAGTACTCTACAAATCAGGGCTGTATGCAAAAAATTATTTGATTCTGTTTGAATTTGCGGCAGCTATCGTTTGCCAAAAAAAAAAATCTACAGACAGACACATAGACACACAGACAGACACACACACAGACACTTTTCGGAAAACGACTTTTTTTCATGTTTTGAGTGTAGTAGAATCAGAATCTGCAATAATCTCGAAGACGATTTTTTTTGCCATCACCATACTTCCATTCCTTAAGGAATATGGAAGTAATTAAGAAAATTCTGTAATTGCCTACGCGTACCAAGAAAGACTGCCAACACATCATCCACATATCTGTACCAAAACATGAACAATTTAAAATACGGATGAGCTCTTATTTTGGTTTCTAAATAATCCATAAATATTTCAGAGCCAAGGGGCTGAGAGGGTTACCTATAGCAAGCCCTTCTTTACCCACATAAATTTTCCCATCAAATTCACAATAATTTTGATTCAAACAAACCTTCGATAAATTTAAAATATCCTCTCTCATCCTAGGATTATTACAATTCTTTTTCAATAATTTTTCCACAATGTCAACAACATCAGCCGGTGGAATACTAGGGAACAAATTTTTAACATCAAAAGATAATAAAATCGCTTTATCTGGTATATACAATTCCTGAATTTTATTGACTAGATCTAATGAATTTTTAATACTGTGTGTGGATATAAATTTACATTGGGTCTGGATAATTTTAATTAGTTTTTTGGATAATTTAACATTAGGTGCATTTACATATGACACGACTGGTCTAATAGGATGGTTATCTTTGTGCAATTTAATTAAAGAATAAAGTTTAGGAGGTTGAGGGTTCATTACAGATAAAAAACGTAAATCAGAAACATTAAAAAATGAACACTCCTTGATAGCCTTTTTAACCTCTCTTTGAAATTTAAGCGTTGGATTAATGTCAATGGCTTCGTAAGCGTTCAATAAATCTAGAGTTTTATTGACAATCTCGGCTTTGTCAATAGCAATAACCGTGTTACCCTTATCAGCACGAGTGAATATTATATTATGATCTCGTGTTCTTTTTCCCGATGGAACAAATAGTTAATCTATTTTTGTCATTAAAACTCTTTTTAATATTTTGTTTAGCATAAAAATTATTTAATTTATCAGCTATAATATGCTTATACAATAGGTTGGGTTGAGAAGAGTCTTTTTGTGAGTTATTGTGATTATTGCATGCTAACTCACAATCCACACCTAAAATTTCAAATTCTTGTTTATAATTTAACGGTTTTATATTATACTTGAAACCCTTTTCAATTAATTTAGTTTCTCTTTCATTAAAATTCACATTAGTTAAATTCATAAAACGATTATAAAATGTATGGTTCGAAAATTTCCTTTTGCTAAAACTTTTCTTAGTATTATTAACAACCGAAGACTTTAAATTATTTAATTTCCGAACTGAAATTTATTTAGTTACCTGAAATTTACTCATACAGAATTATTAAAAAGATTCAATAATATAGAGTATGACATTTTAGATTTTAAGGTTAGAATTGATGTACAAAAGATGGTTCATAAAAAATACTTGAATCAAGTCACATCATAATAACTCACAAAAAGACTCTTCTCAACCCAACCTATTGTATAAGCATATTATAGCTGATAAATTAAATAAGTTTTATGCTAAACAAAATATTAAAAAGAGTTTTAATGACAAAATAGATTAACTATTTGTTCCATCGGGAAAAAAACACGAGATCATAATATAATATTCACTCGTGCTGATAAGGGTAACACGGTTATTGCTATTGACAAAGCCGAGTATGTCAATAAAACTCTAGATTTCTTGAAAGCTTACGAAGCCATTGACATTAATCCAACGCTTAAATTTCAAAGAGAGGTTAAAAAGGCTATCAAGGAGTGTTCATTTTTTAATGTTTCTGATTTACATTTTTTATCTGTAATGAACCCTCAACCTCCTAAACTTTATTCTTTAATTAAATTGCACAAAGACAACCATCCTATTAGACCAGTCGTGTCATATGTAAATGCACCTAATGTTAAATTATCCAAAAAACTAATTAAAATTATCCAGACCCAATGTAAATTTATATCCACACACAGTATTAAAAATACATTAGATCTAGTCAATAAAATTCAGGAATTGTATATACCAGATAAAGCGATTTTATTATCTTTTGATGCTAAAAATTTGTTTCCTAGTATTCCACCGGCTGATGTTGACATTGTGGAAAAATTATTGAAAAAGAATTGTAATAATCCTAAGATGAGAGAGGATATTTTAAATTTATCGAAGGTTTGTTTGAATCAAAATTATTGTGAATTTGATGGGAAAATTTATGTGGGTAAAGAAGGGCTTGCTATGGGTAACCCTCTCAGCCCCTTGGCTTCTGAAATATTTATGGATTATTTAGAAACCAAAATAAGAGCTCATCCGTATTTTAAATTGTTCATGTTTTGGTACAGATATGTGGATGATGTGTTGGCAATCTTTCTTGGTACGCGTAGGCAATTACAGAATTTTCTTAATTTTATTAATGATTTACATAGAAACATAAGCTTTACAATAGAAATTGAAGTAAATGATAGTATTAACTTTTTAGATCTTTCAATTACAAAACAAAATAATAAACTCAATTTTAGCATTTTCCATAAACCTACGCATACGGATATGGTTATACACAACACGTCTGCACATCCATACTCACACAAGTTAGCAGCGTTTCATAGTTATATTCATAGACTTATTAGTATCCCACTTTTAGATTCAGATTTTCAAAAAGAACTTAACATTATAAAACAAATAGCAGTTAACAATGGTTATCAGTCAAGTCTAATAGATCAGTTGTTGAATAAAAAACTATATTTACAAACATTAAGGTTGGTGTATCCTATTCCAACACAGAAGGAAAAGTTCCACACACTTAATTACATAGGTACTGTATCGGATAAAATTGGTAAATACTTTACTCAAAAACATGTAAATATAGCTTTTAGGACGAAATCTTCTCTTGGTAGATATGTTAAGAATAATAAGAGTAAAGTAGATAAACTCCAAAAGTCAAGAGTATATGAGTTATTGTGTGGGTCTTGTGAACAAATTTATATTGGTCAGTCTGGAAGGTCGTTTTCAAAAAGAATGTACGATCACAATTATAGTTTGAGATATCAGGATGGTAAATCTAATTATGCGAATCATTTGTCGGAAAAAGATCATAATTTTAATGATAACTTTAAAATTTTACATGTATTGGAAAAAGGTAAAAAACTTGATTTACTTGAAGCCCTCGAAATTAATAAGCGTAAAGATTTAGGTTTGCTTTTGAACAACCAAACTGATTTAAATAGCTCTCCGCTTTTAAATTTGAAATTATATAAGTAAATGTACGTTTCTTTCTAATTTGTATATAGTTGTGTATATGTAATGTGTATTGTTTATTGTTCGAACTTAAGTCGATTATCGTTCTCATAGCACTGGCTTAATGTGATATTTTATTGTACGTAACTAGTCAGCTCTTACCATCTGAAGAAGGCACTGTGTGCCGAAACAGTTGTCGTGGTGTATTATTTTTTAAATAAATTGACGAGTGAAAATCACGAAAACAAGTTTTTAGTTTTCTTTAATTCTTTAAAATTGTTTACAGAATGAAAGGCCAGTTCGTCGACAGAGTACCGCATACCATGTTCTAAATCTAAAGGAACATATATCTTCTGAAATTATAGAGGAAACGTTGTATGAAAAGATATAAAGCCTACTAATATTGGCGTCTCTCAAATAATAGTCTGGTTATAAAAATTGATTTGACGAATTTATAATAAATTTTTACCTACTCCACGATTTATAAATGTCCGTGTTTGCGAATACATTAGAGATCACCTTCGCAAAAGAACACTTACACTCACACAATCGTGGTTTACCGGTCGACAGACCACGCCAGTGAGCATACTATCTGGTTTACGGGATCTTACCCCACGCCAGTGACCCATTTTCTCTCACATTCATATTTACGGTATGTTACTCCACGCCAGTGACCCGCTCTCAGACATTGCATTTGCGAAAGTGATGTCGAATGTATACAACACACGGTAAGGTTCAGTAGGGAAGTATCAATGCAGAATTATTGTATGAAAACTGACATTGAAAGTAGTGAGGCAATAACATACGTTCGGGTGGAAAGAAGATAAAAAGAAAAAGACTCTAATACCTGAGGATGAGGCTACAAACTAGGTGTCTTTAAGAGTTAGAAAAAATTTAGTTAGAAAAAAAAGCCGACACTAATATTACAGAACATCTCGTTAATTATGTAGGTAATAAAATATAGTTTATCATTCTAAACATATTCTAACGTGTAAAGAAACAGTACTACCGATACAAAAGAAGAGGATCTTTATCTCCGTACCTTTCGTTATAAGCGAGAAAATATTTGTAACTTGAAATTTTTATTTGTTGTCATGGAAATATATATATTGCTTCTAATTGTTGGTTATTTATGTCGTTTAAAATTTGTTCTCGTTTTTATTAAATATATATCTTCCAACGAATTCACAATTTTAATAGACCTATGATGTCACGAGGCGGTGTGGTAGTAACTGAATGACTGAAAATGTTAGAAATTATGGTCCGTCATAGGCAAACACGGATACGGCTAAATAGATCGGCTGGGTGGGGAGTGTCGTACTCCCATTTGCTGTGTATCATTCAGAAGTTTGATGGATATTTATAGACGCATGCGTAGGCCTAAAGTGAAGTTTTGATGGTTTTAATTAGCTTCAGGTCTTCACGACAAAAACCTGTGAGTAGGAAACGATTATTATCGTGGAATCGTGTTCAGTTAACGCGAAGAAAACGTAAAGTAACAAAAGAGCGATATTGTGTTATCTGTACGTATATACTTTTTCACCGAAAGGAATGAGATATTAATTGTCTGCAAAGTCTATGATAATCTATATGCCCCCTGTGCGTAACAAATTATTATTTATAGGTTTTATCACGTCTATAATGGAGGTATCTGAATATATGGATACAAGAAAATCGACCCACACTGTGTGCACCAATTGTTTACAGAATGAAAGGCCAGTTCGTCGACAGAGTACCGCATACCATGTTCTAAATCTAAAGGAACATATATCTTCTGAAATTATAGAGGAAACGTTGTATGAAATGATATAAAGCCTAATAAGAATGACGTTTCTCAAATAATAGTCTGGTTATAAAAATTGTTTTGACGAATTTATAATAAATTTTCTCCTACTCCACGACTAATAAATGTCCGTGTATACGAATACATTAGAGATCACGTTTGCAGAAGCACTTTTACACTCACACATTCGCGGTTTACGGGTTGTCAGACCTCGCCAGTGACCCATTCTCTCTCACATTCAGCTTTACGGGATGTTAGTCCACACCAGTGACCCGCTCTCAGACATTGCATTTGCGAAAGTGATGTCGAATGTATAACACAACACACGGTAAGGTTCAGTAGGCATCAAGGCAGATTTATTGTATGAAAACTGAAATTGAAAGTAGTGGGGCAATAACATACGATCGGTCTGAAAGAAGATAAAAAGTAAAAGACTCTAATTCCTGAGGATGAATCTACAAACTAGGTGTCTTTAAGAGTTTAGAAATATTGTTGAAGTGGCAGGCAATTAAATCCGAAGTGTGCGTATGTTGGAACAAGAAAATATCTTAAATAATATACAGTGAATTTTAAAAATAAATCAAATGGAAATTAAGAAAAACTCGTTAAATTAACTTAGCATTATCACGTAAGAAGGATTATTCCTACAGCAAAAACATGTAGATTATCGAGTAGAGTCAAACGATAAATGCCTGACTTTTGGTGACTGTGTGTTGGCCGTAGGCCTAATAGAAAAAATTTTGTTACTAAAATGTGAAAAAGAAGGCGGTTTGATAAAATTTCTATTCATGTAAAGTTTATTGTGCAGTATTTACAAATTCATAAATATAATAGACCTATGACGTCACGACGCGGTGTCATAAGTACATGAATGACAGGAAATATTATTAATTATGCTCCATCAATGGCAAACATGGATACGGCTAAATAGATTGGCCAGGTCGGGAGTGCGGTACTCGCATTTGCTGTGTATCATTCATACGTTTTATCGATATTTATAGATATATGCATAGGCCTAAAGTGAAGTTTATGTGGTTTTAATTAGCTTCAGATCTTCACGATAATAAAACGTGGGTAGGAAACGATAATTATCGTGGAATCGTGTTCAGTTAACACGAAGAAAACTTAAAGTAACAAAATAGCGATATTGTTATATCCTATACGTTTATACTTTTTGAAGAAAGTAATGAGAAATTAATTGTCTGTAAAGTCTATGATAAACTATATGCCCACTGTGTGTAAGAAAATATTAATTATAGGTTTTTTCACGTCTATAATGAGGTATCTTATTCTATGGATAAAAGAAAATCGTCCCACACTGTGTTCGCCAACTGTTTACTGAATGAAAGGCCAGTTCGTCAACAGAGTAGCGCATGCCATGTTGTAAATATAAAGGAAAATATATATTCTGAAATTACAAAAGAAACATTGTATGAAAAGATATAAAGCCTACTAAGAATGACGTTTATGAACTAATAGTCTGGTTATAAAAATTGTTTTGACGAAGTTATAATAAATTTTCTCCTACTCCACGACTTATAAATGTCTGTGTGTTCGAATACATTAGAGATCACGTTCGGAAAAGCACTCTTACACTCACACATTCGTGGTTTACGGGTCGTCAGACCACACCAGTGACCATGCTATGTGGTTTACGGGATCTTACCCCACGCCAGTGACCATACTATCTAGTTTACGGGATCTTACCCCATGCCAGTGACCCAATCTCTCACATTCTGGTTTACGGGATGTTAGTCCACGTCAGTGACCCGCTCTCAGACATTGCATTTGCCAAAGTGATGTCGAATGTATAACACTACACACGCTAAAGTTCAGTAGGGAGGAATCAATGCAGATTTATTGTAAGAAAACTGAAATTGAAAGTAATGGGGCAATAACATACGTTCGGGCGGAAAGAAGATAAAAGTAAAAGACTCTAATTCCTGATGATGAGGCTACAATCTCGGTGTCCTTTAGAGTTAGTAAAAATTTTGAAGCGGCAGGGAAATAAAACCGATGTGGACGTATGTTGAAACAAAAAAATGTCGCAAATATTATACAGTGACTTTTAAAAATAAATCAAATGGAAATTAAGATAATCTCCTTAAATTAATGTAGCATTATGACGTAAGAAGGGCTATTACCAGACCTACAGTAAAAACATGTATATTATCGAAGTAGCATCAAACGATAAATGCCAGACTTTCGGTGACTGCGTGTTGGCTGTAGGAATAATAGAAACAATTTTGTTATTAAAATGTGAAATAGAAGGCGGTTTGATAAAATTTCTACACATGTAAATTTTATCGTGCTGTATTTATTAATTTACAGGCAAATTTAAAGCAGACACTAATATTAAAGAACATCTCGTTAAATATGTAGGTAATAAAATATAGTTTATCATTCTAAACATATTCTAACGTGTAAAGAAACAGTATTACCGATACGAAAGAAGACGATCCTTAACGCCGTACCTTTCGTTATAAGCGAGAAAATATTTGAAAATTGAAAGTTTTTTTTTGTTGTCATGGAAATATATATATTGCTTCTAATTGTTGGTTATTTATATCGTTTAAGATTTTTTCTCGCTTAGTAAAATATCGGTATGGAGAACCATACATGACTTCCATATTCTAAGATTTATTTTTAAAATCATTTTTGAAATGAAATATTACCATAGAAACTACTTCTTTCTACTTACTGCTTCAGCCTTAACCACAGTACTGTGGTCACTAACATATACCACCTCACGTTATCGCACTCGATTTTCACTGATGATGGAAGTCAATGGCATTGCCGAAACGTCTGGTTTTGTAGAAAACATTGGACTACGGCCAAATATCCCGGGAAGGAATTTTAACAAAAACTACTTCTTTGTTGCCGATAACGTTGTACACATATATATAAAAAATATGCATAAAATTAATGGCTTGTATAAGTTAATGATTGATCTCCATTAAGTAGTGCTCAAGTTTCCAAAATTTTAATATTATGATGTCCGTAATTAAAACATCAGAGCAGGTTTAGTGTGTATGAGGGTTCACCGTGGACAAAAATTTTCAACATTTCCTATTGAGCGTTGCTTAGAATAAATCTGCGAATCTACAGTGTACGTTTCACAGAACAAACACGCGGAAAAGAAAGAGCGCTCCGAAGTCACTCATGGACCCTCAGCATCTTGCAGAGGGTTCATTCCCTAAAGACGAAAATTCTGTCTATGAATCGTTCCTCTGTAAACACGTGCAGTTACACTGCCCAGCGATCCACAGGAAGCAAATCGCTATCCACGCTGGACACTTTTTCGGCTTGCATGCGTTATGTTGGTATGGGTTCGGCACTATCCATTTAAAAACCGTGCAAATGTAAGAAAATTAACATGAATGAGGCCAGAAATAACGCGAATTGTGTGTGTGTGTGTGTGTGTGTGTGTGTGTGTGTGTGTGCGTCTGTGTGTGTGTGTGTGTGTGTGTGTGTGTGTTACCTGCCTTTTTATTGCTGTATTAAATGAAAAATATTATATTACATTAAAATGAAAAAATTATAATTTTATTGCCTGGCAACAAAATTATTTTATTTTTAACAATTACCATTGTTTCAAAAAGTTTAAATAAATTTTTAAGTACTTTACTCTTGTTAAAAAGTAAAAGGTTGCAGGTAAACTACCCCTTCCCCTTAACCGATCTTCACCAAAATCGAAAATCCTTGAGACCTCTACAATTCAGGGACGTGTGCAAAATATTAGTTGATTCTGTTTGAATTTGCGGCTGTTATCGTTTGCCATAGAAAATACGCTTGATAAAAAAACGTTGCTGGTAAACTACCCCTTCCCCTTAACCGATCTTCACCAATAACAACAGGTCTTGAGTACTCTACAAATCAGGGCTGCACGCAAAACATTATTTGATTCTGTTTGAATTTGCGGCTGTTATCGTTTGCCATAGAAAATACCCTTGTTAAAAAAATGTTGCTGGTAAACTACCCCTTTCCCTCAACCGATCTTCACCAAAAACAATAGGTCTTGAGAACTCTACAATTTAGGGCTGTACGCAAATAACCTTTTGATTCTGTTTGAATTTGCGGCTGTTATCGTTTGCCATAGGAAATACGCTTGTTAAAACATAAAACGTTACCGGTAAACTACCCCTTTCCCTTAACCGATCTGTACTAAAATTAACAGATCTTGAGAGCTCTACAATTCAGGGCTGTATGCGAAACATTATTTGATTCTGTTTGAATTTGCGGCTGTTATCGTTTGCCAAACAAACAAAATTACCCTTGCTAAAAAAAACCGTTGCAGGTAAACTACCCCTTTCCCTCAACCGATCTTCACCAAAAAACAATAGGTCGCGAGTACTCTAGAAATCAGGGCTGTATGCAAAAAATTATTTGATTCTGTTTGAATTTGCGGCAGTTATCGTTTGCCATAGAAAAAAAAACTACAGACAGACACACAGACAGACAGACACACACACACAGACACTTTGCGGAAAACGACTTTTTTTCATGTTTTGAGTGTAGTAGAATCAGAATCTGCAATAATCTGGAACACGATTTTTTTTGCCATCACCATACTTCCATTCCTTAAGGAATATGGAAGTAATATTATATTACATTAAAATGAAAAAATTTTAATTTTATTGCCTGGCAACAAAATTATTTTATTTTTTACAATTACCATTGTTTCAAAAAGTTTAAATAAATTTTCAAGTACTTTACTCTTGTTAAAACGTAAAAGGTTGCAGGTAAACTACCCCTTCCCCTTAACCGATCTTCACCAAAATCGAAAGTCCTTGAGACCTCTACAATTCAGGGACGTGTGCAAAATATTTGTTGATTCTGTTTGAATTTGCGGCTGTTATCGTTTGCCATAAGAAACACCCTTGTTAAAACATAAAACGTTACAGGTAAACTACCCCTTTCCCTTAACCGATCTGTACTAAAATTAACAGATCTTGAGAGCTCTACAATTCAGTGCTGTATGCGAAACATTATTTGATTCTGTTTGAATTTGCGGCTGTTATCGTTTGCCAAAGAAAACAATTTCCCTTGATAAAAAAAAACCGTTGCTGGTAAACTACCCCTTTCCCTCAACCGATCTTCACCAAAGAACAATAGGTCGCGAGTACTCTACAAATCAGGGCTGTATGCAAAACATTATTTGATTCTGTTTGAATTTGCGGCAGTTATCGTTTGCCATAGAAAAATATTTACAGACAGACACACAGACAGACAGACACACACACAGACACTTTTCGGAAAACGACTTTTTTTCATGTTTTGAGTGTAGTACAATCAGAATCTGCAATAATCTCGAACACGATTTTTTTTGCCATCACCATACTTCCATTTCCTCAAGGAATATGGAAGTAAAATTATAATTTTATTGCCTGACAACAAAATTATTTTATTTTTAACAATTACCATTGTTTGAAAAAGTTTAAATGAATTTTCAAGTACTTTACTCTTGTTAAAACGTAAAAGGTTGCTGGTAAACTACCCCTTACCCTTAACCGATCTTCACCAAAATCAAAAGGCCTTGAGTCCTCTACAATTCAGTGACGTATGCAAAAAATTATTTGATTCTGTTTGCATTTGAGGCACTTTTCGTTTGCCATAGAAAATACGCTTGATAAAAAACGTTGCAGGTAAACTACCCCTTCCTCTCAACCGATCTTCACCAAAATCAATAGGTCTTCGAACTCTGCAATTTAGGGCTGTGTGCAAATAATCTTTTGATTCTGTTTGAATTTGCGGCTGTTATCGTTTGCCATAGGAAATACCCTTGTTAAAACATAAAACGTTGCGGGTAAACTACCCCTTTCCCTTAACCGATCTTCACCAAAAACAATAGGTCTTGAGAACTCTGCAATTCAGGGCTGTATGCGAAACATTATTTGATTCTGTTTGAATTTGCGGCTGTTATCGTTTGCCAAAAAAAAAATTTCCCTTTTTAAAAAAAAACCGTTGCCGGTAAACTACCCCTTTCCCTCAACCGATCTTCACCAAATACAATAGGTCGTGAGTACTCTACAAATCAGGGCTGTATGCAAAAAATTATTTGATTCTGTTTGAATTTGCGGCAGTTATCGTTTGCCATAGAAACAAAATCTACATAGACACACAGACAGACACACAGACAGACACACACACAGACACACACACAGACACTTTTCGGAAAACGACTTTTTTTCATGTTTTGAGTGTAGTAAAATCAGAATCTGCAATAATCTCGAACACGATTTTTTTTGCCATCACCATACTTCCATTTCCTTAAGGAATATGGAAGTAATATATATCTTAAAACGAATTCATAATTTTAATAGACCTATGACGTCACGAGGCGGTTTTGTAAGTACAGGAATGACAGAATTTGTTAGAAATTATGCTCCCTCAATGGCAAACATGGATAGGGCTAAATAGGACGGCTGGGTCGGGTCGGCAGTGCGGTACTCGCATTTGCTGTGTATCATTCAGAAGTTTGATCGATATTTATAGATACATGCGTAGGCCTAAAGTGAAGTTTTGATGGTTTTAATCAGCTTCAGGTCTTCACGACAATAACCCGTGAGGAGAAAACGATTACTATCTTGGAATCGTGTTCAGTTAACGCGATGAAAAGTAACGCAAAGAAACAAAAGAGCGGTATTGTGATATCCTGTACGTATATACTTTTTGATCGAAAGGAATGAGAAAATAATTGTCTGCAAAGTCTATGATAATCTATATGCCCCCTGTGCGTAAGAAATTATTATTTACAGGTTTTATCACGTCTATAATGAAGTATCTGAATATATGGATACAAGAAAATCGACCCAAACTGTGTTCGCCATTTGTTTACTGAATGAAGGCCAGTTCGTCAACAGAGTAGCGCATGCCATGTTGTAAATATAACGGAAAATATATCTTCTGAAATTATAGAGGAAAAATTGTATGAAATGATATAAAGCCTACTAAGAATGACGTGTATGAAATAATAGTCAGGTTATAAGAATTGTTTTGACGAATTTATAATAAATTTTCTCCTACTCCACGACTAATAAATGTCCGTGTGTGCGAATACATTAGAGATCAAGTTCACAAAAGCACTCTTACACTCACATATTCGTGGTTTACGGGTCGTCAGACCACGCCAGTGACCATACTATCTGGTTTACGGGATCTTACCCCATGCCAGTGACCCAATCTCTCACATTCTGGTTTACGGGATGTTAGTCCACGTCAGTGACCCTCTTTCAGACATTGGATTTGCGAAAGTGATGTCGAATGTATAACACAACACACGGTAAGGTTCAGTAGGGAAGTATGAAGGCAGATTTATTGTATGTGAAAAAAGAAAAATGCGATTTAATAAAATATCTATACAGGTAAATTTTATCTTTCTGTATTATACACCTACTAGTTTATTAGTTTACAGAAAAAATATAGAGCAGACACTAATATTACAGAACATCTCCTAAAATGTGGTAGGTAGTAAAATATAGTTTATCATTCTAAACATATTCTAACGTGTAAAGGAACAGTATTACCGATACGAAAGAGGAGGATCCTTATTTCGTTATAAACTAGAAATTATTTCAATCAGAATGATCACTGTTGCACACCACTATATAAAAATTATTCCGATTGGAATAAAAATATAAAATTGGAAAAAATAAAAATTAATCGGAATAATTTTTATATAGTGGTGTGCAACAGTGATCATTCTGATTGTGATTTCAACCACTAACACAAATTTCTTCATTAAACGTCTGTAGAAATTATTTGTAAATTGAAGGTTTTCTTTGTTGTCATCGAAATATATATAGCTTCTAATTGTTTTTGTTTATATCGTTTAAATGATTTTCTCTCTTTTAATAAATATATATCTTAAAACAAATTAATACCTTTATCATAAATGTGTGAGTACTGATCCGGGAAAAATTTGGTGTATTTTAAATTTCCCAACACCTAAGGAATTAAAAGACAGTCGATCTTTCTTAGGATGACCGCATACTATTAACGATTCTCACCCCATAGCTCCCTTACTTGATTTGCTGCGTAAAGTTAACAAAAAGTGGAGATTTGAACCGAAACATCAACACGCGTTAGACAACGTCAAACAACTATTTAATAATAATTTACACTTATACCTCCCGTAGAAGGAAGGTAAATACGTTCTATATAGGGTACTGACGGGGCTGATATGGCTGTAGGGGGAGTAATATACCAGAAAAATAATGAAGGCGGGTTTCGAGTCATCAGATACACGAATAGGACCGTTAAAAGAACTAAAAAAAAAATTATTTCACCTCTGAAATGGAAGTTTTAGCAATTGTGTACCCCTTGAGTAAGTTCCGATATTATTTATATGGTCAACAAGGATTCACAAGGTTTATTCGAGATTCACAAGGATAATTAGTCACTGTCTTTCTTGGTGAAATGCCGTTTAACTAATGCGCGTATGACCTGATGGATAATGGTAATCCAGGAATACGACTTTGTAGTTAAATATTGTAGGGCGACGGAAAATAGAGTGGCTGACATTCTTAGTCGTTACGCAACGGTAGAAAAGAAAGAACGTACCCACGACAATGCTGACATTAAAATCATCGCTATGAAATATTACATTCCACAGAAATTGTAACAAAAATTGCGGAATTTATGAGCCGAGCAGTACCAGGACCCTTGTTTAGTGAGCAGGAAGGACAGTCTACAGCGGCGAGAACATCCAGGCTATAAGGTAGAGGATAATATACTGTACAAGTTAATGGACGTTAGGTGGAAGATTGTCATGCCTGTACACTTGATCGACGAGGTTATATGGGCCTGCCATAGTAGTTTAGCGCATGCTGGGTAATACAGATGTTACCTGGCCTTATGGGAGGACTTCATATGGAACTCCATGATGAAGAAAGTACGGGCAACTCTGCGTGCATGCTACGAAGGTCAGACATCGAAGTACCCAATCACCACACATATGTTGAGATGAACAACATAATCACGAAGGGTAAAAGTGAGATATTGTGTGTTCACTTCCTTGGCCCTTTACCGAAAGCTACGAGGGGATTTAAAAATCTAATTGTATGCGTTGATGCCTTTACGAAGTTAGTAAAGTTATGTGCTATAACGCGTCCCACCACTCGTTCGGTATTGAATGTTATTCTCAACAGATATATCCCTGAGCATGGACATGTCAAGAGAGTATCAACTGATAATGGCAAACAATTTTCTAATAAGTTGTGGTCCGATACCCTGACACAGCATGGGATTCAACCTGTTTTGACGGCGATTAGGCGTCCACAGGATAATCTGTCTGAACGAGCCAACAGGGAATGAGGTAGGTTGTGTCGGGTATACTGTCATGAACGGCATAATAGTTGGTCGCAGTATATACAGTTCTTTCAACAATATATCAATGAGAATTACAATACCGTTACCGGTTATACGCCAATGGAGTTGGATTCTGGAAAACAGCCAAACAGATTTTGTTTGATGGCCATATAAAGCGTATAAATACCTCGAATCTACGTGTGCCAATGCAGATTAAAAAAGTGCAAGCAGCCGAACGGATTCGTAAGGTAGCGAATAAAAGAACGGAAGAATTTAATGCTACACACAAGATACAGACGTTTCATGTGGGAGAACTAATTGTGCTTAAAGCACATAATGTTGGGAAAAATGAAGACAACACTACAACTAATTTCTTTCGCTCATATAACGTTCCATTTACACTGCGTGAGAGAGTAGTTAAAATACCTACATTGTTGCCGACGAACAAAAAAATAAGTTTATCGGGAAATTCCACGCATCATCACGTCGAAAATACTTCCAACACTAAAGAATGATATTATAATAAGCAACTTAAATAAAGAAACGTAAAGAAAATTTTATTATAAAATGTATTGTATGGATGAAAGGTTAACTGACTGATCAGCTGGGGAATGTAAACAAGAAACCTATTTAGAGATAAGAACCGCATACTTTACTTATCAATGTCATAAGCTATTATTGCGGGAGAATTTAAGTTTGACAGTTCAAGAAAGAATTGTTTATGTTTTGATTAAATATGTTAGTTATGTGAGTTTAAATGTTTTATTTATTTTAGAAGGAATTTTGCGTTGATTAAAGAATACAAAAAATGTTTTTATTAGTATGTGAAAAAAATGTTAACCCAGTCGGGGTGTATATGCAACAGGCGAGATTTGCATATAAGATAATAATTTCACTCTTGATGTATGATAACATGTTACAATGAGAATTGCTTGAAGTAAAAGTTACGTGTTGGAAAATTGTAATATAGGCAATAAGAAACGTGTCAAAATTGTTAGATTAAGTTTATTTTTGACTGTATAAAAAATAATGTGTGTTGTGAAATTGTGCAAACATATGAATAGCCATATGGAGAGTGAGCGTGTGCGCGTGTGAATAACTGTGTTACGAAATAACAATAAAAAACGGATTAAATTAAGTAGCTTTTGTGTAAATCAAATGTCCGACTTACAGTAATACTTTACAACAGAATGTGCATAAAATAAAAACCTATCTGGTAGTAATATTTGTTAACAATATAAAGAACAAAATATAAGAGTTTTTCATAAAAAAGGTTTTATCAGCCACAAGAAAAGCAAATAAAATTATACCGGTTTTGTGTGCACGTTTAAATTATTCATATGCAATTTCTTACAAGTAGAATGTTATCTGGAGTATAGCCGTAATGGTGAGGGAACTCAAAGACACAGAAAAATTTGCAGGAATTAAGATTTACTTAAGAGTGTGAGGGAAAAAAATTTTCAGTATAAAGAAAAGGTAAACAGAAACTCTCAATTAATTTTATTTTGCAGAAGAAATTAAGAAATTGTTCATTAATATTATGTCTTTTGCAACAGAAGTAGTAAATTATTTTTTTAACAGAACAATTAATTTATTTTATTTTGTTCGGTATATTTATTTATTCTGTTATCATAAACTGTAGTAAAATACTGTGAAATTTAAAAAATTAAGGAAATCTTTAATAAATCTAAACATTCCATTATCTAATTATCGACTAATTATTCTATGCGACCTTGTGCATCGCAATATATATTGCTTCTAATTGTTAGTTATTTATATCGTTCCAATTATTTTCTTGCTCTTATTAAATATATATCATACAACGAATTCATAATTTTAATAGACCTACCACATCACGAGGAATGTTGTAAGTACATGAATGTCAGAGAATGTAAGAATTTATGCTCCCTCAATTCCAAACATGGATATGGGCTAAATATGATGGCCAGGTCGGCAGTGCGGTACTCGCATTTGCTGTGTATCATTCAGAAGTTTGATCGATATTTATAGATACATGCGTAGGCCTAAAATGAATTTTGGATGGTTTTAAGTAGCTTCAGATCTTTACGACCATAACCCGTGAGTAGGAATCGATTATTACCGTGGAATCGTGTTCAGTTAACGCGAAGAAAACTTAAAGTAACAAAACAGCGATATTTTGATATCCTGTACGTACATACTTTCTGAAGAAAGGAATGAGAAATTAATTGTCTGCAAAGTCTATGATAATATATATGCCCCCTGTGCGTAAACAATTATTATTTATAGGTTTTATCACGTCTATAATGAGGTATCTGAATATATGGATAAAAGAAAATCGTCCTACACTGTGTTCAATAATTGTTTACAGAATGAAGGCCAGTTCGTCAAAAGAGTAGCGTATGCCATGTTGTAAATCTAAAGGAAAATATATCTTCTGAAATTATAGAGGAAACGTTGTATGAAATGATATAAAGCCTAATAAGAATGACGTTTCTCAAATAATAGTCTGGTTATAAAAAAAGTTTTGACGAATTTATAATAAATTTTCTCCTACTCCACGACTAATAAATGTCCGTGTATGCAAATACATTAGAGATCACGTTCGCAGAAGCACTTTTACACTCACACATTCGCGGTTTACGGGTTGTCAGACCTCACAAGTGACCCATTCTCTCTCACATTCAGGTTTATGGGATGTTAGTCCACGTCGGTGACCCGCTCTCAGACATTGCATTTGCGAAAGTGATGTCGAATGTATAACAACAACACACGGTAAGGTTCAGAAGGCAAGTACCAAGGCAGATTTATTGTATGAAAACTGAAATTGAAAGTAGTGGGGCAATAACTTACGATGTGGTTGAAAGAAGATAAAAAGTAAAGGACACTAATTCCGGAGGATGAGGCTACAAACTAGGTGTTTTTAAGAATTAGGAAAATTTTTGAAGTGCAGGCAATTAAAACCGATGTGGGCGTGTGTAGGAATAAAAAAAATCGTGAATAATATGCAGTGAATTTTAAAAATAAATAAAATGGAAATTTAGAAAAATTCGTTAAATTATCGTAGCATTATGCCGTAAGAAGGATTCTTTTCAGACCTAGAGCAAAGATATGTAAATTATCGAAGTGGAATCAAACAATAAATGCCTGACTTTTGGTGACTGCGTGTTGTCTGTAGGCCTAATAGAAAAGCTTTTGTTCTTGAAATGTGAAAAAAGAAAAAAGCCGATTGATAAAACTTCTATACAGGTAAATTTTATCGTGCTGTATTGTACACCTACTGGTTTATTAATTTTCAGACAAATTTAGAGCAGACACTGATATTACAGAACATCTCGTTAAATGTGGTAGATAATAAAACATGGTTTAACATGCTAATCATATTCTAACTTGTACAGAATCAGCATTACCGACACGAAAGAAGTGGATCCTTAACGCCGTACCTTTCATTATAACCAAGAAATGGTTGTAAAATGAAAGTTTTCTTTGTAGTCATGGAAATATATATAACTTCTTATTGTTCGTTATTTATATCATTTCAATTATTTTCTTGCTTTTATTAAATACTAGTGGTCGCCCAGTGGTCGAAATTCGACCGTAATTCATTAAATTTTTAAGTTTGAACGTTACTGAGGTTCTTTTGTCAAAGAGTATACCTCTATAATCATTGCATATAATTTTTTTGAATTTTGTTCTATTACGTCAGCTGCGAGCGTGTACAAATACGTCATTAGCGTGTGTTGTTTGCCTTAATTCCCTGCAATACCTATGAAATTTAAAATTTAATGTTAGTAACAGTTGAAAAAATAACACAATTACAGCTTGTATTCGTATTTATTTTTTGATATAATTCATTGTCAGTTTTAATTTGTTCATGTTATTATTGAATCAAATAAACGCTAATAAAAATGAGACTTGACATTCATAGAAGTATAAGATACATTGTTTTCAATTCCAGTGGATTACATTTCATTTTTGGTAAGGTACAAAATTCGAAAACAGTTTGAAGATTATCTGCTACAAAGCTTATATAATTTTTTAATTTTTTTTTCTATGCATTAATTTTCGAGTTATTTGAAAAATATGAAAGATAGGAAAAGTGAGGTTTAGCTTGGCTAAGCCATATTTAAAAAGCAATAACGCGTTTTTTGACATTTCCTTGGGTTTTTTTATTGCCATACTGACCAGGTTTCGCCAAGGCTACACAGTTATTTTGCCTATCTTTTTCGAATTATATAAAATTTAAATAAAAAATTAATACAAAATAAAAAATGAAATAAAAAAATACGTGCCTCGTATTTTTTCATATATTTTTCATTAAATCAAAAAAACCGGGCGGTTAAAAAAATAAATGTTGTCCATTGAACTTAAAATAGTTTGAAAGTGAATTTAATGATTCAGAACTTCTGTGTAAACGATGTTTTTTGTAAAAACTCTTTCATCATTTGCTAAATGCCCTTGGCCATTATATTCGGAAATATAAAATCTCAAACCATCGAATGATCGAACTCTACTTGCTGCGACGTACAATTGGCCATGTGTAAAAACTGGCTGCCTCAATAAAATTCCAATTTTTTCGAATGTTTGTCCTTGAGACTTATTTATTGTCATCGCAAATGCAGGTATAATTGGAAATTGAGTTCTTTGAAAGTTAAATGGTAAAACAGTACCGGAATATGTTAAATTTATACGTGGAATCAAAATTCTCTTATTGCGTGCGGTTCCAATTAAAACTTCGCAATCAACAGCATTACGATGCATACGCTTGATGCGCATTCTTGTTCCATTGACTAATGCTTCCTTTGTATTTAAGTTTCTGATCAGTAAAACTATGCAATTAACTTTCAATACTAACTTATGTGGTGGCAAACCACTAATAGTCAAAGAATTCAAAAACTCTACTGGATAGTTATTGATTTCATTGTCATCACAAATTATTTTATCGTAGCTATGATATGTTTTCTGTTCACCTGGTTTTCGATTAAGTATATCAGTATTAATAAAAGTACAATCATCATTTTTAGGTGCTAAAATAACTGACTTCAATATGTTATCTGAGAGTATGTTTTCGGAAATATTTCCATACACCTCATTAATATTATTATTTTCATCTCCTATTAATTGCTGAGGTATTTCAATAATATTTTCACCAAACTGAGGGAATTGTGGGGCTTCATCATTACCAATTTTTTTCAAGAATTCGACAAATTCTATTTCACTTGGTAAGGCTCTCATATTTTGAGCAAACGTTACTTTATGAAAATAAACAAATTTATGCCAACTCGTGACACAATTTTCAATTAAAGTTGCACGTGATCCATGTGGGACAACTGGTAAGATTTGCCGAAAATCACCGCACAGAAGTATCGTTTTCACTCCAAATGGTTTATGTTTATCATTTTCATCGCATAGATCCTGCAATAATCTATCTATGATTTTCAACACTTGCAGTGGGCACATAGAAATTTCATCAATAATTATCAATGATGATGAATTTATGTAACGTCCATAGCTACTATTTGCGGTAATATTCGCTACAGAATTTTCCAAAATGGGTATAGGCAATTTAAACACATTGTGTAAAGTTCTACCTCCAAGTAATAGAGTTGAAGCTATGCCACTGAATGCTGTTGCAATGCAACTAAGATTAAGCGAATTTAATTTGTGAATGATTGCTGTTTGTGTGAATGTTTTTCCACAACCTGCATGAGCGGTTAAACAAAAAACATTAGATCCAGTATCATGATGCAAAACTTCACGAATCACACGATCAATTAGATTACGCTGTTCAATATTTGCAGTTTCATAATGCTCAGAATACAAAACTCTTGTTCTATTGGATCAATAGCATTTGCTTCGTCTGTTCTCTGCGAATACGTGGGAACTGGTAAACCAAGTTCTTGACATGACAAATTATGAACATTCAAAATATCTTCAATTTCTAATAGAGCTGTATTAAAGGATACTTCTTCGTTGTAATCTCTCAAAAAATCTTCACTAAGATATACTTTAAATTCATTCCATAACGCCAGTGCATTGGCTGGCACATTTAATGCACAAATGTAACCAAATAAATTTCACATTTGTCTTGGTGAATGTAATTCTTTTGCTTCATTTAAACATTCGCGCCAATCATTATCATTTGAAGCAATGCCGCGAGCATGGCACGCTTCAACAAAAGAAGTGTGTATAATTCCATTGTATGTTCTAACATCCTCAAATGATTTTGGACCACAGACATGTAATAAAAGCAATCGTAAATGGAAAAGTTCGATGTCTTTTGGTGATACTACATATATGCGTGTAATGATTTTATCACCTCCACGCCTTCTCTTCTTCCACTTTTTTCGGGAATCTTCCCACACATAATGCAAAGGAATTTCAATATAATTATATTCATGCGCTGATGGATCTGATCGATTCAAATCAAAAAATGCTAATAATTTTGTTTGTCTTGCATTTTCAATTGCTTGACGTTCTTGCCCTTCTCGAAAGTAAACATTCTGTCTACGCGGTAAATGAATGTCAAGTCTAACGATGACATGTGATTGAAAATGCATAGATGCATCAGCTTCAGTTGATCCGACATAACGGCCATTTAAAACATTTTTAACTTCATCAATTTGTATTTCTTGACCTGGTTCATTTCTCTCTGAACCTGGTTCTAACTTGATGTATTATAGTGTATATATTAAAATATATGATCAGGGTTACCAACCTTTGCATGAGTTCAAATTTGTTGCGTGTTATAATGTATATTAAATCTATATGATCAGGTTTACCAACCTATGCATGGGTTCAACTTGATATGTGTGTGTTATATAGTGTATATATTAAAATATATGATCAGGGTTACCAATCTTGCATTATTGTGTAAAGAACAGATCTGCCAACATTTTTCTGTGGTGGGAAATTCAAACTATATGATCATGAGTGTTGTCGATATCAATTCTCTCTTTGAATGTAAGTAACTCTCTCTCTCCCTCCCTCTCTCTCTGTCTCTAGACGCAGTTATCCATCACGATATAAACTCTCTCTCTCTCTCACACATTTGAATGTAAGTAAAACTATCTCTCTCCCTCCCTCTCTCTCTCGCACACACACATTTAGTAGATTACTGTTGCATCTCTCTCTGTGTGTTTATGTAACGGGTCTCACTCTCTCTACGCCAATCTCGGTTCTGCCAAGTCTGTGTGGTAAAGTGTTACGCATAAAAACTCCTTTGAAATAAGGTATTTTCAAAAGTTTTGTGTACACATACAAATCGCTGTCGGACAATGTACGCACTGCTCACACACACACACACACATTGTGTATGTCTCTAGCTGCAGACGTTGACAGGAATTCCCTTATTCAAAGCGATTACGGTGTCACTGTACACAAACTTAAATATGGTTTACAGACCATTGTAATTTTAAAAATTAATTTTTGCATTAATTAAATATATATCGTAAACAATGATATAAAATAAATACAATATGAAATAATAATATTTCGTCATTGTAAGATTTTAATAAAACAATTATCAGTTTAAATAATAATAATTTTCGTGATTGCAAGATACAACCTGTGTACATGTAAACTTAAAATATAGTTTTCCGCTGTGGTAGGAAATTCAAACCATTAAATTGTCTCTCTCTCTCTCGCTCTCTCACACATTTCTGATTACTATACAAATAATTGCATGCATGTTCAGAGGTTTATAACGAAATAAATTAAAATAAACCATAATTTGTTTTAAATGATTAAATATATATATTTACACCACTGTACACAAATTACAAACCGTTGTAATACAATTATTCAAAAATACATTTTACATTGATTAAATATATATATCACAAACAAACATTGTTATATAAAATAAATACAATATTAATAATAATAATATTGTTTTAAATGATTAAATATATATTTACAGCACTGTACACAAACTTAAAATATAGTTTACAAACCGCTGTACAATGTGATAGTGGTGGTGGTAACGTCGTCATCAGAAAAGTCTGTGTCCCACTTTCATTTACAGCTTTGCATGTATGAACATGTCCCCCCAGACGAAATTAGAGACACCAAAAATATAACAATGTCATTAGGAAAGTCCACATTCCACTTTCATAAGGAAATAGTCACCGCTTACAGCTATGCATTTATGTACATGTCCACAACAGAATTAGAGATATAAATGTCATCATTCGCTGTGACCTACTTTCTAAATTTGTTACATTAAAAATGTTTGTTTAAAGCAAAAATCATGAATCATCCATTCCCGAATAGCATGCACTTTATAGTTGGCACATCGGTCAGAAGAATTGAAATGTCTAAGCCATTCTGTTCCGTGAAATAGATACGGTATGTTTTTAGGACAACGAAAGTCATCGAGATGATGATATTATTGTGTATTATCTTTGATTGTAAAAAACGTTTTTTCTCAAAACCCTTCACAAACACATATTTATATATACGTGTATGTGATGTTAACAAAGAAACAAGATTGTCGTACGGTGTCTCTCCTTCGCTCCATCTAAGTCTATGATAATTTGACGTTAACCAGTGGTTTGTCCTAGCGTATTTTGGATTCGTAACGGATGTAGCAGGCGGAGTGTAAAATCCAATGTCTACCAGCAAATCTCAGAACGTCCATGATTGACAGTTCCTTCACAATATATTTTCCGTTGTCATCGAAAAAGCACTGGAAGTCAATTATAACTGCAGTGTTATCCATAATACTGTAAGACAAAGAAACCACACATTACAAACTCTATATATATATATTATGTTTAAACATACAAATATCGTTGCGATATTAATATACAAACTTACGTTTACAGACGTCTGGACTGAAGCGTCGAGAGACATCAACTGACGAAAGAAAAAAGTGTTGGGGGGTACTAAACATGGAGACAAATTTTTTTAGCAGGTGGGGAGGTGTCGTCATCGTTCTCCATGTTGATGCGGCTTATTCGATAATGACCGTATGCAAGTGTATTACGACCATTGACTAGTATATAGCGCTTATCATCATATGGTGACAACGCCTGCTTATTTACGCGCATCGTGTACAGCGTATGATGATCGCTACGTAAACAAAGCGCACTGGTAGAAAACTGACAATGATCAGTGAGACACTTGCGATACATATCGTGTCGTAGACTCCTCTTAATCACAACTCGAGGTACACCTTTACATACACGTTTTTGACACTCTTTGGTAGGATCTTCGTGGGCCACAAGGAACGAATAACATTTCGCTCGGAGACCTACGAATTCTCTAATAGGACGACCACACGTTTCATCCTTGAACAGTCCGACAACCTTTTTGTTTCTAAGGCTATAACAAGGATGAGACGTAGGGTAATCCGATGTGTCAAAAACGTGTAGGTCCTTCTTCATGTCTGCATACAAGTCAGATGTTTGAATACTATACATAAGAATGTCTGTATCTGTCATTAGCAATCTAACGTTACGGCCGTACTTGCCGACAGCATAACGATAATGAAAGTCGTACATTATTGTTTTGCTAACGTCAAGCACCGTGAAGCCGACATACACGGGACGGGAAAGAACGATGGATTTTTTACGGAGTGAGAGCCCCACCAGATCGTTCGTATAACGAATCATACGTTTCAGCCTAGGTGTGGAAACTAGTTTTGAAGCCGTCGTTCATCTGAGACTAGTTCAAAGTCTATATGTTTCCGTACGTTCTCCAGCGACTTGCCGTATACGGCGTTGTTCATCAGTTTGAAAAGGTCTTTTTCAAAGCTGTTGACGGCTGCTTGCCTCTTGCGGGTGTTGAAATCGATAAACGGTTTCAACCAAGCGCTTTGCTTAAAACACAACACCCTATGAGTCGCTTTCAGCTCTAAACCAAGACTTGAATACAATTTCAAATGTCGATAATGGAGAACGTAATTTTGTTTGTCCTCCAAAGTCGTTAACAACTTCTCTACGGATGACCCTGATTCGTTATACGATGTGTACCCTGATTATATACTCTCGTGTAAATGTGTGGAAAAGGGAGAAAGGATATCGGGTGTTACGCGCTGGCGCACAGGTGCAAGCGGGTAGTCGGAATGCAGGTCGTGTAGTGTATTAGGATAGTGTAGGTCGACTTCGAGGATGTACCCGATGTCGGAATCATCACTCACATTACGTACGTCCAAAGACTCGATTTCATTACGATCGAGCCATCGGAAGTCTGCGTAAGGGAGTGGTTCCGACATGGCTGCACCGTATAGATTGTTACAGTCCGTATACAGAATGAAGGAGGTCGGTTTCGAAACATCGTACTGATCTGGGATCAAAGGGTTGTTAGCGACGGCATGACGGTTGGATATCATCGCGACGCCTCCGCGGATCCCAGACTCTACAAACAGATGTTGATTTATATCTATCAACAGCTCTAATTCGACCCCTGTCATTTTTAGCATAGCGTTCCAAGCGAGTCCGGGAAGCGAGTAAAAATGACATGGGTCCAAGCAGTAATCACGTAAGGCCATGTCTCGAAAACTTTCAAAGACATCGGCCAGCAGGATTACGTCTCTCAACAAATACAGATCATGGTAATCTCCAAACGTACGCAGATTGAATGCACTCCACACGTTTTGTGCGTGCTCGTAATCTGCGTCCGAAATAGACGATTCCATCAACCGGTTATCAAAGTGTTCACGAGCGGGTAGACTTGTTTCGTTGAACCGATCAATACTGTCAACGTACTCGTAAGGGTATACCCCCTTGCGTACGAGCAGATTGGTCTGTTCGTCGAAACCTCGTCTAAGCATTTCCTCTCTAAGCAAAGGAAATTGGCTCCCGGACGTGGACAGATTGGTAACGAGTGTGTCCAGAGAGCGATTAAGAAATTGAAAAGAGTCTACTAAACGCAAGGGACCCAGGGAGAACGATACGTAACGCTCACTAGATGTTGCAATGCAGGATACGTGTTGGTCCTTATATTTTCCTAAACCCTGCATTAAGTGGTGACAGTCGTAGCCACGAAGGTTGTAAAAGAAGACGGGGATATGACGCGGCATCTTGTAGCTCAGATTACAGCTATTGTGGGTTGCTCCCAAGAATTTCCCCGTAAGATGACAATGATTGCGTACCTTGTCATCGTCTGTCAAAGGGCGCTCACACAAATGACAAACGGTGGCGTTAGTGCACACAACATTGTCATCATCGGACATAATTAATTGTACGTTATGTTGTACTACCTTCATCATATCCTCGACGTCTTTCATCAACCACGAGAAGAAAGTGTCTACAACGTTTTCACCACGATATACTTTAACCTCTCTCCAGAGACTGTGAGCGTGATCAACAATAGCATAGGAGAAACCTGACGGAATATGCATCGCTTCGTATGATGTGGACGATACAGGAGGAGAAGGTATTTTCTGGCGGACACCACTGCTATCAACTGAGTAGAAGTCACCTAAATCTTTCACTGTCGTTGGGGTGTCGTTACCTGGTGAACACGATTGAAGGGGGTTGATAAGGGACTCGAAGTCGGCGTAGACGGTAAAGGGTACTTTGAGACAGTGTGCGTAATTTTTAAATGACATAAACTTCTCCTTCTCTGTGGGCATTTTGGTTTTCTGTTCACCATAAGGTGTACAGTAGGGGAGATGTTCGGACAGACCATGTTCTGTGGAGAAACGATGCAGGCAGTAGTCGCAGTAAAATGATTTATTGCTACATTGTGTTAGGGAAAATAACAATCTATTAATTCTACTGATAAGACAGTAGTGTTTTCGGCTATTTGTATCGGACAGAAGCAAAAGATTAACATGATGTAATCTGTCCTTATTGGGGGTAATTCTTAACGGATAAACCTCATTTTTTGATTCGTTTCTGATATTGTCTTCTACATCATAGCCGAAAACGTTTATAGAAATGTTGGGATTCTGTGTTTCAAATTTAGAAAGTGAGTTTATAGAAACAGGGTACTCGATACCGGACATATTTATTGTGTTTATGAATGAGATGTAGTTTGAAATAAATTCTTTATTCCTTTGTTGAGGGTGTATGTGGGCTAGAACAGACCATAGAAAACACATTTCATCTTGGGAGTTCTTGATGTTGACTACTGCCTTGGTGACTGCAAGTTTTCGCGGGGTAGGAATGCAGGAGGACGCTGCTAGAGGCCGGTACCGTCCAACAACCAGTTCCAGCTTCAGTACAGCGTCCACCGACCATCCGCTCCCGTCACGGGTAAAATTGGATATGCTATTCGTGATTTTTTCGTATGATTCGTCTAGTAGACAGTTCAACTCGTCGTTGTCGTCCGTGAGCAACGTACGACAACGTCCGTGGAAGACGGCGTCTTTGGTTACCTCTTTTTCTTCGCCGCTGTCACCATCTAACACAGTTTTAGTGAAACGTATCCTGCACGCAATATGCCATTTGATACTACGTAAACGTGCTTGTTCTGCCAGAATATCCTTGCACAATAAAGGTCGCACCTCAGTCATTATCGATAATATATCTTGATCTCCCGTGTCCGTGTACACGGGCAGGTAATTAAATGTTGTGAGGGATCCTCTAATACTGGTGTTTCGTACGATATAAAATCGTGTCATAACTGAAACAATAGAAACATATGTATTAGCTAATAGGAATGATGAATAACACACACACACACACACACACACACACACACACACACACACACACACACACACACACACACACACACACACACACACACACACACACACACACACACACACACACACACACACACAATTCATGTTTGTGGTAAATAAATAGATAGTACACGTTAGTAATACGTTATTTTATTGCAAACTGTGAAGATGGCAGCTACTCCTGATTTTAGCATTGAAAGTGAAAGAAGAAAATCGTTCAAGTATAGGGTGACGTTTGTCAGCCCCGACGAGTTAGCGTTTGCCGGGTTTTACTACTATCCACTAAATTATGATGTTTGTGGACATAGTATGTCATTCATAGACGATAGAGTTAAATGCTTTTGTTGCGGAATTGAATTAGGTCATTGGAGAGAAGGTGACATACCTATGGTGGAACATGAAAAATTTTCTCCGCCATATCAATTTCTAAACAACGTCAAGAGACTATCTTGTACATGTTAGACAGAGTTGGATCATATGTTAATTCATATCAAACAAGTTTGGTTTGCTGCATAATTATAGAGAGAGACAATTGGTATTTAAATTTTTACCTTGTTGAGGATGTTCCTGTTACTGCTGATGTTGTTGTTCAGGATTCTGCTGAAGGTCGGACTGATGATGATATTCAGACGAGAGAGTGAATACTGAAAAACAAAGAAACTGTTATATATATATATATATATATAGTATTTTTAACGCTGGTATTATGTTAGTGTATCTTAAACCATGAACAACGCACGCAAGACTAAAGCTCTAGAGCTACACAGAGCAGCGAGAAGGAATTTCGTTAGGCGCGCGGTTGAATTGAAGGGTCTACACGACTTGTACCAGGCGGATCTTTTGGAGATGATACCATACGCTCGAGTGAACAAAGGGTACAAGTACATGATGACAGTGATCAATGCGTTTAGCAGGTACGCGTACGCTGTACCATTGAAAACAAAGACAGGAAAAGAAGTAAAGCACGCACTAGAGCCTATACTAACTGCTAATCGAATGAAATATTTACAGACGGACAACGGGAAGGAGTATTACAACAGCACAGTACAAGCGTTGCTAAAAAAGTATAATGTGAAACATTACTCAACCTATAGTGAGAAAAAAGCTTCCATAGTGGAACGTTTTAATCGCACACTGAAGACACACATGTATCGAGCTTTCAGCGAACAAGGACACTACCGCTGGTTGGATCTACTACCTATATTACTGAAATCGTAAAACAATACCACACACAGAAATATTGGTATGAAACCTAGTCAAGTGAATGACGCCAACGAACATATAGTGTTGGAACGAATAAGGAAGAACACAGCGCCTAAAATCAGTCCAACGAAAACCACCCAAATTTAAAGTCGGTGACCGTGTTCGTATAAGTAAGCACAAAATGACGTTCGCCAAAGGTTATACGCCAAATTGGACTAACGAAATATTCACTGTGGATAAAGTACAATCCACTACCATCCCCGTCACTTATCTGCTAAAAGATCATCTAAACAAAGTGTTGAAAGGTGGTTTTTACGAGCACGAGATTAGTAAGTCCAAAGTCGGCGACGTATACCTAGTGGAAAAGGTGTTACAACGCAAAGGTGACAGAGTGCGTGTTCGTTGGCTCGGTTTCGATGGTAAACACGATGCATGGATACATAAGAAAGATCTAATATAAAAAGGTGACAGCACATGCTGAAAACAGTATGCTTTCGGTATTCACAAAGATGAAGATTGTACAGCAAGCAAACAAATTACCAATAAAGGATATGGACTTTCTGGCTGGTGACGAAGGCAGTGTTAAACGTAAACATGGTCCGCTATTACCGAACAGTATTCGCTGTATCGTTACAGGCCCAAGTTCCTGTGGGAAATCCAATGTGCTATTCAACCTACTGTTTGATGCCAACGGTCTACGTTTCCGCAACGTATACGTGTTTTCAAAATCACTATTTCAACCAAAATACAGAATGCTAGAAACAGTGATGAAATCACTCGCTGATGAAGGTTTAGGTTATACGCATACGCATACAGCGAGAACGAGAAGTCCCACTACCGAGTGAAATCACTGGTCTCGACTCTGTTATCGTATTCGATGACGTATCGTGTGAAAGACAAAACAATATTCGAAAGTATTTTGCTATGGGGAGACATAGCGGTGTGGACACATTCTATCTATGTCAGACATATAGCCAGATACCGAAACAATTGGTGCGTGACAACGCTAACTTGTTGATATTGTTCAAACAAGACGATCTAAATTGACGACATGCATACAACGATCATGTTAACATGGATATGAAATATGATGCTTTCAAAGACGTCTGCACGGAAGCGTGGAACGATCGTTATGGATTTCTAGTTATAGACAAAGACTCGTCAATAAATGAAGGTAGATATAGAATCGGCTTTGATCGATTCATAATTGTTTCCAGCGAAGTATAAAAGTGGTTGCAAATGTAGTAATGTAATCAGTCCTCTTGCTAACACGCGATGGCGATGAATAAGGAGGAACGACTTACGTATGATATAGATACGATAAGCGACAACATAAGTAAAAAATATCATGCATTACAACACGGTGTAATACACTTTTAAATAGGCCTTAATAAAAGTTCACGTTACTATTATACATACTACACTCGGCCTACGAGCATGTGAAAAGTAAGAGTTTATCAAGCTAATTTACCCAATGACAATATTAATATTTATAACATACTAATTATCAGCAACAGAATGTAACAATTACTTTAGTGTACCGACTCTTAAAAATTATCCCAGGGCGCCAGTAATAAATAAACACAATTTGACTGTTATTAATTAAGTTTTTAATAACTAATTTGTATTTACATATTACAAAATTTGTAGATCATTACCTTTAATAAGTTTGCTATAAAATTTGTTTGTGCTTATTTCTTGGCTATGAATTCTTTGACTAATTGAGTCACCAAGTATGAGTTACATACATTTAAATTTAATAGACAATAGTACAATAAGTGTTCATTTTATTATTTACTTGCACGTTGAATCCACTCTGCGCCGCGATGTAATCAATTCTACACGTTCCAGGCAGGTCGCCGACGTTAATCGTTGAGCCCTTATCCTTGTTAGTTTTGCACTAATTTATACATTTGTTTCACAGGTATTAAACACCATTCACTTTGACAACTTAGTGATAACTACACATGTGCCGTATGCTAATACACTTGTTGAATACACAGTATATTCTTTTACAAAGCTAAGTGCGTCTAACACCAGATTAATAACTGCTTATTGATCGACCGTCCCGCACCATGACGTTGACACATTTAAATCGCAATGTATTTCGATTTAACGATTGATGCTGTGTTAAGTAAAACTTGGATATGTTACCCGATTTTAACTTATCTTCTCTAACTTCTCTGCACGTTATTCTTGTAAACGATTATTAAATGTTTATAATATGTAGCTTTCACAATACTTAATATCTCGTTACCGTGACTGACTTACGTGGCGGTTGAAATATACTTAATCAAATTACTGAGAAATTATTATTGCAACTAATACGAGTCTAATATCTGAAATCTCTCCGTTGACTACCCTAACTTCTTACACTCCGTATTTTTATATTTCGCTAAAACTACCCACACTCAATATCGACAAACTACACGCCTATTGGTCTGACTTACCGCTAAATTCAAAACTACCCAATCTGTTTAACGCAACAGCCCGCGCAAAAAATGACGCTATCCGCTATTCGTCCACAAAATGCGCGTGAACACGTGGTATGAAACTTCGCGTCACCTTCCCTTTCACACATACTCTCTCTCTCTAAAATATAGCTCCCTTTTGTTAGGCGCACTTAACTTTTACAACCTTAGTAAATGTTTCTTACACCCTAGCAAAATAATACAGTTCTATGACGGTCCGACCCGTCCGTGACAAAATATAAATTCTTAGCCGACATACTGGCGTCAACGCAAGGTCGTCTTTTGAATAGCTATCGCTCTTTACTACATATTTTAATGTTTTCTTACTTCTAAAGAAAACCACCGCTTTCTATAAATTTACATTTCTCCCTGGGTACCATATGACTTTGTCCCCGTAAAATTGTTAAGAATACAATTTTCCGTGATATCGTCCCCCGATAGAATCATATCAAAATTTTAATAAAATTTGGGATTGATTCTATTGATGAGTCCCTAATCCCCTGCTAAAATTTTATATTACTAACAATAATTTGTTTAACCCTTGCTATACTCTAGATTTGTTTGTACATCACATTATATTAATTACTTTTAATTTATTTAACATAACATGGTAATATTAGTTAGTTTACGATCTGTTGTTATACCCTAAGTGTCAACGGCATTTCAAGGTTTGTTTACATACAGACTCTCCGTCCCACCCTTGACAAACTGGTCAAACAACTACTTTTAAAATATTTTGCTTTACTCTCCCTTTCATCTCAACACATGTTACAATGACATTTTGCCCTTACATCTGTTTACGTTCTACTTCCCTTAACTTACTCTTACAATGTAGTACATTCATAATAACTACGCTAATATCTTTTGGAATCCTTATACAATTTAATAATTAACAATGATTATCTTATTTATTACAACAGTATTCGAATCTTACAATTATTACATATGTAGACGTTGTGTGCTATTACAATCTGTTTAGTATCTATGTAGTATCAGTGTTCATGTGTGTAGTAATGGGTCTTTGCTCATAATACGGTTTTAATTGTCGTATATTAAAATTTCCTCTGATACATCCTGGTCGTCGTGCGTCTTCTAGCTGGTAGGTTGCTGTTCCGAGTTCCTTTGTTATTTTATATGGTCCTTCAAATAAATTGCAAAATTTCCCTATTATCTTCTTGTTAATATCTGAGATTGGATACGCGCGTAGCAACACCTTATCTCCTATTTGGAATTTTGAAATCTGATGAGCAGCGTTGATTCGATTTGTCCTTTTTTCTCCCTTTTCTTTTATGCGTAAGTAAATATTATGATAATTAATTGGTTGGCTTGTCGGCATCATTTCCTTGTCAAGATATTTGGTCCAGTCCCGCTCCGGTTTTCTTCCCCACTGTGCCTCGTACGGGGTGGTTTCAATTGTCTCATGGTATGTTTGATTTATACATGCTTCAACTAGATTAAGAAATTGTGCCCACTTTGTGTGTCTTTCGGAGGTCAATGCCCTAAACATGTTGCCTAATTGTCGATTGATCCTTTCGGCCAAATTAGTGCACGGATTGCGAACAGCGGTATATTTTGGTTTAATACCCATCTCCGTCAATGCTGTAAACCATCGTTGACTGGTGAACTGTGTACCGTTGTCAGTCAGTACTGCTGATGGCCTTCCCATTTCTTCACAATACAATTTAATTTTATTTATAGTGGCGGTTGTGGTGGCTTGCCTTAATTTATATAATTTTACATATTTGGTGAAGTTGTCAATCACAGTGAGTATGTACCTGACCTTGCCCGTGGATACCGGTAATGGTCCATAGTAGTCAATACTAACTAGTTCACTCTTGTTTTGGGGTATGACAGGCTGCGTTTCGCCTACCATTCGTTTAAAATGGTCCTTGCTTTTCTGGCATATTTGACAAGTTTTCGTAATTAATTTGGTAATCTTATTAACTGAGTTCCCCGTGAAATTTTCTTTGAACAGTTGATATGTACGCCGATTTCCCACATGACTGTATGCCTGATGTAGTTCAGCAATCATATTGTGGCAAAGTTCATTGGTCAACATAAGTTTCCATATCCCTTTTTCGCTTCGGTATAATTTGTCATTGTGCCAACTGTATTTTTGGGCAAGTTTATGTTGTTTATTGGCTCGTATTACGTCGATAATTTGCTTCAATTTCATGTCGGCTAGTTGATAACTTCTTATATTCTTGAGCTGCTCCTTAGCCTCCTTACTGATGCGGATGTTGATAAGATTGATCTCTAACTCCTCGGTTCGATCGATTGGTTGTTCCTCGTCCATGTCTTCAGGATGCCTGCTCAGGATGTCCGCCACGATGTTATCTCGCCCTTTGCAGTGAATGATGTCGAAATCATACTCCTGTATAGCGAGAATCCATCGCGTTATGCGGGAGTTATTTAGGTGGGACTTTTTTATGAATATTAACGCCTTATTGTCAGTAATGATTGTAAAAGGCTTACCCAGTACGTAGGTCCTAAATTTTTGCAAACAGTATACAACACTCAGTAGCTCTAATTCTGTGGTGAAGTAATTACGCTCAGCTCCCCGTATCACGCGGCTTGTGTATGCGACTACTCCAATGTCGTTATTCTCGTCTAGCTGGTAAAGCTGGCCTCCTAGCGCATAACTACTCGCATCCGTCTGTAGGTAGAAACGCTTGTTGGGGTCAGGATGCTTAAGAACCACTGATTCGATGAATAATTCCTTGACTCTCTCAAAATGCTGATCCATTTCCTTTGTCCATTTAAACGTGGTATTCTTTTTTAATAAGTTTAACAACGGTTGCGTCGCTTCGGCGTATTTATTGGTGAATCGGTTGTAAAAATTGGTTAAGCCTAGAAATCCTTTAAGTTGTTTTTGATTCTTTGGCTTCCGAAATTCCTGAATGGCTCTAATCTTATCTGGTGCGGCGGTAATACCCTCTGTTGTTAAGCGATATCCCAGGTAATCAATCTCTTTACGAAACAGCTGCGATTTTTTAAAGTTGACAGTTAAATTAGCTTGTTTGATGTCATGTAATAATAATTTTAAGTGCCGTAGGTGCTCTTCCACGCTATCCGAGATACATAAGCAGTCATCTACATATAAGATCGTAAATGCCTTCACTTCTTCCGACAATACTCGGTCCAAACCACGTGTTAAACTTGCTAGGCTAGTCTTCAATCCGAACGGCGTCACTGTGTACCGATAGCACTTGCCTTCGTACAAAAACCCAGTAAAATCTCTACATTCCTGATGCAATGGGATTTGCCAAAATGAGCTACGGAGGTCAATTGTGGACATGACTTTAATGTTACCACATTTTGCCAGTATCTCGTTAATTGGAATGGCTCCCTCATGGTCTGGAACTGTTACTGAATTCAGCTTACGGGCGTCCAAACATAATCTAACCGTCTGGTCTTTCTTTACGACAGTAACCATAGGGTTGACGTATGGACTCTGGGCCCTTTCAATAACACCATGCGCCTCCATTTTCTGGATTTCTGCCTTCACTGCTTCCTTGTATCTCATCGGAATCGGCCAACCTTTCTGACAGTAGGGTGTCCGATCGGTGACTTCGAATTTATGTTGATACGAGTTAATCCTACCTGGCATATCCCGGAATACCATTTTATTATCCATCAAAATATGCTTTAGCTCGCTCCGTTCAGCTTCGGTGATGTCTGTGATAGTTTGTACCTTCTGTCCAATCAATTCTTTGATCTCTTCATCGGCAGATGCGAGTTCTACTCGTAGTATCTCCGCTGTAGTTCCTTCCTGGTTTTGGTCTCCCTGAATGATTAATCGTTTGTTGTTCAGGTCGATCACACACCCATTTTCTTCCAATAACCCTATGCCTAAGATACAATCTTTTATTAATTCTGGGACAACTACGAAGACACTATCGACTCTTAAACTTTCGATTTGGACAGTTAATAGGATTTGTTGTGTAACCCTTTTTGACTTATTGCCGGTTGCACCCTTAATTACGGTATTCGACAATTTTAACATTTCTAGATCACCCAATTCCTTTTTATTGTCTTTAAACCACTGTTCTGAGACAGCGTTTAATTGGCTCCCGGTGTCCAATAAGGCGCATGTAGACACACCGTTCAACGAGACACTTACTTCCGGACATTTATTAACTTTACATATTATGTTGACATCATCATCATCATCCATTAAATCATCTCTTAAATCTAGAAAAGTAGTGTTAATATATTTACTAATATTACTTAAGTCTACTTCATATTTACAAAACTTAGCTAGTTTTTTGGCATAACGGTATTAATTTTGTTACCGTTCGCACCGCTGGTCGATGGAATAGGTTCGTTCTCATTTTTAAACTTGTTTGTTCGTTTGGGGTAGTGTGAAGTGACTGGCCTACTTTCACTTTCATTTGTGCGCCCGTGCTCAGCTGGTCGCTCTCTCTCCTCTTCACCCCTCGTCCATGATTTACGATCTCGCCGTCCGTCATAGTACCCTCGGCTCGCCTCTCTGTTGTCACTTCTCAGACTCATAAATTCTAACAAGACCTGCTCGAATTCATTGATTGTCACTACACCACGAGTAATTATCGCAACTCTTATTTCATGCGGATAATGTTTAGTAATTTTTCTAATTAAATACTTATCAGGTATTGGCGGAATTAATTGACGATTTTCTAACAGTTTACGCTCTAAATACTGGATCATGTTCATTCCATTCTCGGCGTGATACCTTCCGAATTCCAGTTCATTGCGTACTCTCTCTTGGATGACGTCATTCCAATATTTACTTATAAATGCGTCAGTGAAGTCCACAAAATTGTTAATGTTATCTTTTACTAACCTCCACCACACTGCTGCCTCTCCTTCAAGATGTCTTGCTATCCACTTGATGTTTCCAGCATCTTGATAATGTTCTCTGAATATTTCATTCAATTCTTTAATAAATTCCATCGGGAAATCACCCGTGCCATTATATTTTATGTCCTTCACCTGTTCGTTTGTCAGGCTCCGATTACATGGTGTGTTGCTTATTGACGCTAGTTTAGTTCGTACTTCCTGTTGTATTTGTTGTAATTTAAGGTGTGTCTCGTCAGACTTGCTGTTGATTTTAGTTTCCAACTCTTTCAGTTTTTCGACCTTTAATTCATTTATAGCTGCCGTGTTATCTGCACATCTTTGATTGTTTACACTTACTGTTTCAATAATTATTTCCAAATTATTATTGTATTTTTCGTCAAGTTCTTTAATTTGTTGTTTTGTATTGGCACTAATCTCGGTACTAATCTTATCACAATTTTCTTCGATCTTATTATCAATATCTACTCTAAACTCCTGGAGAATTTTTTGGTTATTTGCTCTCTCTTGATTGAGTTGCGTGAATACTTCGTTTCTTAGTTCCATATTTTGTTTGTGCATCTGCTCTGATAATTGTTGCATTTGTTGTTTGTGTTGTGTCCCTTGTTGTGTTAGCTGTTGTGTTGTTTTTTCCGCCAGTTCTTTTATTTGTTCTTTTGTTTCTTTCGATTGTTGTTCAAGTCGTTGTGTTTGTTGTAATAGTTGTTCTTTTGTTTCTTTCGATTGTTGTTCAATTCGTTGTGTTTGTTGTACTAGTTGTTGGAGTATTGTACATATATCGGTGTCTTTGTTTTTCTCTGGTAATGTCTGATATACTGGTCTCTCTCTAACCTCTACTAGTGTTTCTTGTGTAATATGTTGTGTTTCTGCATTTTCTTCATTCAGTCCCCGCGTCCTTGACTCTTCATTCCCCATTGAAATGTGTGCGATCGTCTGCGAATCTCCTATCTGATCGTTTATATCGAAGTCCATTTCGTTACCGTGGGATGTTGTTTCTGTATTCATGTTATTGTTTTCTCCGTGCGTGTTGTTCTGTGTGTTAATGTTTTTCCTACTCTTACTCCGCGTAATCATACAACTATATCTTATATTATCGTTATTCTTAATTCTATTTTATTTTTATTTTACTATTCTATTAGTGACTCAATAGTCCCACGTTCCGGGCGACAGAATGTAATACACTTTTAAATAGGCCTTAATAAAAGTTCACGTTACTATTATACATACTACACTCGGCCTACGAGCATGTGAAAAGTAAGAGTTTATCAAGCTAATTTACCCAATGACAATATTAATATTTATAACATACTAATTATCAGCAACAGAATGTAACAATTACTTTAGTGTACCGACTCTTAAAAATTATCCCAGGGCGCCAGTAATAAATAAACACAATTTGACTGTTATTAATTAAGTTTTTAATAACTAATTTGTATTTACATATTACAAAATTTGTAGATCATTACCTTTAATAAGTTTGCTATAAAATTTGTTTGTGCTTATTTCTTGGCTATGAATTCTTTGACTAATTGAGTCACCAAGTATGAGTTACATACATTTAAATTTAATAGACAATAGTACAATAAGTGTTCATTTTATTATTTACTTGCATGTTGAATCCACTCTGCGCCGCGATGTAATCAATTCTACACGTTCCAGGCAGGTCGCCGACGTTAATCGTTGAGCCCTTATCCTTGTTAGTTTTGCACTAATTTATACATTTGTTTCACAGGTATTAAACACCATTCACTTTGACAACTTAGTGATAACTACACATGTGCCGTATGCTAATACACTTGTTGAATACACAGTATATTCTTTTACAAAGCTAAGTGCGTCTAACACCAGATTAATAACTGCTTATTGATCGACCGTCCCGCACCATGACGTTGACACATTTAAATCGCAATGTATTTCGATTTAACGATTGATGCTGTGTTAAGTAAAACTTGGATATGTTACCCGATTTTAACTTATCTTCTCTAACTTCTCTGCACGTTATTCTTGTAAACGATTATTAAATGTTTATAATATGTAGCTTTCACAATACTTAATATCTCGTTACCGTGACTGACTTACGTGGCGATTGAAATATACTTAATCAAATTACTGAGAAATTATTATTGCAACTAATACGAGTCTAATATCTGAATCTCTCCGTTGACTACCCTAACTTCTTACACTCCGTATTTTTATATTTCGCTAAAACTACCCACACTCAATATCGACAAACTACACGCCTATTGGTCTGACTTACCGCTAAATTCAAAACTACCCAATCTGTTTAACGCAACAGCCCGCGCAAAAAATGACGCTATCCGCTATTCGTCCACAAAATGCGCGTGAACACGTGGTATG
Source organism: Magicicada septendecula (assembly GCA_034769895.1). Lineage (NCBI taxonomy): Eukaryota > Metazoa > Arthropoda > Insecta > Hemiptera > Cicadidae > Magicicada > Magicicada septendecula. The sequence goes on from CM068372.1 coordinate 245,822,645, forward strand.
AAACTTCGCGTCACCTTCCCTTTCACACATACTCTCTCTCTCTAAAATATAGCTCCCTTTTGTTAGGCGCACTTAACTTTTACAACCTTAGTAAATGTTTCTTACACCCTAGCAAAATAATACAGTTCTATGACGGTCCGACCCGTCCGTGACAAAATATAAATTCTTAGCCGACTTACTGGCGTCAACGCAAGGTCGTCTTTTGAATAGCTATCGCTCTTTACTACATATTTTAATGTTTTCTTACTTCTAAAGAAAACCACCGCTTTCTATAAATTTACATTTCTCCCTGGGTACCATATGACTTTGTCCCCGTAAAATTGTTAAGAATACAATTTTCCGTGATAACGGTATCAGAGAAAGCGACGAGAAGTTCAGAAAAAATTACAGACCGATTCTGGAACCGTTAGAAGCTATTTCACGAAAGTTAAGTGGTGATATGATGGAGGAGGAGGAGGAGGAGGAGGAGAAGCAGCAGATAAAACAAGAAGAGCCTACACAACACGTAATAACTGAAAACGAAAGTGGCACGCAGAGTCATAACGCTTCTCATTTCAGTGACGATAGCGCATGGAACCCTAACGCTTCACATTTCAGATACGATTCATTAGCAAACAAATATATGCGTTTGTGCGAATCGGCTGACTGTAAACGGATTATAGATCGTATGTATAATTAAGTACTTTATTCTTGTTAAACCATAAAACATTGCAGGTAAACTACCCCTTTCTCTTAACCGATATTCACCAAAACCAACAGGCCTTCAGTCCTCTACAATTCAGGGATGCATGCAAAAAATAATTGATTCTATTTGAGTGTGCGTCAGTTATCGTTCCTCATGGAAACATTTCTCTTGTTACAACATACAATGTTACAGGTAAACTACCCCTTATCCTTAACTGATCTTAACCAAAATCAATAGGTCTTGAGTTCTCTACAATTCAGGCATGCTTGCAAAACTTTATTTGATTCTAATTGAATGTGCGGCAGTTATCGTTCGTAAGAAAAAATTACCGTTGTTAAAACATAAAATGTTTCTGGTAAACTACCCCTTTCTCTTAACCGATTTTCTCCAAAATCAATAGACCTTCAGTCCTCTACAATTCAGGGAAGCATGCTAAAAAATATTTGATTCTGTTTGAATGTGCGGCAGTTATCGTTCGTCATGGAAACATTTCTCTTGTTACAACATAAAATGTTGCAGGTAAACTACCCCTTTCCCTTAACCGATCTTCACCAAAACAATAGACCTTGAGCTCTCTGCAACTCAGGAAAGGGTTCAAAAAATTAGTTGATTCTCTTTGAATTTTCGGCAGTTATCGTTCGTCACACAAAAACTTACCTTTGTTAAAACATAAAATGTTGCTGGTAAACTACCCCTTTCCCCTAACCGATCTTCACCAACACCAATAGGTATTGAGAACTCTACAATACAGGGCTGTATGCAAAACATCATTTGATTCTGTTTGAATTTGCGGCTGTTATGGTTTACTATAAAAAAAAATTACCCTTGATAAAAAACCGTTGCTGGTAAACTACCCCTTTCCCTTAACCGATCTTCACCAAAAACGACAGGTCTTGAGTACTCTACAATTCAGGCCTGCATACATACAATTATTTGATTCTGTTTGAATTTGCGGCTGTTATAGTTTGCCATAGAAAACATCCTTGATAAAACATGAAACGTTGCTGGTAAACTACCCTATTTCATTAACCGATCTTCACCAAAAACAAAAGGTCTTGAGAACTCTACAATTCAGGGCTGTATGCAAAACATCAGTTGATTCTCTTTGAATTTACGGCAGTTATCGTTCGTCATAGAAAAAGTACCCTTGTTACAACATAAAACGTTGCAGGTAAACTACCCCTTTCCCTTAACCGATCTTCAACAAAATCAACAGACTTTGAGTTCTGTACAATTCAAAGGGTATGCAGAAGAATAGTTGATTCTGTTTTAATGTACGGCAGTTATCGTTCGTCAAAAAAATATCGGTATGGAGACCCATACATGACTTCCATGTTCTAAGATTTATATTTAAAATCATATTCGAAATGAAATATTTCAATAGAAACTACTTCTTTCTATTGCTTCAGCCGTAACCACAGTACTGTGATCACTAACGTATACCACCTCACGTTTTCGCACTCGATTTTCACTGATGATGGCAGTCGATGTCACTGCCGAAACGTCTGGTTTTGCAGAAAAACATTGGACTACGGATAAACAGTCCGGTAAGGAATTTTAACAAGAAACTACTTCTTTGTTGCTGATAAAGTAGTACACATATAAAAAATTCTCCCCTCCCTCTTCAACTATAATTTTCATTAATAGAAAATTAACCCCACCCCGTTCAACTAGCCTCCTCATTTATAGATATTTCATCTACGTTTCTACAGTGGATTATTATGAGCTTCCTATCAGGATACTTTGTTTATGACAATTAAGTTCTTTATTCTTGTTAAACCATAAAACATTGCCGGTAAACTACCCCTTTCTCTTAACCGATCTTCACCAAAATCAACAGGCCTTCAGTCCTCTACAATTCAGGGATGCATGCAAAAAATAATTGATTCTATTTGAGTGTGCGTCAATTATCGTTCGTCATGGGGACATTTTTCTTCTTACAACATAAAAAGTTACAGGTAAACTACCCCTTATCCTTAACTGATATTCACCAAAATCAACAGGTCTTGAGTTCTCTACAATTCAGGCATGCTTGCAAAATTTTATTTGATTCTATTTGAATGTGCGGCAGTTATCGTTCGTCAGAAAAAATTACCGTTGTTAAAACAAAAATGTTTCTGGTAAACTACCCCTTTCCCTTAACCGATCTTCAACAAAATCAACAGACCTTGAGTTCTCAATAATTCAAAAAGGTATGCAAAAACGTAGTTGATTCTGTTTGAATTTACGGCAGTTATCGTTCGTCATATAAAAAATTACCCTTGTTAAAACTTAAATGTTGCTGGTAAACTACCCCTTTCCGTTAACCGATCTTCACCAACACCAACAGGTCTTGAGAACTCTACAATTCAGGGCTGTATGCGAAATATTGTTTTATTCTATTTGAACTTGCGGCTGTTATCGTTTACCATAGAAAATACCTTTGTTAAAACAAAAAACGTGACTGGTAAACCACCCCTTTCCCTTAAATGATCTTCACAAAAATCAACACACCTTCAGTCCTTCACTATTGATGAACGTATGCAAAACAATATTTGATTCTGTTTGAATGTGCGGCAGTTATAGTTCGTCAAAAAAAATTACCATTGTTAAAACATAAAATGTTGCTGGTAAACTACTCCTTTCCCTTAACCGATCTTCACCTAAATCAACAGACATTGATACCTCTACAGCTCAGGTAGGTATGCAAAACATTATTTGATTCCGATTGTATTTACAGCAGTTATCATTCGTCAAAGAAAAAATTACCCATGTTAAAACATAAAACGTTGCAGGTAAACTACCCCTTTCCCTAGCCCGATCTTCAACAAGAACAGTAGTTCTTGAGAACTCTGTAATTCAGGGCTGTATGCAAAATATTGTTTTATTCTATTTGAATTTGCGGCTGTTATCGTTTGCCATAGATAATACCCTTATTAAAACAAAAAACGTGGCTGGTAAACTACCCATTTCCCTTAACCGATCTTCACCAAAAACAATAAGTCTTGAAAACTCTACAATTCAGAGTTGCATGCAAAAATTATTTGATTATGTTTGAATTTGCGGCAGTTATCGTTTGCCATAGAAAATACCCTTGTTAAAACATAAAACGTTGCAGGTAAACACCCCTTTCCCTTAACCGATCTTCGCCAAAAACAATAGATCTTCAGAACTCTACAATTCAGGGCTGTATGCAAAACATTATTTGATTCTGTTTGAAGTTGCGGCTGTTATCGTTTGCCATAAAAAGTACCCTTGTTACAACATAAAATATTGCCGGTAAACTACCCATTTCCCTTAACCGATCTTCACCAACACCAACAGGTATTGAGAACTCTACAATACAGGGCTGTCTGCAAAACATCATTTGATTCTGTTTGAATTTGCGGCTGTTATCGTTTACCGTAGAAAAATATCGGTATGGAGAACCATACATGACTTCCATATTCTAAGATTTATAATCTGAAATATGCTTGCCTGCCAAGCACGATATATTTTCTAATATATACATAATTTACATTAAAATGAAAAAATTATAATTTTATTGCCTGGCAACAAAATTATTTTATTTTCAACAATTACCATTGTTTGAAAAAGTTTAAATGAATTTTCAAGTACTTTACTCTTGTTAAAACGTAAAATGTTGCTGGTAAACTACCCCTTCCCCTTAACCGATCTTCACCAAAATCTAATGGCCTTGAGTCCTCTACAGTTCACTGTCGTATGCAGAAAATTATTTCATTCTGTTTGAATTTGCGGCTGTTATCGTTTGCCATAGAAAATACCCTTGTTAAAAAAATGTTGTTGGTAAACTACCCCTTTCCCTTAACCGATCTTCACTAAAAACAATAGGTCTTGAGAACTCTACAATTTAGGGCTGTATGCAAATAATCTTTTGATTCTGTTTGAATTTGCGGCTGTTATCGTTTGCCATAGGAAATACCCTTGTTAAAACATAAAACGTTGCAGGTAAACACCCCTTTCCCTTAACCGATCTTCGCCAAAAACAATAGATCTTCAGAACTCTACAATTCAGGGCTGTATGCAAAACATTATTTGATTCTGTTTGAAGTTGCGGCTGTTATCGTTTGCCATAAAAAGTACCCTTGTTACAACATAAAATATTGCCGGTAAACTACCCATTTCCCTTAACCGATCTTCACCAACACCAACAGGTATTGAGAGCTCTACAATACAGGGCTGTCTGCAAAACATCATTTGATTCTGTTTGAATTTGCGGCTGTTATCGTTTACCGTAGAAAAATATCGGTATGGAGAACCATACATGACTTCCATATTCTAAGATTTATAATCTGAAATATGCTTGCCTGCCAAGCACGATATATTTTCTAATATATACATAATTTACATTAAAATGAAAAAATTATAATTTTATTGCCTGGCAACAAAATTATTTTATTTTCAACAATTACCATTGTTTGAAAAAGTTTAAATGAATTTTCAAGTACTTTACTCTTGTTAAAACGTAAAATGTTGCTGGTAAACTACCCCTTCCCCTTAACCGATCTTCACCAAAATCTAATGGCCTTGAGTCCTCTACAGTTCACTGTCGTATGCAGAAAATTATTTCATTCTGTTTGAATTTGCGGCTGTTATCGTTTGCCATAGAAAATACCCTTGTTAAAAAAATGTTGTTGGTAAACTACCCCTTTCCCTTAACCGATCTTCACTAAAAACAGTAGGTCTTGAGAACTCTACAATTTAGGGCTGTATGCAAATAATCTTTTGATTCTGTTTGAATTTGCGGCTGTTATCGTTTGCCATAGGAAATACCCTTGTTAAAACATAAAACGTTGCAGGTAAACACCCCTTTCCCTTAACCGATCTTCGCCAAAAACAATAGGTCTTCAGAACTCTACAATTCAGGGCTGTATGCAAAACATTATTTGATTCTGTTTGAATTTGCGGCTGTTATCGTTTGCCATAAAAAATACCCTTGTTACAACATAAAATGTTGCCGGTAAACTACCCATTTCCCTTAACCGATCTTCACCAACACCAATAGGTATTGAGAACTCTACAATACATGGCTGTCTGCAAAACATCATTTGATTGTGTTTGAATTTGCGGCTGTTATCGTTTACCGTAGAAAAATATCGGTATGGAGAACCATACATGACTTCCATATTCTAAGATTTATAGTCTGAAATATGCTTGCCTGCCAAGCACGATATATTTTCTGATATATACATAATTTACATTAAAATGAAAAAATTATAATTTTATTGCCTGGCAACAAAATTATTTTATTTTCAACAATTACCATTGTTTGAAAAAGTTTAAATGAATTTTCAAGTACTTTACTCTTGTTAAAACGTAAAATGTTGCTGGTAAACTACCCCTTCCCCTTAACCGATCTTCACCAAAATCTAATGGCCTTGAGTCCTCTACAGTTCACTGTCGTATGCAGAAAATTATTTCATTCTGTTTGAATTTGCGGCTGTTATCGTTTGCCATAGAAAATACCCTTGTTAAAAAAACGTTGTTGTAAACTACCCCTTTCCCTTAACCGATCTTCACTAAAAACAATAGGTCTTGAGAACTCTACAATTTAGGGCTGTATGCAAATAATCTTTTGATTCTGTTTGAATTTGCGCCTGTTATCGTTTGCCATAGGAAATACCCTTGTTAAAACATAAAACGTTACAGGTAAACTACCCCTTTCCCATAACCGATCTTCACCAAAAACAACAGGTCTTGAGAACTCTACAATTCAGGGCAGTATGCGAAACATTATTTGATTCTGTTTGAATTTGCGGCAGTTATCGTTTGCCAAAGAAAAAAATTTCCCTTGATAAAAAAACCGTTGCCGGTAAACTACCTTTTTCCCTCAACCGATCTTCACCAAAAACAATAGGTCGTGAGTACTCTACAAATCAGGGCGGTATGCAAAAAATTATTTGATTCTGTTTGAATTTGCGGCAGTTATCGTTTGCCATAGAAAAAAATCTACAGACACACACACAGACACACACACAGACAGACACACACACAGACACTTTTCGGAAAACGACTTTTTTTCATGTTTTGAGTGTAGTAGAATCAGAATCTGCAATAATCTCGAACACGATTTTTTTTGCCATCACCATACTCCATTCCTTAAGGAATATGGAAGTAAAAATTACCGTTGATAAAAACCGTTGCTCGTAAACTACCCCTTTCCCTTAAACGATCTTTACCAAAATCAACAGATCTTGAGAACTCTACAATTCAGGGCAGTATGCAAAACATTATTTGATTATGTTTGAAATTGCGGCTGTTATCGTTTGCCATAGAAAATACCCTTGTTAAAACATAAAATGTTGCACGTAAACTACCCCTTTCCCTCAACCGATCTTCCCCAAAAACAATAGGTCGCGAGTACTCTACAAATCAGGGCTGTATGCAAAAAATTATTTGATTCTGTTTGAAGTTGCGGCTGTTATCTTTTGCCATAGAAAACATCCTTGATAAAACATAAAACGTTGCTGGTAAACTACCCCTTTCCCTTAACCGATCTTCACCAAAAACATTAGATCTTTAGTACTCTACAAAACAGGGCTGTATGCAAAAACTTATTTGATTCTGTTTGACTTTGCGGCTCTTATCGTTTGCCATAAAAAAATATCGGTATGGAGAACTATACATGACTTCCATGATCTAAGATTTATATTTAAAATCATATTCGAAATGAAATATTTCCATAGAAACTATGCCTTTCTACTTATTGCTTCAGGATTAACCACAGTACTGTGGTCACTAACGTATACCACCTCACGTTTTCGCACTCAATTTTCACCGATGATGGCAGTCGATGGCACTGCCGAAAAGTCTGGTTTTGCAGAAAACATTGTGCCGTACCTAGGAGTACGGCATGTAGTAGTTATATGGATTCGGGGCGATAATTATGCAGTTGTGTAGTTCGCCTTGGACAGTGGACTCTCCCGACATCTATGAGACGTTACGGCAAGCGTTTGTTCGATTGAATCGGTTGCTTTCGTTGGTTTGCGTATGTTGGCGCTATCTGTCTGTGACTACGGGATTCTGTACCTTTTGTTCCCGCTGCTAAAGGGAGTCTGCTGAACTTTGTCGTGGTTTGTAGGCGCCTTTGGAAATCGGTCGGTTAATTATCAGCTGTGGAGTGAGATTGTTTCGGACTCAAGTAGTGGGTTGGCCTATGGTTTTTTTTTCGTTGAGTGGAAAGTTGCGTTTTTGACTCGATGGGTTGGTTCCGCTCAGCTGTTCTCATCAGGAGCTGATCACGACCACGTGTTGGGCTCATTGTGTAGAGCTGAAAAGTTTTGTGTTTTTTTTTTTTATGCCGGCGTTTTTTTCGAAATGATTATGTCAGGCTGAGGGAACAGTGTGCCAGGGGGTCCCTGGGGGCCGGCGTCCGTGATCCTGTGAAGACCGGGATGTTAAATTGTGTGATATACGTGTGTGAGTATTGAGGAACACAGCACGCGTGATTATGCACGCACTATGAACAGGTATGGAGAAATAAAATTTATTAAATTTTGCCCTGGGACTTTATGGGTCGAGTGGGGTCTGGCTGATTTTTTAACACTACAAAAAAAAGAAAAAACATTTTTTTTACCTACAAAAAAAATAAAATAAAAAAATAAAACTTAAGAAAATGTGTTAGTTATTGGCCAAGATGTTCATTTGGCCTAGTGGGGCAAAATTCAGCGGAGTTACTTAAATGCTCGTATTCCGTGTGTGCATGTAATTGTCTTGTGTTGTCCATATACGCATGCAATGTTCAGTACAATTTTTCCCTATAATCTGTGTGGAACTTATACGGTGGCTGTTTTTTTTATTGGAACGTGTAATTCTGGTTGTAAAAAGAGTTTCAGTCCACCTACATTTGTAGCAACACATTACCTTGTGCTAGAACAGTAATTCCGAAGTATTCAACCTATTAAATAAAAATGACTGAACTCTTGTACAAGAGGAAATTTTTTACTATTTATATATTTATAATGTTTGTAGATGTATATGCTCATAATGTTATGCACCACATATTTTTACCTTCTGAGAGATATATGTAACTGATTATCTGAGTTTTTTATATGATTGTGCACTCTGAAATCTGTGAGCTGTGGTGCTACACCAATTTATGCAAGTTAGGGCAAGGTGAGCACATGCACTTGTGAGTTCCACACAAGTATATAATGATCTATCTTTGGTTGCATGATAATTTCTTAATTTGATGATTCGCCTTTCTAGCGTTTGATTTAGATTTCAGAGGGCGCATGTTGTTATGCAATATAATTGTTTAAATTGTTGTGGCTTTACTGAGGTTGTACGATAGAATTGCTTGTGACAGGGTTTAGAAAGTTGTTTATATTATTGAAAGCTGCATGTTAATGGTGATCAGTATGCCATGTAAGAGACTTTAAATGTTCTATATATTTTGTATAGTTTTCAGTATTCCATGTAAGAGATTTTAAATGTTGTTATATATTTTGTATAGTTTCAGTATGCCATGTAAGAGATGTTAAATGTTCTATATATTTTGTATAGTTTTCAGTATGCCATGTAAGAGATTTTAAATGATTTATATATTTTGTATAGTTTTCAGTATGCCATGTAAGAGATTTTAAATGTTTTATATATTTTGTATAGTTTTCATGGAATATTTCTTGAATATTGAATATTGAATACTTTTACATTTTAAATTTTGAATACCCTGTCATAGTTTTTAAATATTTACATATTTTCCATAATTCTAATGGAATAACTTACAGCCTGTGTTTTTTTATGAAATTTCTTTGTCACAAAACAAAAAAAAAGATAGCCTCAATAAACTTGTTATTGTTGAAATTTTAAAATTGAGGTCGCCTCATTCGTCCAATTCCCCCAATGACGTAGCATGTGGATGTTCTTCCACTAGGAGGCCTCTCCTAGTTCAAGTGAACAAGTGAGCCGGTCATCAAGGTAAGTTGTAGTTATTTTGAAATTTTTTTTTGGATGTCAACTTAGAAAGTTTAAAATTTTGTTGGGACGTCATGGGTGATGAGCGGTTCAACATTGGACTACGGCTAAAGAGCCCGGGAAGCAATTTTAACAAAAAACTACTTCTTTGTTGCCGATAATGTAGTACACATATAAAAAATTCTCCCCTCCACCTTCAACAATAATTTTTAATAATAGAAAATTACCCCCACCCCGTTCACCTAACCTCTTAATTTATAGATATTTCATCTACGTTTCTACAGTGGATTACTATGAGGTTCTTATCAGGATACTTTATTTATAAAAATTAAGTACTTTACTCTTGTTAAATCATAATATGTTTCAGGTAAACTACCCCTTCCTCTTAACCGATCTTCTCCAAAATCAATAGACCTTCCGTCCTCTACAATTCAGGGATGCATGCAAAAAAATATTTGATTCTGTTTGAATGTGCGGCAGTTATCGTTCGTCATGCAAACATTTCTCTTGTTACAACATAAAATGTTGCAGGTAAACTACCCCTTTCCCTAAACCGATCTTCACCAAAATCAATAGACCTTGAGCTCTCTGCAACTCAGGAAAGGGTGCAAAAAATTATTTGATTCTCTTTGAATTTTCGGCAGTTATCGTTCGTCATAAAAAATTACCCTTTTTAAAACATATACGTTGCTGGTAAACTACCCCTTTCTCTTAACTGATCTTCAACAAAATCAAGAGACCTTGAGTTCAGTAACAATTATTTGATTCTGTTTGAATTTGCGGCTGTTATCGTTTGCTATAGAAAACACCCTTGATACAACATAAAACGTTGCTGGTAAACTACCCTATTCCATTAACCGATCTTTACCAAAAACAATAGGTCTTGAGAACTCTACAATTCAGGGCTGTATGCAAAACATTAATTGATTCTCTTTGAATTTACGGCAGTTATCGTTCGTCAAAAAAAAATACCGTTGTTAAAACATAAAACGTTAATATTATATGATTATGTTTGATTTGCGGCTGTTATCGTTTGCCATAGAAAATACCCTTGTTAAAACATAAAACGTTGCACGTAAACTACCCCTTTCCCTTAACCGATCTTTACCAAAATCAACAGATCTTGAGAACTCTACAATTCAGGGCAGTATGCAAAACATTATTTGATTATGTTTGAATTTGCGGCTGTTATCGTTTGCCATAGAAAATACCCTTGTTAAAACATAAAACGTTGCACGTAAACTACCCCTTTCCCTCAACCGATCTTCACCAAAAACAATAGGTCGCGAGTACTCTACAAATCAGGGCTGTATGCAAAAATTATTTGATTTTGTTTGAATTAGCGGCTGTTATCGTTTACCATAGAAAAAATTTACAGACAGACACACACACACGCAGACACACAGACACACAGACACACACACACACACACACACACACACACACAGACACTTTTCGAAAACTGATTTTTTCATATTTTGAGTGTAGTACAATCATATTCTGCAATAATCTCGAACACGATTTTTTTTGCCATCACCATACTTCCATTTCCCTAAGGAACATGGAGGTAAAAATTACCCTTGACAAAAACCCGTTGCAAGTAAACTACCCCTTCCCCTTAACCGATCTTCACCAACACCAATAGGTATTGAGAACTCTACAATACAGGGCTGTCTGCAAAACATCATTTGATTCTGTTTGAATTTGCGGCTGTTATCGTTTACCGTAGAAAAATATCGGTATGGAGAACCATACATGACTTCCATATTCTAAGACTTATAATCTGAAATATGCTTGCCTGCCAAGCACGATATATTTTCTAATATATACATAATTTACATTAAAATGAAAAAATTATAATTTTATTGCCTGGCAACAAAATTATTTTATTTTTAACAATTACCATTGTTTGAAAAAGTTTAAATGAATTTTCAAGTACTTTACTCTTGTTAAAACGTAAAAGGTTGCAGGTAAACTACCCCTTCCCCTTAACCGATCTTCACCAAAATCTAATGGCCTTGAGTCCTCTACAGTTCACTGTCGTATGCAGAAAATTATTTCATTCTGTTTGAATTTGCGGCTGTTATCGTTTGCCATAGAAAATACCCTTGTTAAAAAAATGTTGTTGGTAAACTACCCCTTTCCCTTAACCGATCTTCACTAAAAACAATAGGTCTTGAGAACTCTACAATTTAGGGCTGTATGCAAATAATCTTTTGATTCTGTTTGAATTTGCGGCTGTTATCGTTTGCCATAGGAAATACCCTTGTTAAAACATAAAACGTTACTGGTAAACTACCCCTTTCCCTTAACCGATCTTCACCAAAATCAACAGATCTTGAGAACTCTACAATTCAGGGCTGTATGCGAAACATTATTTGATTCTGTTTGAATTTGCGGCTGTTATCGTTTGCCAAACAAACAAAATTACCCTTGCTAAAAAAAAACCGTTGCCGGTAAACTACCCCTTTCCCTCAACCGATCTTCACCAAAAACAATAGGTCGTGAGTACTCTGCAAATCAGGGCTGTATGCAAAAAATTATTTGATTCTGTTTGAATTTGCGGCAGTTATCGTTTGCCAAAAAAAAAATCTATAGACACACAGACACATAGACAGACAGACACACAGACAGACAGACAGACACACACACAGACACTTTTCGGAAAACGACTTTTTTTCATGTTTTGAGTGTAGTAGAATCAGAATCTGCAATAATCTCGAACACGATTTTTTTTGCCATCACCATACTTCCATTCCTTAAGGAATATGGAAGTAAAAATTACCGTTGATAAAAAACCGTTGTTGGTAAACTACCCCTTTCCCTTAAACGATCTTCACCAAAAACAATAGGTCTTTAGTACTCAAGAAATTAGGGCAGTATGCAAAATATTATTTGATTATGTTTGAAATTGCGGCTGTTATCGTTTGCCATAAAAAATACCCTTGTTAAAACATAAAACGTTGCCCGTAAACTACCACTTTCCCTCAACCGATCTTCCCCAAAAACAATAGGTCGCGAGTACTCTACAAATCAGGGCTGTATGCAAACAATTATTTGATTCTGTTTGAATTTGCGGCTGTTATCGTTTGCCATAGAAAACATCCTTGATAAAACATAAAACGTTGCTGGTAAACTACCCTATTCCATTAACCGATCTTCACCAAAACCAAAAGGTCTTGAGAGCTCTACAATTCAGGGCTGTATGCAAAACATCAATTGATTCTCTCTGAATTTACGGCAGTTATCGTTCGTCATAGAAAAAATACCCTTGTTAAAACATAAAACGTTGCCGGTAAACTACCCCTTTTCCTTAACCGATCTTCAACAAAATCAACAGACTTTGAGTTCTGTAGAATTCAAAAAGGTATGCAGAAGAATAGTTGATTCTGTTTTAATGTACGGCAGTTATCGATCGTCAAAAAAAAAAAAAATTAATCTTGATAAAACATAAAATGTTGCTGGTAAACAACTCTATTCCCTTAACCGATCTTCACCAAAACCAACAAGTCTTGAGAACTCTACATTTTAGGGATTTTAGGGCTGTATGGAAAATATTATATGATTCTGTTTGAATTTGCGGGTGATATCGTTTGCCATATAATATACCCTTGATAAAACAAAAAACGTGTCTGGTAAGCTACCCCTTTCCCTTAACCGATCTTCACCAAAAACAAAAGATCTTTAGTACTCAACAAAACAGGGCTGTATGCAAAAACTTATTGGATTCTGTTTGACTTTGCGGCTCTTATCGTTTGCCATAGGAAATTATCGGTATGTAGAACCATACATGACTTCCATGTTCTAAGATTTATATAAAATCATATTCGAAATGAAATATTTCCATAGAAACTATGCCTTTCTACTTATTGCTTCGGCATTAACCACAGTACTGTGGTCACTAACGTATACCACCTCACGTTTTTGCAGTCGATTTTCACTGATGATGTCAGTCGATGGCACTGCCCAAAAGTCTGGTTTTGCAGAAAACATTGGACTACCGCTAAAGAGCCCGGGAAGCAATTTTAACAAAAACCAACTACTTTGTTGCCGATAACGTAGTACACATATAAAAAATTCTCCCCTCCACCTTCAACTATAATTTTTAATAATAGAAAATTACCCCCACCCCGTTCACCTAACCTCTTCATTTATAGATATTTCATCTACGTTTCTACAGTGGATTACTACGAGCTTCTTACCACGATATTTTATTTATAAAAATTAAGTACTTTACCCTTGTTAAATCATAAAATGTTTCCGGTAAACTACCCCTTTCTCTTAACCGATCTTCTCCAAAATCAATAGACCTTCAGTCCTCTACAATTCAGGGAAGCATGCTAAAAAATATTTGATTCTGTTTGAATGTGCGGCAGTTATCGTTCGTCATGGAAAGATTTCTCTTGTTACAACATAAAATGTTGCAGGTAAACTACCCCTTTTCCTTAACCGATCTTCACCAAAACAATAGACGTTGAGCTCTCTGCAACTCAGGAAATGGTGCAAAAAATTATTTGATTCTCATTGAATTTTCGGCAGTTATCGTTCGTCATAAAATAAATTACCCTTGTTAAAACATAAAATGTTGCTGGTAAACTACCCCTTTCCCTTAACCGATCTTCACCAACACCAATAGGTATTGAGAACTCTACAATACAGGGCTGTATGCAAAACATCATTTGATTCTGTTTGAATTTGCGGCTGTTATCGTTTACTATAGAAAAAAAATTACCCTTGATAAAAAACCGTTGCTGGTAAACTACCCCTTTCCCTTAACCGATCTTTACTAAAAACGACAGATCTTGAGTACTCTACAATTCAGGCCTGTATGCAAACAATTATTTGATTCTGTTTGAATTTGCGGCTGTTATAGTTTGCCATAGAAAACATCCTTGATAAAACATAAAACGTTGCTGGTAAACTACCCTATTCCATTAACCGATCTTCACCAAAAACAAAAGGTCTTGAGAACTCTACAATTCAGGGCTGTATGCAAAACATCAGTTGATTGTCTTTGAATATACGGCAGTTATCGTTCGTCATAGAAAAAATACCCTTGTTAAAACATAAAAAGGTTGCCGGTAAACTACCCCTTTCCCTTAACCGATCTTCACCAAAAACAATAGATCTTTAGTACTCCACAAAACAGGGCTGTATGCAAAAACTTATTTGATTCTGTTTGACTTTGCGGCTCTTATCGTTTGCCATAGAAAAATATCCGTATGGGGTACCATACATGACTTCCATGTTCTAAGATTTATATTTAAAATCATATTCGAAATGAAATATTTCCATAGAAATTATGCCTTTCTACTTATTGCTTCAGCATTAACCACAGTACTGTGGTCACGGGTGGAACGAAAAAATCAAGTTTAGATTTTTAATTTGTAATAGCGCGGAAAAGTTGCCTTTTGGTGTAGATAAGATAAAAAAAAGATATGAAAAATATTGGAGCACGTCTTGAGGTGCCGCAAGGACGATAAATTTTCATAAAATTGCAATTTTCGCTACATTTTTAAGTTTTTTTAAGAAGTTGTCAAAAAATTTTTTTTAATTTCAAATACTGTCAAAAAAGTAGTTTTTATATCAAAAAAGACATACAATTTTTTTTTAACTTTTTGGATTATGTCTTGAGGTGCCGCAAGAGCGGTAAAATTTTATAAAAACACACTTTTGTAATTTTTTCAAAGAATTTTACTTGTCTCGATTATGCAATAAAAAGTTTCAAATAGGTGTTTTAATATGAATAGAAAGATAAAAACAGTTTAACTATTGTATCAGAAATGGTTACTGACGACAATGACAGCGCTGAAGAGGCAAACCAACCAGGTCCTTCAAATATACAAGAAGAGATAAATCTACCGGGCCCTACAAAACTGAAAAAAGAGAAAAAGATAAGCACTCAAATGCGTATTAAATTGCCATCTGTAGCTTCCATTTGTGACCGTACCGGAATATCAGATAGAGCTGCTGCAGCTATAGCTAGTGCTGCTTTACAGGACTTGGGTGTAATCACAGGGGAAGACAAAACCAAAGTAATAGACAGGATGAAAATTAGACGAGCAAGATCAAAAATCGAAGAGATCTCATTAATGACAGTCTTTATGATCAGATAACCGAAAATAGAGGATTGTTTTTTGATGGAAGAAGAGACAAAACAATTGTTCAAGAAAAGAAAGGAATTAAGTTGTACAAAAAAGTTATTTCAGAATAGCACGTTTCACTAATAGAGGAACCAAACTCAAAGTTTATAGGCCACGTAACACCTAAATCTGGCACTGGAAAAGACATAGCAGACAGTATACTGGAGTTTCTTGAAGATAGAGAACACAATGAACAACTTTTGAACTTTACTGCTATTGGGTGTGATGAAACCGTTGTAAACACTGGACATAATAATGGTGTGATTTCTTTGATGGAAAATGAAATAGGAAGACCTTTACAATGGTTAGTTTGTTTGTTCCATGGAAATGAGCTACCTTTGCGACATCTTTTTTTGGTCATTTAGATGGTAAAACGAAGGGACCCAATGAGTTTAAAGGCGAAATAGGTCAGCAGCTGGAAAACTGTGCTAATCTTCCTGTGGTTACTTTCTTGCCGATTGAAAATAACCTTCCTCTTTTGGAGAACATAAATGATTTAAGTACAGATCAGAAGTATTTATTGGATATGTGTATCGCTGTATCAAGTGGAAATTGCTCACTAGATTTATCTTTAAGAAACCCTGGAAAACTTGCTCACTCCAGGTGGCTTACATTAGCAAACCATATAATTAGATTGTATGTGGCAACTGAAAATCCAACTGAAAACCTTAAGACTCTGGCTGAGTACATTGTGAAAGTGTATGCACCTGTGTGGTTTAACATTAAGTTAAAACCTTCATGTACTTATGGTTCCAAACATCTGTTTAAGCTTATCTCATATTCACGCTATCTCTCTGATGATTTCAAGAACGTTCTAGACCCGGTTATTCAAATAAATGGATACTTTGCTGCTGCAGAAAATCTCCTTTTGTCCATGCTATGTGATGAGCGCAAAAATGTAAGAGAACTTGGTTTACGACGTGTTTTAAAAGCAAGAACAGAAAGTAGAGGCGGAGTCAGGAAGTTTAAAGTTACAAAGATAACCTTTGACACAAAGGATTACATCGACATGATCTCATGGGCTGAAAATGACGTAACTGAACCCCCCTTGGTAAAACATGTTTCCATTGACTCTCTCAAAGACTTTATACGGAAGACATCTGAAGCTCAACCAAATAGTAAAGTGGACCCGCATATCGACTTTCCCCGGCTTTCTTGTCACACGCAAGCAGTGGAAAGAGCTGTGAAACTGGTGACCGAATCGACTCAAAATGTCTGTGGTTCAATCGCAAGAGAAGGATATATAAGAGCAAAAATTGACTCACGTGAGAACATGCCAAAATTTGATACAAAAAAACAGTTTAATGTGTCAATGAAGTAGAAACAAACATTTTGCAGCTGTAAGATTTGTAATTATTAAGGGTTTTTTAAATCATAAAAAATGAACTTTCAATGTCTTTAAAGTGTATTATGATATTTTTTTACGTGTGCTCTAATAAAAAAAATATATAATTGATTTGACGAGCTTTTATTTCAACCTTATTTACTACTATTTGTAACAACCAAAATGTTCGCAAAAGTTTCACAATTATCAAAAATACAAAAATTTTGACATTAAAAAATATTTTTTTATTATTATTATATTTTGTAATTAATAATTTTTTCCAATTCTAATGCTTATATATGTATTTACAACTATCTTTTGTAACATTATATGTACGAGAAAACCATAAAAAATAATTTATCAAAGTTTATAATTTTTCAATTTTTTTAATTTTTTTACAAATTTTAAGCTCTTTGCGGCACCTCAAGATGTTGTAGAATAGCAACAAATTTTTGTTTTCTTCTTTTTGAACCTAAAAGGCAACTTTTCCCCACTATTACAAAACTAAAAAAAAAAAATAAAATAAAAAAAGGCCATTTTCGTTCCACCTCACGTTTTCATGCTCACTAACGTATACCACCTCACGTTTTCGCAGTCAATTTTCACTGATGATGGCAGTCGATGGCACTGCCCAAAAGTCTGGTTTTGCAGAAAACTTTGGACTACCGCTAAAGAGCCCGGGAAGCAATTTTAACAAAAACCAAATACTTTGTTGCCGATAACATAGTACACATATAAAAAATTCTCCCCTCCACCTTCAACTATAATTTTTAATAATAGAAAATTACCCCCACCCCGTTCACATAACCTCTTCATTTATAGATATTTCACCTACGGTTCTACAGTGGATTACTACGAGCTTCTTATCACGATATTTTATTTATAAAAATTAAGTAATTTACCCTTGTTAAATCATAAAATGTTTCAGGTAAACTACCCCTTTCTCTTAACCGATCTTCTCCAAAATCAATAGACCTTCAGTCCTCTACAATTCAGGGAAGCATGCTAAAAAATATTTGATTCTGTTTGAATGTGCGGCAGTTATCAATCGTCATGGAAACATTTCTCTTGTTACAACATAAAATGTTGCAGGTAAACTACCCCTTTTCCTTAACCGATCTTCACCAAAACAATAGACCTTGAGCTCTCTGCAACTCAGGAAAGGGTGCAAAAAATTATTTGATTCTCATTGAATTTTCGGCAGTTATCGTTCGTCATAAAAAAAATTACCCTTGTTAAAACATAAAATTTTGCTGGTAAACTACACCTTTCCCTTAACCGATCTTCACCAACACCAATAGGTATTGAGAACTCTACAATACAGGGCTGTATGCAAAAAATCATTTGATTCTGTTTGAATTTGCGGCTGTTATCGTTAACTATAGAAAAAAAAATTACCCTTGATAAAAAACCGTTGCTGGTAAACTACCCCTTTCCCGTAACCGATCTTCACCAAAAACGGCAGGTCTTGAGTACTCTACAATTCAGGCCTGTATGCAAACAATTATTTGATTCTGATTGAATTTGCGGCTGTTATAGTTTGCCATAGAAAACATCCTTGATAAAACATAAAACGTTGCTGGTAAACTACCCTATTCCATTAACAGATCTTCACCAAAAACAAAAGGTCTTGAGAACTCTACAATTCAGGGCTGTATGCAAAACATCAGTTGATTCTCTTTGAATTTACGGCAGTTATCGTTCGTCATAGAAAAAATACCCTTGTTAAAACATAAAACGTTGCATGTAAACTACCCCTTTCCCTTAACCGATCTTCAACAAAATCAACAGACTTTGAGTTCTGTGCAATTCAAAAAGGTATGCTGCAGAATAGTTGATTCTGTTTTAATGTACGGCACTTATCGATCGTCAAAAAAAAAATTACACTTGATAAAACATAAAATGTTGCTGGCAAACAACCCTATTCCCTTAACCGATCTTCACCAAAACCAACAAGTCTTGAGAACTCTACATTTTAGGGCTGTATGCAAAATATTATATGATTCTGTTTGAATTTGCGGGTGTTATCGTTTGCCATATAAAATACCCTTGATAAAACAAAAAACGTGTCTGGTAAGCCACCCCTTTCCCTTAACCGATCTTCACCAAAAGATCTTTAATACTCAACAAAACAGGGCTGTATGCAAAAACTTATTTGATTCTGTTTGACTTTGCGGCTCTTATCGTTTGCCTTAGAAAAATATCGGTATGGAGAACCATACATGACTTCCATGTTCTAAGATTTATATTTAAAATCATATTCGAAATGAAATATTTCCATAGAAACCATGCCTTTCTACTTATTGCTTCAGCATTAACCACAGTACTGTGATCAATAACGTATACCACCTCACGTTTTCGCAGTCGATTTTCACTGATGATGGCAGTCGTTGGCACTGCCCAAAAGTCTGGTTTTGCAGAAAACATTGGAGTACAGCTAAAGAGCCCGGGAAGCAATTTTAACAAAAACCTACTTCTTTGTTGCCGATAACGTAGTACACATATAAAAAATTCTCGCCTCCACCTTCAACTATAATTTTTAATAATAGAAAATTACCCCCACCCCGTTCACATAACCTCTTCATTTATAGATATTTCACCTACGGTTCTACAGTGGATTACTACGAGCTTCTTATCACGATATTTTATTTATAAAAATTAAGTACTTTACCCTTGTTAAATCATAAAATGTTTCCAGTAAACTACCCGTTTCTCTTAACCGATCTTCTCCAAAATCAATAGACCTTCAGTCCTCTACAATTCAGGGAAGCATGCTAAAAAATATTTGATTCTGTTTGAATGTGCGGCAGTTATCATTCGTCATGGAAACATTTCTCTTGTTACAACATAAAATGTTGCAGGTAAACTACCCCTTTCCCTTAACCGATCTTCACCAAAACAATAGACCTTGAGCTCTCTGCAACCCAGGAAAGGGTGCAAAAAATTATTTGATTCTCATTGAATTTTCGGCAGTTATCGTTCGTCATAAAAAAAATTACCCTTGTTAAAACATAAAATTTTGCTGGTAAACTACCCCTTTCCCTTAACCGATCTTCACCAACACCAATAGGTATTGAGAACTTTACAATACAGGGCTGTATGCAAAAAATCATTTGATTCTGTTTGAATTTGCGGCTGTTATCGTTTACTATAGAAAAAAAATTACCCTTGATAAAAAACCGTTGCTGGTAAACTACCCCTTTCCCGTAACCGATCTTCACCAAAAACGACAGGTCTTGAGTACTCTACAATTCAGGCCTGTATGCAAACAATTATTTGATTCTGTTTGAATTTGCGGCTGTTATAGTTTGCCATAGAAAACATCCTTGATAAAACATAAAACGTTGCTGGTAAACTACCCTATTCCATTAACCGATCTTCACCAAAAACAAAAGGTCTTGAGAACTCTACAATTCAGGGCTGTATGCAAAACATCAGTTGATTCTCTTTGAATTTACGGCAGTTATCGTTCGTCATAGAAAAAATACCCTTGTTAAAAAATAAAACGTTGCATGTAAACTACCCCTTTCCCTTAACCGATCTTCAACAAAATCAACAGACTTTGAGTTCTGTGCAATTCAAAAAGGTATGCAGCAGAATAGTTGATTCTGTTTTAATGTACGGCAGTTATCGATCGTCAAAAAAAAAATTACACTTGATAAAACATAAAATGTTGCTGGCAAACAACCCTATTCCCTTAACCGATCTTCACCAAAACCAACAAGTCTTGAGAACTCTACATTTTAGGGCTGTATGCAAAATATTATATGATTCTGTTTGAATTTGCGGGTGTTATCGTTTGCCATATAAAATACCCTTGATAAAACAAAAAACGTGTCTGGTAAGCCACCCCTTTTCCTTAACCGATCTTCACCAAAAACAAAAGATCTTTAGTACTCAACAAAACAGGGCTGTATGCAAAAACTTATTTGATTCTGTTTGACTTTGCGGCTCTTATCGTTTGCCTTAGAAAAATATCGGTATGGAGAACCATACATGACTTCTATGTTCTAAGATTTATATTAAAAAACATATTCGAAATGAAATATTTCCATAGAAACTATGCCTTTCTACTTATTGCTTCAGCATTAACCACAGTACTGTGGTCAATAACGTATACCACCTCACGTTTTCGCAGTCGATTTTCACTGATGATGGCAGTCGTTGGCACTGTCCAAAAGTCTGGTTTTGCAGAAAACATTGGAGTACAGCTAAAGAGCCCGGGAAGCAATTTTAACAAAAACCTGCTTCTTTGTTGGCGATAACGTAGTACACATATAAAAAATTCTCGCCTCCACCTTCAACTATAATTTTCAATAATAGAAAATTACTATAATTTTCAATAATAGAAAATTACCCCCACCCCGTTCACATAACCTCTTCATTTATAGATATTTCACCTACGGTTCTACAGTGGATTACTACGAGCTTCTTATCACGATATTTTATTTATAAAAATTAAGTACTTTACCCTTGTTAAATCATAAAATGTTTCCGGTAAACTACCCCTTTCTCTTAACCGATCTTCTCCACAATCAATAGACCTTCAGCCCTCTACAATTCAGGGAAGCATGCTAAAAAATATTTGATTCTGTTTGAATGTGCGGCAGTTATCATTCGTCATGGAAACATTTCTCTTGTTACAACATAAAATGTTGCAGGTAAACTACCCCTTTCCCTTAACCGATCTTCACCAAAACAATAGACCTTGAGCTCTCTGCAACCCAGGAAAGGGTGCAAAAAATTATTTGATTCTCATTGAATTTTCGGCAGTTATCGTTCGTCATAAAAAAATTACCCTTGTTAAAACATAAAATTTTGCTGGTAAACTACCCCTTTCCCTTAACCGATCTTCACCAACACCAATAGGTATTGAGAACTCCACAATACAGGGCTGTATGAAAAAATCATTTGATTCTATTTGAATTTGCGGCTGTTATCGTATACTATAGAAAAAAAATTACCCTTGATAAAGAACCGTTGCTGGTAAACTACCCCTTTCCCGTAACCGATCTTCACCAAAAACGACAGGTCTTGAGTCCTCTACAATTCAGGCCTGTATGCAAACAATTATTTGATTCTGTTTGAATTTGCGGCAGTTATCGTTTGCCATAGAAAACATCCTTGATAAAACATAAAACGTTGCTGGTAAACTACCCTATTCCATTAACCGATCTTCACCAAAAACAAAAGGTCTTGAGAACTCTACAATTCAGGGATGTATGAAAAACATCAGTTGATTCTCTATGAATTTACGGCAGTTATCGTTCGTCATAGAAAAAATACCCTTGTTAAAACATAAAACGTTGCATGTAAACTACCCCTTTCCCTTAACCGATCTTCAACAAAATCAACAGACTTTGAATTCTTTGCAATTCAAAAAGGTATGCAGCAGAATAGTTGATTCTGTTTTAATGTACGGCAGTTATCGATCGTCAAAAAAAAAATTACCCTTGATAAAACATAAAATGTTGCTGGCAAACAACCCTATTCCCTTAACCGATCTTCACCAAAACCAACAAGTCTTGAGAACTCTACATTTTAGGGTTGTATGCAAAATATTATATGATTCTGTTTGAATTTGCGGGTGTTATCGTTTGCCATATAAAATACCCTTGATAAAACAAAAAACATGTCTGGTAAACTACCCCTTTCCCTTAACCGATCTTCACCAAAAACAATACATCTTTAGTACTCAACAAAACAGGGCTGTATGCAAAAACTTATTTGATTCTGTTTGACTTTGCGGCTCTTATCGTTTGCCATAGAAAAATATCGGTATGGAGAACTAGACATGACTTCCAAGTTCAAAGATTTATATTTAAAATCATATCCGAAATGAAATATTTCCATAGAAACTATGCCTTTCTACTTATTGCTTCAGCATTAACCACAGTACTGTGGTCAATAACGTATACCACCTCACGTTTTCGCAGTCGATTTTCACTGATGATGGCAGTCGTTGGGACTGCCCAAAAGTCTGGTTTTGCAGAAAACATTGGGGTACCGCTAAAGAGCCCGGGAAGCAATTTTAACAAAAACCTACTTCTTTGTTGCCGATAACGTAGTACACATATAAAAAATTCTCGCCTCCACCTACAACTATAATTTTTAATAATAGAAAATTACCCCCACCCCGTTCACATAACCACTTCATTTATAGATATTTCATCTACGTTTCTACAGTGGAATACTTCGATCTTCTTTTCACGATATTTTATTTATAAAAATTAAGTACTTTACCCTTGTTAAATCATTAAATGTTTCAGGTAAACTACCCCTTTCTCTTAACCGATCTTCTCCAAAATCAATAGACCTTCATCCTCTACAATTCAAGGAAGCATGAAAAAAAATATTTGATTCTGTTTGAATGTGCGGCAGTTATCGTTCGTCATGGAAACATTTCTCTTGTTACAACATAAAATGTTGCAGGTAAACTACCCCTTTCCCTTAACCGATCTTCACCAAAACAACAGACCTTGAGCTCTCTGCAACTCAGGAAAGGGTGCAAAAATTATTTGATTCTCTATGAATTTTCGGCAGTTATCGTTCGTCATAAAAAAAAATAACCCTTGTTAAAACCAAAAATTTTGATGGTAAGCTACCCCTTTCCCTTAACCGATCTTCACCAACACCAATAGGTATTGAGAACTCTACAATACAGGGCTGTATGCAAAAAATCATTTGATTCTGTTTGAATTTGCGGCTGTTATCGTTAACTATAGAAAAAAAATTACCCTTGATAAAAAACCGTTGCTGGTAAACTACCCCTTTCCCGTAACCGATCTTCACCAAAAACGGCAGGTCTTGAGTACTCTACAATTCAGGCCTGTATGCAAACAATTATTTGATTCTGAATGAATTTGCGGCTGTAATAGTTTGCCATAGAAAACATCCTTGATAAAACATAAAACGTTGCTGGTAAACTACCCTATTCCATTAACAGATCTTCACCAAAAACAAAAGGTCTTGAGAACTCTACAATTCAGGGCTGTATGCAAAACATCAGTTGATTCTCTTTGAAATTACGGCAGTTATCGTTCGTCATAGAAAAAATACCCTTGTTAAAACATAAAACGTTGCATGTAAACTACCCCTTTCCCTTAACCGATCTTCAACAAAATCAACAGACTTTGAGTTCTGTGCAATTCAAAAAGGTATGCAGCAGAATAGTTGATTCTGTTTTAATGTACGGCAGTTATCGATCGTCAAAAAAAAAAATTACACTTGATAAAACATAAAATGTTGCTGGCAAACAACCCTATTCCCTTAACCGATCTTCACCAAAACCAACAAGTCTTGAGAACTCTACATTTTAGGGCTGTATGCAAAATATTATATGATTCTGTTTGAATTTGCGGGTGTTATCGTTTGCCATATAAAATACCCTTGATAAAACAAAAAACGTGTCTGGTAAGCCACCCCTTTCCCTTAACCGATCTTCACCAAAAACAAAAGATCTTTAGTACTCAACAAAACAGGGCTGTATGCAAAAACTTATTTGATTCTGTTTGACTTTGCGGCTCTTATCGTTTGCCTTAGAAAAATATCGGTATGGAGAACCATACATGACTTCTATGTTCTAAGATTTATATTAAAAAACATATTCGAAATGAAATATTTCCATAGAAACTATGCCTTTCTACTTATTGCTTCAGCATTAACCACAGTACTGTGGTCAATAACGTATACCACCTCACGTTTTCGCAGTCGATTTTCACTGATGATGGCAGTCGTTGGCACTGTCCAAAAGTCTGGTTTTGCAGAAAACATTGGAGTACAGCTAAAGAGCCCGGGAAGCAATTTTAACAAAAACCTGCTTCTTTGTTGCCGATAACGTAGTACACATATAAAAAATTCTCGCCTCCACCTTCAACTATAATTTTTAATAATAGAAAATTACCCCCACCCCGTTCACATAACCTCTTCATTTATAGATATTTCACCTACGGTTCTACAGTGGATTACTACGAGCTTCTTATCACGATATTTTATTTATAAAAATTAAGTACTTTACCCTTGTTAAATCATAAAATGTTTCCGGTAAACTATACCCTTTCTCTTAACCGATCTTCTCCACAATCAATAGACCTTCAGTCCTCTACAATTCAGGGAAGCATGCTAAAAAATATTTGATTCTGTTTGAATGTGCGGCAGTTATCATTCGTCATGGAAACATTTCTCTTGTTACAACATAAAATGTTGCAGGTAAACTACCCCTTTCCCTTAACCGATCTTCACCAAAACAATAGACCTTGAGCTCTCTGCAACCCAGGAAAGAGTGCAAAAAATTATTTGATTCTCATTGAATTTTCGGCAGTTATCGTTCGTCATAAAAAAATTACCCTTGTTAAAACATAAAATTTTGCTGGTAAACTACCCCTTTCCCTTAACCGATCTTCACCAACACCAATAGGTATTGAGAACTCCACAATACAGGGCTGTATGAAAAAATCATTTGATTCTATTTGAATTTGCGGCTGTTATCGTTTACTATAGAAAAAAAATTACCCTTGATAAAGAACCGTTGCTGGTAAACTACCCCTTTCCCGTAACCGATCTTCACCAAAAACGACAGGTCTTGAGTACTCTACAATTCAGGCCTGTATGCAAACAATTATTTGATTCTGTTTGAATTTGCGGCAGTTATCGTTTGCCATAGAAAACATCCTTGATAAAACATAAAACGTTGCTGGTAAACTACCCTATTCCATTAACCGATCTTCACCAAAAACAAAAGGTCTTGAGAACTCTACAATTCAGGGATGTATGAAAAACATCAGTTGATTCTCTATGAATTTACGGCAGTTATCGTTCGTCATAGAAAAAATACCCTTGTTAAAACATAAAACGTTGCATGTAAACTACCCCTTTCCCTTAACCGATCTTCAACAAAATCAACAGACTTTGAATTCTTTGCAATTAAAAAAGGTATGCAGCAGAATAGTTGATTCTGTTTTAATGTACGGCAGTTATCGATCGTCAAAAAAAAAATTACCCTTGATAAAACATAAAATGTTGCTGGCAAACAACCCTATTCCCTTAACCGATCTTCACCAAAACCAACAAGTCTTGAGAACTCTACATTTTAGGGTTGTATGCAAAATATTATATGATTCTGTTTGAATTTGCGGGTGTTATCGTTTGCCATATAAAATACCCTTGATAAAACAAAAAACATGTCTTGTAAACTACCCCTTTCCCTTAACCGATCTTCACCAAAAACAATAGATCTTTAGTACTCAACAAAACAGGGCAGTATGCAAAAACTTATTTGATTCTGTTTGACTTTGCGGCTCTTATCGTTTGCCATAGAAAAATATCGGTATGGAGAACTAGACATGACTTCCAAGTTCAAAGATTTATATTTAAAATCATATTCGAAATGAAATATTTCCATAGAAACTATGCCTTTCTACTTATTGCTTCAGCATTAACCACAGTACTGTGGTCAATAACGTATACCACCTCACGTTTTCGCAGTCGATTTTCACTGATGATGGCAGTCGTTGGGACTGCCCAAAAGTCTGGTTTTGCAGAAAACATTGGGGTACCGCTAAAGAGCCCGGGAAGCAATTTTAACAAAAACCTACTTCTTTGTTGCCGATAACGTAGTACACATATAAAAAATTCTCGCCTCCACCTTCAACTATAATTTTTAATAATAGAAAATTACCGCCACCCCGTTCACATAACCACTTCATTTATAGATATTTCATCTACGTTTCTACAGTGGAATACTTCGATTTTCTTTTCACGATATTTTATTTATAAAAATTAAGTACTTTACCCTTGTTAAATCATAAAATGTTTCAGGTAAACTACCCCTTTCTCTTAACCGATCTTCTCCAAAATCAATAGACCTTCAGTCCTCTACAATTCAGGGAAGCATGCTAAAAAATATTTGATTCTGTTTGAATGTGCGGCAGTTATCATTCGTCATGGAAACATTTCTCTTGTTACAACATAAAATGTTGCAGGTAAACTACCCCTTTCCCTTAACCGATCTTCACCAAAACAATAGACCTTGAGCTCTCTGCAACCCAGGAAAGGGTGCAAAAAATTATTTGATTCTCATTGAATTTTCGGCAGTTATCGTTCGTCATAAAAAAAATTACCCTTGTTAAAACATAAAATTTTGCTGGTAAACTACCCCTTTCCCTTAACCGATCTTCACCAACACCAATAGGTATTGAGAACTATACAATACAGGGCTGTATGCAAAAAATCATTTGATTCTGTTTGAATTTGCGGCTGTTATCGTTTACTATAGAAAAAAAATTACCCTTGATAAAAAACCGTTGCTGGTAAACTACCACTTTCCCGTAACCGATCTTCACCAAAAACGACAGGTCTTGAGTACTCTACAATTCAGGCCTGTATGCAAACAATTATTTGATTCTGTCTGAATTTGCGGCTGTTATAGTTTGCCATAGAAAACATCCTTGATAAAACATAAAACGTTGCTGGTAAACTACCCTATTCCATTAACCGATCTTCACCAAAAACAAAAGGTCTTGAGAACTCTACAATTCAGGGCTGTATGCAAAACATCAGTTGATTCTCTTTGAATTTACGGCAGTTATCGTTCGTCATAGAAAAAATACCCTTGTTAAAAAATAAAACGTTGCATGTAAACTACCCCTTTCCCTTAACCGATCTTCAACAAAATCAACAGATTTTGAGTTCTGTGCAATTCAAAAAGGTATGCTGCAGAATAGTTGATTCTGTTTTAATGTACGGCAGTTATCGATCGTCAAAAAAAAAAATCACACTTGATAAAAGATAAAATGTTGCTGGCAAACAACCCTATTCCCTTAACTGATCTTCACCAAAACCAACAAGTCTTGAGAACTCTACATTTTAGGGCTGTATGCAAAATATTATATGATTCTGTTTGAATTTGCGGGTGATATCGTTTGCCATATAAAATACCCTTGATAAAACAAAAAACGTGTCTGGTAAGCCACCCCTTTCCCTTAACCGATCTTCACCAAAAACAAAAGATCTTTAGTACTCAACAAAACAGGGCTGTATGCAAAAACTTATTTGATTCTGTTTGACTTTGCGGCTCTTATCGTTTGCCTTAGAAAAATATCGGTATGGAGAACTATACATGACTTCTATGTTCTAAGATTTATATTTAAAATCATATTCGAAATGAAATATTTCCATAGAAACTATGCCTTTCTACTTATTGCTTCAGCATTAACCACAGTACTGTGGTCACTAACGTATACCACCTCACGTTTTCGCAGTCGATTTTCACTGATGATGGCAGTCGTTGGCACTGCCCAAAAGTCTGGTTTTGCAGAAAACATTGGAGTACAGCTAAAGAGCCCGGGAAGCAATTTTAACAAAAACCTGCTTCTTTGTTGCCGATAACGTAGTACACATATAAAAAATTCTCGCCTCCACCTTCAACTATAATTTTTAATAATAGAAAATTACCCCCACCCCGTTCACATAACCTCTTCATTTATAGATATTTCACCTACGGTTCTACAGTGGATTACTTCGAGCTTCTTATCACGATATTTTATTTATAAAAATTAAGTACTTTACCCTTGTTAAATCATAAAATGTTTCCGGTAAACTACCCCTTTCTCTTAACCGATCTTCTCCAAAATCAATAGACCTTCAGTCCTCTACAATTCAGGGAAGCATGCTAAAAAATATTTGATTCTGTTTGATTGTGCAGCAGTTATCATTCGTCATGGAAACATTTCTCTTGTTACAACATAAAATGTTGCAGGTAAACTACCCCTTTCCCTTAACCGATCTTCACCAACACCAATAGGTATTGAGAACTCTACAATACAGGGCTGTATGAAAAAATCATTTGATTCTGTTTGAATTTGCGGCTGTTATCGTTTACTATAGAAAAAAAATTACCCTTGATAAAAAACCGTTGCTGGTAAACTACCCCTTTCCCGTAACCGATCTTCACCAAAAACGACAGTTCTTGAGTACTCTACAATTCAGGCCTGTATGCAAACAATTATTTGATTCTGTTTGAATTTGCGGCTGTTATAGTTTGCCATAGAAAACATCCTTGATAAAACATAAAACGTTGCTGGTAAGTTACCCTATTCCATTAACCGATCTTCACCAAAAACAAAAGGTCTTGAGAACTCTACAATTCAGGGCTGTATGCAAAACATCAGATGATTCTCTTTGAATTTACGGCAGTTATCGTTCGTCATAGAAAAAATACCCTTGTTAAAACATAAAACGTTGCATGTAAACTACCCCTTTCCCTTAACCGATCTTCAACAAAATCAACAGTCTTTGAGTTCTGTGCAATTCAAAAAGGTATGCAGCAGAATAGTTGATTCTGTTTTAATGTACGGCAGTTATCGATCGTCAAAAAAAAAAATTACACTTGATAAAACATAAAATGTTGCTGGCAAACAACCCTATTCCGTTAACCGATCTTCACCAAAACCAACAAGTCTTGAGAACTCTACATTTTAGGGTTGTATTCAAAATACTACATGATTCTGTTTGAATTTGCGGGTGTTATCGTTTGCCATATAAAATACCCTTGATAAAACAAAAATCGTGTGTGGTAAGCCACCCCTTTCCCTTAACCGATCTTCACCAAAAACAAAAGATCTTTAGTACTCAACAAAACGGGGCTGTATGCAAAAACTTATTTGATTCTGTTTGACTTTGCGGCTCTTATCGTTTGCCTTAGAAAAATATCGGTATGGAGAACCATACATGACTTCTATGTTCTAAGATTTATATTTAAAATCATATTCGAAATGAAATATTTCCATAGAAACTATGCCTTCCTACTTACTGCTTCAGCATTAACCACAGTACTGTGGTCACTAACGTATACCACCTCACGTTTTCGCAGTCGATTTTCACTGATGATGGCAGTCGATGGCACTGCCCAAAAGTCTGGTTTTGCAGAAAACATTGGAGTACCGCTAAAGAGCCCGGGAAGCAATTTTAACAAAAACCTACTTCTTTGTTGCCGATAACGTAGTACACATATAAAAAATTCTCGCCTCCACCTTCAACTATAATTTTTAATAATAGAAAATTACCCCCACCCCGTTCACATAACTTCTTCATTTATAGATATTTCACCTACGGTTCTACAGTGGATTACTACGAGCTTCTTATCACGATATTTTATTTATAAAAATTCAGTACTTTACCCTTGTTAAATCATAAAATGTTTCCGGTAAACTACCCCTTTCTCTTAACCGATCTTCTCCAAAATCAATAGACCTTCAGTCCTCTACAATTCAGGGAAGCATGCTAAAAAATATTTGATTCTGTTTGAATGTGCGGCAGTTATCATTCGTCATGGAAACATTTCTCTTGTTACAACATAAAATGTTGCAGGTAAACTACCCCTTTCCCTTAACCGATCTTCACCAAAACAATAGACCTTGAGCTCTCTGCAACCCAGGAAAGGGTGCACAAATTTATTTGATTCTCATTGAATTTTCGGCAGTTATCGTTCGTCATAAAAAAAATTACCCTTGTTAAAACATAAAATTTTGCTGGTAAACTACCCCTTTCCCTTAACCGATCTTCACCAACACCAATAGGTATTGAGAACTCTACAATACAGGGCTGTATGAAAAAATCATTTGATTCTGTTTGAATTTGCGGCTGTTATCGTTTACTATAGAAAAAAAATTACCCTTGATAAAAGACCGTTGCTGGTAAACTACCCCTTTCCCGTAACCGATCTTCACCAAAAACGACAGGTCTTGAGTACTCTACAATACAGGCCTGTATGCAAACAATTATTTGATTCTGTTTGAATTTGCGGCTGTTATAGTTTGCCATAGAAAACATCCATGATAAAACATTAAACGTTGCTGGTAAAGTACCCTATTCCATTAACCGATCTTCACCAAAAACGAAAGGTCTTGAGAACTCTACAATTCAGGGCTGTATGCAAAACATCAGTTGATTCTCTTTGAATTTACGGCAGTTATCGTTCGTCATATTCTAAATACCCTTGTTAAAACATAAAACGTTGCATGTAAACTACCCCTTTCCCTTAACCGATCTTCAACAAAATCAACAGACTTTGAGTTCTGTGAAATTCAAAAAGGTATGCAGCAGAATAGTTGATTCTGTTTTAATGTACGGCAGTTATCGATCGTAAAAAAAAAAATTACACTTGATAAAACATAAAATGTTGCTGGCAAACAACCCTATTCCCTTAACCGATCTTCACCAAAACCAACAAGTCTTGAGAACTCTACATTTTAGGGGGGCTGTTAGCAAATTATTATATGATTCTGTTTGAATTTGCGGGTGTTATCGTTTGCCATATAAAATACTCTTGATTAAACAAAAAACGTGTCACGTAAACTACCCTGTTCCCTTAACCGATCTTCAACAAAAACAATAGATCTTTAGTACTCAACAAACCAGGGTTGTATGCAAAATCTTATTTGATTCTGTTTGACTTTGCGGCTCTTATCGTTTGCCATAGAAAAATATCGGTATGGAGAACGAGACATGACTTCCATGTTCTAAGATTTATATTTAAAATCATATTCGAAATGAAATATTTCCATAGAAACTATGCCTTTCTACTTATTGCTTCAGCGTTAACCACAGTATTGTGGTTAATAACGTATACCACCTCACGTTTTCGCAGTCGATTTTCACTGATGATGGCAGTCGATGGCACTGCCCAAAAGTCTGGTTTTGCAGAAAACATTGGAGTACCGCTAAAGAGCCCGGGAAGCAATTTTAACAAAAACCTGCTTCTTTGTTGCCGATAACGTAGTACACATATAAAAAATTCTCGCTTCCACCTTCAACTATAATTTTTAATAATAGAAAATTACCCCCACCCCGTTCACATAACCTCTTCATTTATAGATATTTCACCTACGGTTCTACAGTGGATTACTACGAGCTTCTTATCACGATATTTTATTTATAAAAATTCAGTACTTTACCCTTGTTAAATCATAAAATGTTTCCGGTAAACTACCCCTTTCTCTTAACCCATCTTCTCCAAAATCAATAGAACTTCAGTCCTCTACAATTCAGGGAAGCATGCTAAAAAATATTTGATTCTGTTTGAATGTGCGGCAGTTATCATTCGTCATGGAAACATTTCTCTTGTTACAACATAAAATGTTGCAGGTAAACTACCCCTTTCCCTTAACCGATCTTCACCAAAACAATAGACCTTGAGCTCTCTGCAACCCAGGAAAGGGTGCAAAAAATTATTTGATTCTCATTGAATTTTCGGCAGTTATCGTTCGTCATAAAAAAATTACCCTTGTTAAAACATAAAATTTTGCTGGTAAACTACCCCTTTCCCTTAACCGATCTTCACCAACACCAATAGGTATTGAGAACTCCACAATACAGGGCTGTATGAAAAAATCATTTGATTCTGTTTGAATTTGCGGCTGTTATCGTTTACTATAGAAAAAAAATTACCCTTGATAAAAAACCGTTGCTGGTAAACTACCCCTTTCCCGTAACCGATCGTCACCAAAAACGACAGGTCTTGAGTACTCTACAATGCAGGCCTGTATGCAAACAATTATTTGATTCTGTTTGAATTTGCGGCTGTTATAGTTTGCCATAGAAAACATCCTTGATAAAACATAAAACGTTGCTGGTAAACTACCCTATTCCATTAACCGATCTTCACCAAAAACAAAAGGTCTTGAGAACTCTACAATTCAGGGCTGTATGCAAAACATCAGTTGATTCTCTTTGAATTTACGGCAGTTATCGTTCGTCATAGAAAAAATACCCTTGTCAAAACATAAAACGTTGCTTGTAAACTACCCCTTTCCCTTAACCGATCTTCAACAAAATCAACAGACTTTGAGTTCTGTGCAATTCAAAAAGGTATGCAGCAGAATAGTTGATTCTGTTTTAATGTACGGCAGTTATCGATCGTCAAAAAAAAAATCACACTTGATAAAAGATAAAATGTTGCTGGCAAACAACCCTATTCCCTTAACCGATCTTCACCAAAACCAACAAGTCTTGAGAACTCTACATTTTAGGGCTGTATGCAAAATATTATATGATTCTGTTTGAATTTGCGGGTGTTATCGTTTGCCATATAAAATACCCTTGATTAAAGAAAAAACGTGTCTCGTAAACTACCCCTTTCCCTTAACCGATCTTCACCAAAAACAATAGATCTTTAGTACTCAACAAAACAGGGTTGTATGCAAAAACTTATTTGATTCTGTTTGACTTTGCGGCTCTTATCGTTTGCCATAGAAAAATATCGGTTTGGAGAACCAGACATGACTTCCATGTTCTAAGATTTATATTTAAAATCATATTCGAAATGAAATATTTCCATAGAAACTATGCCTTTCTACTTACTGCTCCAGCGTTAACCACAGTACTGTGGTCAATAACGTATACCACCTCACGTTTTCGCAGTCTATTTTCACT
This sequence comes from Magicicada septendecula, assembly GCA_034769895.1. Lineage (NCBI taxonomy): Eukaryota > Metazoa > Arthropoda > Insecta > Hemiptera > Cicadidae > Magicicada > Magicicada septendecula. The sequence continues at coordinate 245,856,141 of CM068372.1, forward strand.
GATGATGGCAGTCGATGGCACTGCCCAAAAGTCTGGTTTTGCAGAAAACATTGGAGTACCGCTAAACAGCCCGGGAAGCAATTTTAACAAAAACCTGCTTCTTTGTTGCCGATAACGTAGTACACATATAAAAAATTCTCGCCTCCACCTTCAACTATAATTTTTAATAATAGAAAATTACCCCCACCCCGTTCACATAACCTCTTCATTTATAGATATTTCACCTACGGTTCTACAGTGGATTACTACGAGCTTCTTATCACGATATTTTATTTATAAAAATTCAGTACTTTACCCTTGTTAAATCATAAAAAGTTTCCGGTAATCTACCCCTTTCTCTTAACCGATCTTCTCCAAAATCAATAGACCTTCAGTCCTCTACAATTCAGGGAAGCATGCTAAAAAATATTTGATTCTGTTTGAATGTGCGGCAGTTATCATTCGTCATGGAAACATTTCTCTTGTTACAACATAAAATGTTGCAGGTAAACTACCCCTTTCCCTTACCCGATCTTCACCAAAACAATAGACCTTGAGCTCTCTGCAACCCCTGGAAAGGGTGCAAAAAATTATTTGATTCTCATTGAATTTTCGGCAGTTATCGTTCGTCATAAAAAAAATTACCCTTGTTAAAACATAAAATTTTGCTGGTAAACTACCCCTTTCCCTTAACCGATCTTCACCAACACCAATAGGTATTGAGAACTCTACAATACAGGGCTGTATGCAAAAAATCATTTGATTCTATTTGAATTTGCGGCTGTTATCTTTTACTATAGAAAAAAAATTACCCTTGATAAAAAACCGTTGCTGGTAAACTACCACTTTCCCGTAACCGATCTTCACCAAAAACGACAGGTCTTGAGTACTCTACAATTCAGGCCTGTATGCAAACAATTATTTGATTCTGTTTGAATTTGCGGCTGTTATAGTTTGCCATAGAAACATCCTTGATAAAACATAAAACGTTGCTGGTAAACTACCCTATTCCATTATCCGATCTTCACCAAAAACAAAAGGTCTTGAAACACTACAATTCAGGGATGTATGCAAAACATCAGTTGATACTCTTTGAATTTACGGCAGTTATCGTTCGTCATAGAAAAAGTACCCTTGTTAAAACATAAAACGTTTCATGTAAACTACCCCTTTCCCTTAACCGATCTTCAACAAAATCAACAGACTTTGAGTTCTGTGCAATTCAAAAAGGTATGCAGCAGAATAGTTGATTCTGTTTTAATGTACGGCAGTTATCGATCGTAAAAAAAAAAATTACACTTGATAAAACATAAAATGTTGCTGGCAAACAACCCTATTCCCTTAACCGATCTTCACCAAAACCAACAAGTCTTGAGAACTCTACATTTTAGGGGGGCTGTATGCAAAATATTATATGATTCTGTTTGAATTTGCGGGTGTTATCGTTTGCCAAATAAAATACCCTTGATTAAAGAAAAAACCTGTCTCGTAAACTACCCCTTTCCCTTAACCGATCTTCACCAAAAACAATAGATCTTTAGTACTCAACAAAACAGGGTTGTATGCAAAAACTTATTTGATTCTGTTTGACTTTGCGGCTCTTATCGTTTGCCATAGAAAAATATCGGTTTGGAGAACCAGACATGACTTAAATGTTCTAAGATTTATATTTAAAATCATATTCGAAATGAAATATTTCCATAGAAACTATGCCTTTCTACTTACTGCTCCAGCGTTAACCACAGTACTGTGGTCAATAACGTATACCACCTCACGTTTTCGCAGTCTATTTTCACTGATGATGGCAGTCGATGGCACTGCCCAAAAGTCTGGTTTTGCAGAAAACATTGGAGTACCGCTAAACAGCCCGGGAAGCAATTTTAACAAAAACTTGCTTCTTTGTTGCCGATAACGTAGTACACATATAAAAAATTCTCGCCTCCACCTTCAACTATAATTTTTAATAATAGAAAACTACCCCCACCCCGTTCACATAACCTCTTCATTTATAGATATTTCACCTACGGTTCTACAGTGGATTACTACGAGCTTCTTATCACGATATTTTATTTATAAAAATTCAGTACTTTACCCTTGTTAAATCATAAAATGTTTCCGGTAAACTACCCCTTTCTCTTAACCGATCTTCTCCAAAATCAATAGACCTTCAGTCCTCTACAATTCAGGGAAGCATGCTAAAAAATATTTGATTCTGTTTGAATGTGCGGCAGTTATCATTCGTCATGGAAACATTTCTCTTGTTACAACATAAAATGTTGCAGGTAAACTACCCCTTTCCCTTAACCGATCTTCACCAAAACAATAGACCTTGAGCTCTCTGCAACCCAGGAAAGGGTGCAAAAAATTATTTGATTCTCATTGAATTTTCGGCAGTTATCGTTCGTCATAAAAAAAATTACCCTTGTTAAAACATAAAATTTTGCTGGTAAACTACCCCTTTCCCTTAACCGATGTTCACCAACACCAATAGGTGTTGAGAACTCTACAATACAGGGCTGTATGCAAAAAATCATTTGATTCTGTTTGAATTTGCGGCTGTTATCGTTTACTATAGAAAAAAAATTACCCTTGATAAAAAACCGTTGCTGGTAAACTACCCCTTTCCCGTAACCGATCTTCACCAAAAACGAGAGGTCTTGAGTACTCTACAATTCAGGCCTGTATGCAAACAATTATTTGATTCTGTTTGAATTTGCGGCTGTTATAGTTTGCCATAGAAAACATCCATGATAAAACATAAAACGTTGCTGGTAAAGTACCCTATTCCATTAACCGATCTTCACCAAAAACGAAAGGTCTTGAGAACTCTACAATTCAGGGCTGTATGCAAAACATCAGTTGATTCTCTTTGAATTTACGGCAGTTATCGTTCGTCATAGACAAAATACCCTTGTTAAAACATAAAACGTTGCATGTAAACTACCCCTTTCCATTAACCGATCTTCAACAAAATCAACAGACTTTGAGTTCTGTGCAATTCAAAAAGGTATGCAGCAGAATAGTTGATTCTGTTTGAATGTGCGGCAGTTATCATTCGTCATGGAAACATTTCTCTTGTTACAACATAAAATGTTGCAGGTAAACTACCCCTTTCCCTTAACCGATCTTCACCAAAACAATAAACCTTGAGCTCTCTGCAACCCAGGAAAGGGTGCAAAAAATTATTTGATTCTCATTGAATTTTCGGCTGTTATCGTTCGTCATAAAAAAAATTACCCTTGTTAAAACATAAAATTTTGCTGGTAAACTACCCCTTTCCCTTAACCGATCTTCACCAACACCAATAGGTATTGAGAACTCTACAATACAGGGCTGTATGCAAAAAATCATTTGATTCTATTTGAATTTGCGGCTGTTATCTTTTACTATAGAAAAAAATTACCCTTGATAAAAAACCGTTGCTGGTAAACTACCACTTTCCCGTAACCGATCTTCACCAAAAACGACAGGTCTTGAGTACTCTACAATTCAGGCCTGTATGCAAACAATTATTTGATTCTGTTTGAATTTGCGGCTGTTATAGTTTGCCATAGAAAACATCCTTGATAAAACATAAAACGTTGCTGGTAAACTACCCTATTCCATTATCCGATCTTCACCAAAAACAAAAGGTCTTGAAACTCTACAATTCAGGGATGTATGCAAAACATCAGTTGATTCTCTTTGAATTTACGGCAGTTATCGTTCGTCATAGAAAAAGTACCCTTGTTAAAACATAAAACGTTTCATGTAAACTACCCCTTTCCCTTAACCGATCTTCAACAAAATCAACAGACTTTGAGTTCTGTGCAATTCAAAAAGGTATGCAGCAGAATAGTTGATTCTGTTTTAATGTACGGCAGTTATCGATCGTAAAAAAAAAAATTACACTTGATAAAACATAAAATGTTGCTGGCAAACAACCCTATTCCCTTAACCGATCTTCACCAAAACCAACAAGTCTTGAGAACTCTACATTTTAGGGCTGTATGCAAAATATTATATGATTCTGTTTGAATTTGCGGGTGTTATCGTTTGCCATATAAAATACCCTTGATTAAAGAAAAAACGTGTCTCGTAAACTACCCCTTTCCCTTAACCGATCTTCACCAAAAACAATAGATCTTTAGTACTCAACAAAACAGGGTTGTATGCAAAAACTTATTTGATTCTGTTTGACTTTGCGGCTCTTATCGTTTGCCATAGAAAAATATCGGTTTGGAGAACCAGACATGACTTCCATGTTCTAAGATTTATATTTAAAATCATATTCGAAATGAAATATTTCCATAGAAACTATGCCTTTCTACTTACTGCTCCAGCGTTAACCACAGTACTGTGGTCAATAACGTATACCACCTCACGTTTTCGCAGTCTATTTTCACTGATGATGGCAGTCGATGGCACTGCCCAAAAGTCTGGTTTTGCAGAAAACATTGGAGTACCGCTAAACAGCCCGGGAAGCAATTTTAACAAAAACTTGCTTCTTTGTTGCCGATAACGTAGTACACATATAAAAAATTCTCGCCTCCACCTTCAACTATAATTTTTAATAATAGAAAACTACCCCCACCCCGTTCACATAACCTCTTCATTTATAGATATTTCACCTACGGTTCTACAGTGGATTACTACGAGCTTCTTATCACGATATTTTATTTATAAAAATTCAGTACTTTACCCTTGTTAAATCATAAAATGTTTCCGGTAAACTACCCCTTTCTCTTAACCGATCTTCTCCAAAATCAATAGACCTTCAGTCCTCTACAATTCAGGGAAGCATGCTAAAAAATATTTGATTCTGTTTGAATGTGCGGCAGTTATCATTCGTCATGGAAACATTTTTCTTGTTACAACATAAAATGATGCAGGTAAACTACCCCTTTCCCTTAACCGATCTTCACCAAAACAATAGACCTTGAGCTCTCTGCAACCCAGGAAAGGGTGCAAAAAATTATTTGATTCTCATTGAATTTTCGGCAGTTATCGTTCGTCATAAAAAAAATTACCCTTGTTAAGACATAAAATTTTGCTGGTAAACTACCCCTTTCCCTTAACCGATCTTCACCAACACCAATAGGTATTGAGAACTCTACAATACAGGGCTGTATGCAAAAAATCATTTGATTCTGTTTGAATTTGCGGCTGTTATCGTTTACTATAGAAAAAAAATTACCCTTGATAAAAAACCGTTGCTGGTAAACTACCCCTTTCCCGTAACCGATCTTCACCAAAAACGACAGGTCTTGAGTACTCTACAATTCAGGCCTGTATGCAAACAATTATTTGATTCTGTTTGAATTTGCGGCTGTTATAGTTTGCCATAGAAAACATCCATGATAAAACATAAAACGTTGCTGGTAAAGTACCCTATTCCATTAACCGATCTTCACCAAAAACGAAAGGTCTTGAGAACTCTACAATTCAGGGCTGTATGCAAAACATCAGTTGATTCTCCTTGAATTTACGGCAGTTATCGTTCGTCATAGACAAAATACCCTTGTTAAAATATAAAACGTTGCATGTAAACTACCCCTTCCCCTTAACCGATCTTCAACAAAATCAACAGACTTTGAGTTCTGTGCAATTCAAAAAGGTATGCAGCAGAATAGTTGATTCTGTTTTAATGTACGGCAGTTATCGATCGTAAAAAAAAAATTACACTTGATAAAACATAAAATGTTGCTGGCAAACAACCCTATTCCCTTAACCGATCTTCACCAAAACCAACAAGTCTTGAGAACTCTACATTTTAGGGGGGCTGTATGCAAAATATTATATGATTCTGTTTGAACTTGCGGGTGTTATCGTTTGCCATATAAAATACCCTTGATTAAACAAAAAACGTGTCTCGTAAACTACCCCTTTCCCTTAACCGATCTTCAACAAAAACAAAAGATCTTTAGTACTCAACAAAACAGGGTTGTATGCAAAAACTTATTTGATTCTGTTTGACTTTGCGGCTCTTATCGTTTGCCATAGAAAAATATCGGTATGGAGAACCAGACATGACTTCCATGTTCTAAGATTTATATTTAAAATCATATTCGAAATGAAATATTTCCATAGAAACTATGCCTTTCTACTTATTGCTTCAGCGTTAACCACAGTACTGTGGTCAATAACGTATACCACCTCACGTTTTCGCAGTCGATTTTCACTGATGATGGCAGTCGATGGCACTGCCCAAAAGTCTGGTTTTGCAGAAAACATTGGAGTACCGCTAAACAGCCCTGGAAGCAATTTTAACAAAAACCTGCTTCTTTGTTGCCGATAACGTAGTACACATATAAAAAATTCTCGCCTCCACCTTCAACTATAATTTTTAATAATAGAAAATTACCCCCACCCCGTTCACATAACCTCTTCATTTATAGATATTTCACCTACGGTTCTACTGTGGATTACTACGAGCTTCTTATCACGATATTTTATTTATAAAAATTCAGTATTATACCCTTGTTAAATCATAAAATGTTTCCGGTAAACTACCCCTTTCTCTTAACCGATCTTCTCCAAAATCAATAGACCTTCAGTCCTCTACAATTCAGGGAAGCATGCTAAAAAATATTTGATTCTGTTTGAATGTGCGGCAGTTATCATTCGTCATGGAAACATTTCTCTTGTTACAACATAAAATGTTGCAGGTAAACTACCCCTTTCCCTTAACCGATCTTCACCAAAACAATAAACCTTGAGCTCTCTGCAACCCAGGAAAGGGTGCAAAAAATTATTAGATTCTCATTGAATTTTCGGCAGTTATCGTTCGTCATAAAAAAAATTACCCTGGTTAAAACATAAAATTTTGCTGGTAAACTACCCCTTTCCCTTAACCGATCTTCACCAACACCAATAGGTATTGAGAACTCTACAATACAGGGCTGTATGCAAAAAATCATTTGATTCTATTTGAATTTGCGGCTGTTATCTTTTACTATAGAAAAAAATTACCCTTGATAAAAAACCGTTGCTGGTAAACTACCACTTTCCCGTAACCGATCTTCACCAAAAACGACAGGTCTTGAGTACTCTACAATTCAGGCCTGTATGCAAACAATTATTTGATTCTGTTTGAATTTGCGGCTGTTATAGTTTGCCATAGAAAACATCCTTGATAAAACATAAAACGTTGCTGGTAAACTACCCTATTCCATTAACCGATCTTCACCAAAAACAAAAGGTCTTGGAACTCTACAATTCAGGGATGTATGCAAAACATCAGTTGATTCTCTTTGAATTTACGGCAGTTATCGTTCGTCATAGAAAAAATACCCTTGTTAAAACATAAAACGTTGCATGTAAACTACCCCTTTCCCTTAACCGATCTTCAACAAAATCAACAGACTTTGAGTTCTGTGCAATTCAAAAAGGTATGCAGCAGAATAGTTGATTCTGTTTTAATGTACGGCAGTTATCGATCGTAAAAAAAAAAATTACACTTGATAAAACATAAAATGTTGCTGGCAAACAACCCTATTCCCTTAACCGATCTTCACCAAAACCAACAAGTCTTGAGAACTCTACATTTTAGGGGGGCTGTATGCAAAATATTATATGATTCTGTTTGAATTTGCGGGTGTTATCGTTTGCCATATAAAATACCCTTGATTAAAGAAAAAACGTGTCTCGTAAACTACCCCTTTCCCTTAACCGATCTTCACCAAAAACAATAGATCTTTAGTACTCAACAAAACAGGGTTGTATGCAAAAACTTATTTGATTCTGTTTGACTTTGCGGCTCTTATCGTTTGCCATAGAAAAATATCGGTTTGGAGAACCAGACATGACTTCCATGTTCTAAGATTTATATTTAAAATCATATTCGAAATGAAATATTTCCATAGAAACTATGCCTTTCTACTTACTGCTTCAGCGTTAACCACAGTACTGTGGTCAATAACGTATACCACCTCACGTTTTCGCAGTCTATTTTCACTGATGATGGCAGTCGATGGCACTGCCCAAAAGTCTGGTTTTGCAGAAAACATTGGAGTACCGCTAAACAGCCCGGGAAGCAATTTTAACAAAAACTTGCTTCTTTGTTGCCGATAACGTAGTACACATATAAAAAATTCTCGCCTCCACCTTCAACTATAATTTTTAATAATAGAAAACTACCCCCACCCCGTTCACATAACCTCTTCATTTATAGATATTTCACCTACGGTTCTACAGTGGATTACTACGAGCTTCTTATCACGATATTTTATTTATAAAAATTCAGTACTTTACCCTTGTTAAATCATAAAATGTTTCCGGTAAACTACCCCTTTCTCTTAACCGATCTTCTCCAAAATCAATAGACCTTCAGTCCTCTACAATTCAGGGAAGCATGCTAAAAAATATTTGATTCTGTTTGAATGTGCGGCAGTTATCGTTCGTCATGGAAACATTTCTCTTGTTACAACATAAAATGTTGCAGGTAAACTACCCCTCTCCCTTAACCGATCTTCACCAAAACAATAGACCTTGAGCTCTCTGCAACCCAGGAAAGGGTGCAAAAAATTATTTGATTCTCATTGAATTTTCGGCAGTTATCGTTCGTCATAAAAAAAATTACCCTTGTTAAAACATAAAATTTTGCTGGTAAACTACCCCTTTCCCTTAACCGATCTTCACCAACACCAATAGGTATTGAGAACTCTACAATACAGGTCTGTATGCAAAAAATCATTTGGTTCTGTTTGAATTTGCGGCTGTTATCGTTTACTATAGAAAAAAAATTACCCTTGATAAAAAACCGTTGCTGGTAAACTACCCCTTTCCCGTAACCGATCTTCACCAAAAACGACAGGTCTTGAGTACTCTACAATTCAGGCCTGTATGCAAACAATTATTTGATTCTGTTTGAATTTGCGGCTGTTATAGTTTGCCATATAAAACATCCATGATAAAACATAAAACGTTGCTGGTAAAGTACCCTATTCCATTAACCGATCTTCACCAAAAACGAAAGGTCTTGAGAACTCTACAATTCAGGGCTGTATGCAAAACATCAGTTGATTCTCTTTGAATTTACGGCAGTTATCGTTCGTCATAGACAAAATACCCTTGTTAAAACATAAAACGTTGCATGTAAACTACCCCTTTCCCTTAACCGATCTTCAACAAAATCAACAGACTTTGAGTTCTGTGCAATTCAAAAAGGTATGCAGCAGAATAGTTGATTCTGTTTTAATGTACGGCAGTTATCGATCGTAAAAAAAAAATTACACTTGATAAAACATAAAATGTTGCTGGCAAACAACCCTATTCCCTTAACCGATCTTCACCAAAACCAACAAGTCTTGAGAACTCTACATTTTAGGGGGGCTGTATGCAAAATATTATATGATTCTGTTTGAATTTGCGGGTGTTATCGTTTGCCATATAAAATACCCTTGATTAAAGAAAAAACGTGTCTCGTAAACTACCCCTTTCCCTTAACCGATCTTCACCAAAAACAATAGATCTTTAGTACTCAACAAAACAGGGTTGTATGCAAAAACTTATTTGATTCTGTTTGACTTTGCGGCTCTTATCGTTTGCCATAGAAAAATATCGGTTTGGAGAACCAGACATGACTTCCATGTTCTAAGATTTATATTTAAAATCATATTCGAAATGAAATATTTCCATAGAAACTATGCCTTTCTACTTACTGCTTCAGCGTTAACCACAGTACTGTGGTCAATAACGTATACCACCTCACGTTTTCGCAGTCTATTTTCACTGATGATGGCAGTCGATGGCACTGCCCAAAAGTCTGGTTTTGCAGAAAACATTGGAGTACCGCTAAACAGCCCGGGAAGCAATTTTAACAAAAACTTGCTTCTTTGTTGCCGATAACGTAGTACACATATTAAAAATTCTCGCCTTCACCTTCAACTATAATTTTTAATAATAGAAAACTACCCCCACCCCGTTCACATAACCTCTTCATTTATAGATATTTCACCTACGGTTCTACAGTGGATTACTACGAGCTTCTTATCACGATATTTTATTTATAAAAATTCAGTACTTTACCCTTGTTAAATCATAAAATGTTTCCGGTAAACTACCCCTTTCTCTTAACCGATCTTCTCCAAAATCAATAGACCTTCAGTCCTCTACAATTCAGGGAAGCATGCTAAAAAATATTTGATTCTGTTTGAATGTGCGGCAGTTATCATTCGTCATGGAAACATTTCTCTTGTTACAACATAAAATGTTGCAGGTAAACTACCCCTTTCCCTTAACCGATCTTCACCAAAACAATAGACCTTGAGCTCTCTGCAACCCAGGAAAGGGTGCAAAAAATTATTTGATTCTCATTGAATTTTCGGCAGTTATCGTTCGTCATAAAAAAATTACCCTTGTTAAAACATAAAATTTTGCTGGTAAACTACCCCTTTCCCATAACCGATCTTCACCAACACCAATAGGTATTGAGAACTCTACAATACAGGTCTGTATGCAAAAAATCATTTGGTTCTGTTTGAATTTGCGGCTGTTATCGTTTACTATAGAAAAAAAATTACCCTTGATAAAAAACCGTTGCTGGTAAACTACCCCTTTCCCGTAACCGATCTTCACCAAAAACGACAGGTCTTGAGTACTCTACAATTCAGGCCTGTATGCAAACAATTATTTGATTCTGTTTGAATTTGCGGCTGTTATAGTTTGCCATATAAAACATCCATGATAAAACATAAAACGTTGCTGGTAAAGTACCCTATTCCATTAACCGATCTTCACCAAAAACGAAAGGTCTTGAGAACTCTACAATTCAGGGCTGTATGCAAAACATCAGTTGATTCTCTTTGAATTTACGGCAGTTATCGTTCGTCATAGACAAAATACCCTTGTTAAAACATAAAACGTTGCATGTAAACTACCCCTTTCCCTTAACCGATCTTCAACAAAATCAACAGACTTTGAGTTCTGTGCAATTCAAAAAGGTATGCAGCAGAATAGTTGATCCTGTTTTAATGTACGGCAGTTATCGATCGTAAAAAAAAAAATTACACTTGATAAAACATAAAATGTTGCTGGCAAACAACCCTATTCCCTTAACCGATCTTCACCAAAACCAACAAGTCTTGAGAACTCTACATTTTAGGGGGGCTGTATGCAAAATATTATATGATTCTGTTTGAATTTGCGGGTGTTATCGTTTGCCATATAAAATACCCTTGATTAAAGAAAAAACGTGTCTCGTAAACTACCCCTTTCCCTTAACCGATCTTCACCAAAAACAATAGATCTTTAGTACTCAACAAAACAGGGTTGTATGCAAAAACTTATTTGATTCTGTTTGACTTTGCGGCTCTTATCATTTGCCATAGAAAAATATCGGTTTGGAGAACCAGACATGACTTCCATGTTCTAAGATTTATATTTAAAATCATATTCGAAATGAAATATTTCCATAGAAACTATGCCTTTCTACTTACTGCTTCAGCGTTAACGATAGTACTGTGGTCAATAACGTATACCACCTCACGTTTTCGCAGTCTATTTTCACTGATGATGGCAGTCGATGGCACTGCCCAAAAGTCTGGTTTTGCAGAAAACATTGGAGTACCGCTAAACAGCCCGGGAAGCAATTTTAACAAAAACTTGCTTCTTTGTTGCCGATAACGTAGTACACATATAAAAAATTCTCGCCTTCACCTTCAACTATAATTTTTAATAATAGAAAACTACCCCCACCCCGTTCACATAACCTCTTCATTTATAGATATTTCACCTACGGTTCTACAGTGGATTACTACGAGCTTCTTATCACGATATTTTATTTATAAAAATTCAGTACTTTACCCTTGTTAAATCATAAAATGTTTCCGGTAAACTACCCCTTTCTCTTAACCGATCTTCTCCAAAATCAATAGACCTTCAGTCCTCTACAATTCAGGGAAGCATGCTAAAAAATATTTGATTCTGTTTGAATGTGCGGCAGTTATCATTCGTCATGGAAACATTTGTCTTGTTACAACATAAAATGTTGCAGGTAAACTACCCCTTTCCCTTAACCGATCTTCACCAAAACAATAGACCTTGAGCTCTCTGCAACCCAGGAAAGGGTGCAAAAATTTATTTGATTCTCATTGAATTTTCGGCAGTTATCGTTCGTCATAAAAAAATTACCCTTGTTAAAACATAAAATTTTGCTGGTAAACTACCCCTTTCCCTTAACCGATCTTCACCAACACCAATAGGTATTGAGAACTCTACAATACAGGGCTGTATGCAAAAAATCATTTGATTCTGTTTGAATTTGCGGCTGTTATCGTTTACTATAGAAAAAAAATTACCCTTGATAAAAAACCGTTGCTGGTAAACTACCCCTTTCCCGTAACCGATCTTCACCAAAAACGACAGGTCTTGAGTACTCTACAATTCAGGCCTGTATGCAAACAATTATTTGATTCTGTTTGAATTTGCGGCTGTTATAGTTTGCCATAGAAAACATCCATGATAAAACATAAAACGTTGCTGGTAAAGTACCCTATTCCATTAACCGATCTTCACCAAAAACGAAAGGTCTTGAGAACTCTACAATTCAGGGCTGTATGCAAAACATCAGTTGATTCTCTTTGAATTTACGGCAGTTATCGTTCGTCATAGACAAAATACCCTTGTTAAAACATAAAACGTTGCATGTAAACTACCCCTTTCCCTTAACCGATCTTCAACAAAATCAACAGACTTTGAGTTCTGTGCAATTCAAAAAGGTATGCAGCAGAATAGTTGATTCTGTTTTAATGTACGGCAGTTATCGATCGTAAAAAAAAAAATTACACTTGATAAAACATAAAATGTTGCTGGCAAACAACCCTATTCCCTTAACCGATCTTCACCAAAACCAACAAGTCTTGAGAACTCTACATTTTAGGGGGGCTGTATGCAAAATATTATATGATTCTGTTTGAATTTGCGGGTGTTATCGTTTGCCATATAAAATACCCTTGATTAAAGAAAAAACGTGTCTCGTAAACTACCCCTTTCCCTTAACCGATCTTCACCAAAAACAATAGATCTTTAGTACTCAACAAAACAGGGTTGTATGCAAAAACTTATTTGATTCTTTTTGACTTTGCGGCTCTTATCTTTTGCCATAGAAAAATATCGGTATGGAGAACCAGACATGACTTCCATGTTCTAAGATTTATATTTAAAATCATATTCGAAATGAAATATTTCCATAGAAACTATGCCTTTCTACTTACTGCTTCAGCGTTAACCACAGTACTGTGGTCAATAACGTATACCACCTCACGTTTTCGCAGTCTATTTTCACTGATGATGGCAGTCGATGGCACTGCCCAAAAGTCTGGTTTTGCAGAAAACATTGGAGTACCGCTAAACAGCCCGGGAAGCAATTTTAACAAAAACTTGCTTCTTTGTTGCCGATAACGTAGTACACATATAAAAAATTCTCGCCTTCACCTTCAACTATAATTTTTAATAATAGAAAACTACCCCCACCCCGTTCACATAACCTCTTCATTTATAGATATTTCACCTACGGTTCTACAGTGGATTACTACGAGCTTCTTATCACGATATTTTATTTATAAAAATTCAGTACTTTACCCTTGTTAAATCATAAAATGTTTCCGGTAAACTACCCCTTTCTCTTAACCGATCTTCTCCAAAATCAATAGACCTTCAGTCCTCTACAATTCAGGGAAGCATGCTAAAAAATATTTGATTCTGTTTGAATGTGCGGCAGTTATCATTCGTCATGGAAACATTTCTCTTGTTACAACATAAAATGTTGCAGGTAAACTACCCCTTTCCCTTAACCGATCTTCACCAAAACAATAGACCTTGAGCTCTCTGCAACCCAGGAAAGGGTGCAAAAAATTATTTGATTCTCATTGAATTTTCGGCAGTTATCGTTCGTCATAAAAAAAATTACCCTTGTTAAAACATAAAATTTTGCTGGTAAACTACCCCTTTCCCTTAACCGATCTTCACCAACACCAATAGGTATTGAGAACTCTACAATACAGGTCTGTATGCAAAAAATCATTTGATTCTGTTTGAATTTGCGGCTGTTATCGTTTACTATAGAAAAAAAATTACCCTTGATAAAAAACCGTTGCTGGTAAACTACCCCTTTCCCGTAACCGATCTTCACCAAAAACGACAGGTCTTGAGTACTCTACAATTCAGGCCTGTATGCAAACAATTATTTGATTCTGTTTGAATTTGCGGCTGTTATAGTTTGCCATATAAAACATCCATGATAAAACATAAAACGTTGCTGGTAAAGTACCCTATTCCATTAACCGATCTTCACCAAAAACGAAAGGTCTTGAGAACTCTACAATTCAGGGCTGTATGCAAAACATCAGTTGATTCTCTTTGAATTTACGGCAGTTATCGTTCGTCATAGACAAAATACCCTTGTTAAAACATAAAACGTTGCATGTAAACTACCCCTTTCCCTTAACCGATCTTCAACAAAATCAACAGACTTTGAGTTCTGTGCAATTCAAAAAGGTATGCAGCAGAATAGTTGATTCTGTTTTAATGTACGGCAGTTATCGATCGTAAAAAAAAAAATTACACTTGATAAAACATAAAATGTTGCTGGCAAACAACCCTATTCCCTTAACCGATCTTCACCAAAACCAACAAGTCTTGAGAACTCTACATTTTAGGGGGGCTGTATGCAAAATATTATATGATTCTGTTTGAATTTGCGGGTGTTATCGTTTGCCATATAAAATACCCTTGATTAAACAAAAAACGTGTCTCGTAAACTACCCCTTTCCCTTAACCGATCTTCACCAAAAACAATAGATCTTTAGTACTCAACAAAACAGGGTTGTATGCAAAAACTTATTTGATTCTTTTTGACTTTGCGGCTCTTATCTTTTGCCATAGAAAAATATCGGTATGGAGAACCAGACATGACTTCCATGTTCTAAGATTTATATTTAAAATCATATTCGAAATGAAATATTTCCATAGAAACTATGCCTTTCTACTTACTGCTTCAGCGTTAACCACAGTACTGTGGTCAATAACGTATACCACCTCACGTTTTCGCAGTCTATTTTCACTGATGATGGCAGTCGATGGCACTGCCCAAAAGTCTGGTTTTGCAGAAAACATTGGAGTACCGCTAAACAGCCCGGGAAGCAATTTTAACAAAAACTTGCTTCTTTGTTGCCGATAACGTAGTACACATATAAAAAATTCTCGCCTTCACCTTCAACTATAATTTTTAATAATAGAAAACTACCCGCACCCCGTTCACATAACCTCTTCATTTATAGATATTTCACCTACGGTTCTACAGTGGATTACTACGAGCTTCTTATCACGATATTTTATTTATAAAAATTCAGTACTTTACCCTTGTTAAATCATAAAATGTTTCCGGTAAACTACCCCTTTCTCTTAACCGATCTTCTCCAAAATCAATAGACCTTCAGTCCTCTACAATTCAGGGAAGCATGCTAAAAAATATTTGATTCTGTTTGAATGTGCGGCAGTTATCATTCGTCATGGAAACATTTCTCTTGTTACAACATAAAATGTTGCAGGTAAACTACCCCTTTCCCTTAACCGATCTTCACCAAAACAATAGACCTTGAGCTCTCTGCAACCCAGGAAAGGGTGCAAAAATTTATTTGATTCTCATTGAATTTTCGGCAGTTATCGTTCGTCATAAAAAAATTACCCTTGTTAAAACATAAAATTTTGCTGGTAAACTACCCCTTTCCCTTAACCGATCTTCACCAACACCAATAGGTATTGAGAACTCTACAATACAGGGCTGTATGCAAAAAATCATTTGATTCTGTTTGAATTTGCGGCTGTTATCGTTTACTATAGAAAAAAAATTACCCTTGATAAAAAACCGTTGCTGGTAAACTACCCCTTTCCCGTAACCGATCTTCACCAAAAACGACAGGTCTTGAGTACTCTACAATTCAGGCCTGTATGCAAACAATTATTTGATTCTGTTTGAATTTGCGGCTGTTATAGTTTGCCATAGAAAACATCCATGATAAAACATAAAACGTTGCTGGTAAAGTACCCTATTCCATTAACCGATCTTCACCAAAAACGAAAGGTCTTGAGAACTCTACAATTCAGGGCTGTATGCAAAACATCAGTTGATTCTCTTTGAATTTACGGCAGTTATCGTTCGTCATAGACAAAATACCCTTGTTAAAACATAAAACGTTGCATGTAAACTACCCCTTTCCCTTAACCGATCTTCAACAAAATCAACAGACTTTGAGTTCTGTGCAATTCAAAAAGGTATGCAGCAGAATAGTTGATTCTGTTTTAATGTACGGCAGTTATCGATCGTAAAAAAAAAAATTACACTTGATAAAACATAAAATGTTGCTGGCAAACAACCCTATTCCCTTAACCGATCTTCACCAAAACCAACAAGTCTTGAGAACTCTACATTTTAGGGGGGCTGTATGCAAAATATTATATGATTCTGTATGAATTTGCGGGTGTTATCGTTTGCCATATAAAATACCCTTGATTAAAGAAAAAACGTGTCTCGTAAACTACCCCTTTCCCTTAACCGATCTTCACCAAAAACAAAAGATCTTTAGTACTCAACAAAACAGGGTTGTATGCAAAAACTTATTTGATTCTGTTTGACTTTGCGGCTCTTATCGTTTGCCATAGAAAAATATCGGTATGGAGAACCAGACATGACTTCCATGTTCTAAGATTTATATTTAAAATCATATTCGAAATGAAATATTTCCATAGAAACTATGCCTTTCTACTTATTGCTTCAGCGTTAACCACAGTACTGTGGTCAATAACGTATACCACCTCACGTTTTCGCAGTCTATTTTCACTGATGATGGCAGTCGATGGCACTGCCCAAAAGTCTGGTTTTGCAGAAAACATTGGAGTACCGCTAAACAGCCCGGGAAGCAATTTTAACAAAAACTTGCTTCTTTGTTGCCGATAACGTAGTACACATATAAAAAATTCTCGCCTTCACCTTCAACTATAATTTTTAATAATAGAAAACTACCCCCACCCCGTTCACATAACCTCTTCATTTATAGATATTTCACCTACGGTTCTACAGTGGATTACTACGAGCTTCTTATCACGATATTTTATTTATAAAAATTCAGTACTTTACCCTTGTTAAATCATAAAATGTTTCCGGTAAACTACCCCTTTCTCTTAACCGATCTTCTCCAAAATCAATAGACCTTCAGTCCTCTACAATTCAGGGAAGCATGCTAAAAAATATTTGATTCTGTTTGAATGTGCGGCAGTTATCATTCGTCATGGAAACATTTCTCTTGTTACAACATAAAATGTTGCAGGTAAACTACCCCTTTCCCTTAACCGATCTTCACCAAAACAATAGACCTTGAGCTCTCTGCAACCCAGGAAAGGGTGCAAAAAATTATTTGATTCTCATTGAATTTTCGGCAGTTATCGTTCGTCATAAAAAAAATTACCCTTGTTAAAACATAAAATTTTGCTGGTAAACTACCCCTTTCCCTTAACCGATCTTCACCAACACCAATAGGTATTGAGAACTCTACAATACAGGTCTGTATGCAAAAAATCATTTGATTCTGTTTGAATTTGCGGCTGTTATCGTTTACTATAGAAAAAAAATTACCCTTGATAAAAAACCGTTGCTGGTAAACTACCCCTTTCCCGTAACCGATCTTCACCAAAAACGACAGGTCTTGAGTACTCTACAATTCAGGCCTGTATGCAAACAATTATTTGATTCTGTTTGAATTTGCGGCTGTTATAGTTTGCCATATAAAACATCCATGATAAAACATAAAACGTTGCTGGTAAAGTACCCTATTCCATTAACCGATCTTCACCAAAAACGAAAGGTCTTGAGAACTCTACAATTCAGGGCTGTATGCAAAACATCAGTTGATTCTCTTTGAATTTACGGCAGTTATCGTTCGTCATAGACAAAATACCCTTGTTAAAACATAAAACGTTGCATGTAAACTACCCCTTTCCCTTAACCGATCTTCAACAAAATCAACAGACTTTGAGTTCTGTGCAATTCAAAAAGGTATGCAGCAGAATAGTTGATTCTGTTTTAATGTACGGCAGTTATCGATCGTAAAAAAAAAAATTACACTTGATAAAACATAAAATGTTGCTGGCAAACAACCCTATTCCCTTAACCGATCTTCACCAAAACCAACAAGTCTTGAGAACTCTACATTTTAGGGGGGCTGTATGCAAAATATTATATGATTCTGTTTGAATTTGCGGGTGTTATCGTTTGCCATATAAAATACCCTTGATTAAACAAAAAACGTGTCTCGTAAACTACCCCTTTCCCTTAACCGATCTTCACCAAAAACAATAGATCTTTAGTACTCAACAAAACAGGGTTGTATGCAAAAACTTATTTGATTCTTTTTGACTTTGCGGCTCTTATCTTTTGCCATAGAAAAATATCGGTATGGAGAACCAGACATGACTTCCATGTTCTAAGATTTATATTTAAAATCATATTCGAAATGAAATATTTCCATAGAAACTATGCCTTTCTACTTACTGCTTCAGCGTTAACCACAGTACTGTGGTCAATAACGTATACCACCTCACGTTTTCGCAGTCTATTTTCACTGATGATGGCAGTCGATGGCACTGCCCAAAAGTCTGGTTTTGCAGAAAACATTGGAGTACCGCTAAACAGCCCGGGAAGCAATTTTAACAAAAACTTGCTTCTTTGTTGCCGATAACGTAGTACACATATAAAAAATTCTCGCCTTCACCTTCAACTATAATTTTTAATAATAGAAAACTACCCCCACCCCGTTCACATAACCTCTTCATTTATAGATATTTCACCTACGGTTCTACAGTGGATTACTACGAGCTTCTTATCACGATATTTTATTTATAAAAATTCAGTACTTTACCCTTGTTAAATCATAAAATGTTTCCGGTAAACTACCCCTTTCTCTTAACCGATCTTCTCCAAAATCAATAGACCTTCAGTCCTCTACAATTCAGGGAAGCATGCTAAAAAATATTTGATTCTGTTTGAATGTGCGGCAGTTATCATTCGTCATGGAAACATTTCTCTTGTTACAACATAAAATGTTGCAGGTAAACTACCCCTTTCCCTTAACCGATCTTCACCAAAACAATAGACCTTGAGCTCTCTGCAACCCAGGAAAGGGTGCAAAAAATTATTTGATTCTCATTGAATTTTCGGCAGTTATCGTTCGTCATAAAAAAAATTACCCTTGTTAAAACATAAAATTTTGCTGGTAAACTACCCCTTTCCCTTAACCGATCTTCACCAACACCAATAGGTATTGAGAACTCTACAATACAGGTCTGTATGCAAAAAATCATTTGATTCTGTTTGAATTTGCGGCTGTTATCGTTTACTATAGAAAAAAAATTACCCTTGATAAAAAACCGTTGCTGGTAAACTACCCCTTTCCCGTAACCGATCTTCACCAAAAACGACAGGTCTTGAGTACTCTACAATTCAGGCCTGTATGCAAACAATTATTTGATTCTGTTTGAATTTGCGGCTGTTATAGTTTGCCATATAAAACATCCATGATAAAACATAAAACGTTGCTGGTAAAGTACCCTATTCCATTAACCGATCTTCACCAAAAACGAAAGGTCTTGAGAACTCTACAATTCAGGGCTGTATGCAAAACATCAGTTGATTCTCTTTGAATTTACGGCAGTTATCGTTCGTCATAGACAAAATACCCTTGTTAAAACATAAAACGATGCATGTAAACTACCCCTTTCCCTTAACCGATCTTCAACAAAATCAACAGACTTTGAGTTCTGTGCAATTCAAAAAGGTATGCAGCAGAATAGTTGATTCTGTTTTAATGTACGGCAGTTATCGATCGTAAAAAAAAAAATTACACTTGATAAAACATAAAATGTTGCTGGCAAACAACCCTATTCCCTTAACCGATCTTCACCAAAACCAACAAGTCTTGAGAACTCTACATTTTAGGGGGGCTGTATGCAAAATATTATATGATTCTGTTTGAATTTGCGGGTGTTATCGTTTGCCATATAAAATACCCTTGATTAAACAAAAAACGTGTCTCGTAAACTACCCCTTTCCCTTAACCGATCTTCAACAAAGACAATAGATCTTTAGTACTCAACAAAATAGGGTTGTATGCAAAAACTTATTTGATTCTGTTTGACTTTGCGGCTCTTATCGTTTGCCATAGAAAAATATCGGTATGGAGAACCAGACATGACTTCCATGTTCTAAGATTTATATTTAAAATCATATTCGAAATGAAATATTTCCATAGAAACTATGCCTTTCTACTTATTGCTTCAGCGTTAACCACAGTACTGTGGTCAATAACGTATACCACCTCACGTTTTCGCAGTCGATTTTCACTGATGATGGCAGTCGATGGCACTGCCCAAAAGTCTGGTTTTGCAGAAAACATTGGAGTACCGCTAAACAGCCCGGGAAGCAATTTTAACAAAAACCTGCTTCTTTGTTGCCGTAACGTAGTACACATATAAAAAATTCTCGCCTCCACCTTCAACTATAATTTTTAATAATAGAAAATTACCCCCACCCCGTTCACATAACCTCTTCATTTATAGATATTTCACCTACGGTTCTACAGTGGATTACTACGAGCTTCTTATCACGATATTTTATTTATAAAAATTCAGTACTTTACCCTTGTTAAATCATAAAATGTTTCCGGTAAACTACCCCTTTCTCTTAACCGATCTTCTCCAAAATCAATAGACCTTCAGTCCTCTACAATTCAGGGAAGCATGCTAAAAAATATTTGATTCTGTTTGAATGTGCGGCAGTTATCATTCGTCATGGAAACATTTCTCTTGTTACAACATAAAATGTTGCAGGTAAACTACCCCTTTCCCTTAACCGATCTTCACCAAAACAATAGACCTTGAGCTCTCTGCAACCCAGGAAAGGGTGCAAAAAATTATTTGATTCTCATTGAATTTTCGGCAGTTATCGTTCGTCATAAAAAAAATTACCCTTGTTAAAACATAAAATTTTGCTGGTAAACTACCCCTTTCCCTTAACCGATCTTCACCAACACCAATAGGTATTGAGAACTCTACAATACAGGGCTGTATGCAAAAAATCATTTGATTCTGTTTGAATTTGCGGCTGTTATCGTTTACTATAGAAAAAAAATTACCCTTGATAAAGAACCGTTGCTGGTAAACTACCCCTTTCCCGTAACCGATCTTCACCAAAAACGACAGGTCTTGAGTACTCTACAATTCAGGCCTGTATGCAAACAATTATTTGATTCTGTTTGAATTTTCGGCTGTTAAAGTTTGCCATAGAAAACATCCTTGAT
This sequence comes from Magicicada septendecula, assembly GCA_034769895.1. NCBI lineage: Eukaryota > Metazoa > Arthropoda > Insecta > Hemiptera > Cicadidae > Magicicada > Magicicada septendecula. The sequence continues at coordinate 245,877,446 of CM068372.1, forward strand.
AAAACATAAACCGTTGCTGGTAAACTACCCTATTCCATTAACCGATCTTCACCAAAAACAAAAGGTCTTGAGAACTCTACAATTCAGGGCTGTATGCAAAACATCAGTTGATTCTCTTTGAATTTACGGCAGTTATCGTTCGTCATAGAAAAAGTACCCTTGTTAAAACATAAAACGTTGCATGTAAACTACCCCTTTCCCTTAACCGATCTTCAACAAAATCAACAGACTTTGAGTTCTGTGCAATTCAAAAAGGTATGCAGCAGAATAGTTGATTCTGTTTTAATGTACGGCAGTTATCTATCGTAAAAAAAAAATTACACTTGATAAAACATAAAATGTTGCTGGCAAACAACCCTATTCCCTTAACCGATCTTCACCAAAACCAACAAGCCTTGAGAACTCTACATTTTAGGGCTGTATGCAAAATATTATATGATTCTGTTTGAATTTGCGGGTGTTATCGTTTGCCATATAAAATACCCTTGATAAAACAAAAAACGTGTCTGGTAAGCCACCCCTTTCCCTTAACCGATCTTCACCAAAAACAAAAGGTCTTTAGTACTCAACAAAACAGGGCTGTATGCAAAAACTTATTTGATTCTGTTTGACTTTGCGGCTCTTATCGTTTGCCTTAGAAAAATATCGGTATGGAGAACCATACATGACTTCTATGTTCTAAGATTTATATTTAAAATCATATTCGAAATGAAATATTTCCATAGAAACTATGCCTTTCTACTTATTGCTTCAGCGTTAACCACAGTACTGTGGTCAATAACGTATACCACCTCACGTTTTCGCAGTCGATTTTCACTGATGATGGCAGTCGTTGGCACTGCCCAAAAGTCTGGTTTTGCAGAAAACATTGGAGTACAGCTAAAGAGCCCGGGAAGAAATTTTAACAAAAACCTGCTTCTTTGTTGCCGATAACGTAGTACACATATAAAAAATTCTCGCCTCCACCTTCAACTATAATTTTTAATAATAGAAAATTACCCCCACCCCGTTCACATAACCTCTTCATTTATAGATATTTCACCTACGGTTCTACAGTGGATTACTACGAGCTTCTTATCACGATATTTTATTTATAAAAATTAAGTACTTTACCCTTGTTAAATCATAAAATGTTTCCGGTAAACTACCCCTTTCTCTTAACCGATCTTCTCCAAAATCAATAGACCTTCAGTCCTCTACAATTCAGGGAAGCATGCTAAAAAATATTTGATTCTGTTTGAATGTGCGGCAGTTATCATTCGTCATGGAAACATTTCTCTTGTTACAACATAAAATGTTGCAGGTAAACTACCCCTTTCCCTTAACCGATCTTCACCAAAACAATAGACCTTGAGCTCTCTGCAACCCAGGAAAGGTGCAAAAAATTATTTGATTCTCATTGAATTTTCGGCAGTTATCTTTCGTCATAAAAAAATTACCCTTGTTAAAACATAAAATTTTGCTGGTAAACTACCCCTTTCCCTTAACCGATCTTCACCAACACCAATAGGTATTGAGAACTCTACAATACAGGGCTGTATGCAAAAAATCATTTGATTCTGTTTGAATTTGCGGCTGTTATCTTTTACTATAGAAAAAAAATTACCCTTGATAAAAAACCGTTGCTGGTAAACTACCACTTTCCCGTAACCGATCTTCACCAAAAACGACAGGTCTTGAGTACTCTACAATTCAGGCCTGTATGCAAACAATTATTTGATTCTGTTTGAATTTGCGGCTGTTATAGTTTGCCATAGAAAACATCCATGATAAAACATAAAACGTTGCTGGTAAAGTACCCTATTCCATTAACCGATCTTCACCAAAAACAAAAGGTCTTGAGAACTCTACAATTCAGTGCTGTATGCAAAACATCAGTTGATTCTCTTTGAATTTACGGCAGTTATCATTCGTCATAGACAAAATACCCTTGTTAAAACATAAAACGTTGCATGTAAACTACCCCTTTCCCTTAACCGATCTTCAACAAAATCAACAGACTTTGAGTTCTGTGCAATTCAAAAAGGTATGCAGCAGAATAGTTGATTCTGTTTTAATGTACGGCAGTTATCGATCGTAAAAAGAAAAATTACACTTGATAAAACATAAAATGTTGCTGGCAAACAACCCTATTCCCTTAACCGATCTTCACCAAAACCAACAAGTCTTGAGAACTCTACATTTTAGGGGGGCTGTATGCAAAATATTATATGATTCTGTTTGAATTTGCGGGTGTTATCCTTTGCCATATAAAATACCCTTGATTAAACAAAAAACGTGTCACGTAAACTACCCCTTTCCCTTAACCGATCTTCACCAAAAACAATAGATCTTTAGTACTAAACAGAACAGGGTTGTATGCAAAAACTTATTTGATTCTGTTTGACTTTGCGGCTCTTATCGTTTGCCATAGAAAAATATCGGAATGGAGAACCAGACATGACTTCCATGTTCTAAGATTTATATTTAAAATCATATTCAAAATGAAATATTTCCATAGAAACTATGCCTTTCTACTTATTGCTTCAGCGTTAACCACAGTACTGTGGTCAATAACGTATACCACCTCACGTTTTCGCAGTCGATTTTCACTGATGATGGCAGTCGATGGCACTGCCCAAAAGTCTGGTTTTGCAGAAAACATTGGAGTACCGCTAAAGAGCCCGGGAAGCAATTTTAACAAAAACTTGCTTCTTTGTTGCCGATAACGTAGTACACATATAAAAAATTCTCGCCTCCACCTTCAACTATAATTTTTAATAATAGAAAATTACCCCCACCCCGTTCACATAACCTCTTCATTTATAGATATTTCACCTACGGTTCTACAGTGGATTACTACGAGCTTCTTATCACGATATTTTATTTATAAAAATTCAGTACTTTACCCTTGTTAAATCATAAAATGTTTCCGGTAAACTACCCCTTTCTCTTAACCGATCTTCTCCAAAATCAATAGACCTTCAGTCCTCTACAATTCAGGGAAGCATGCTAAAAAATATTTGATTCTGTTTGAATGTGCGGCAGTTATCATTCGTCATGGAAACATTTCTCTTGTTACAACATAAAATGTTGCAGGTAAACTACCCCTTTCCCTTAACCGATCTTCACCAAAACAATAGACCTTGAGCTCTCTGCAACCCAGGAAAGGGTGCAAAAAATTATTTGATTCTCATTGAATTTTCGGCAGTTATCGTTCGTCATAAAAAAAATTACCCTTGTTAAAACATAAAATTTTGCTGGTAAACTACCCCTTTCCCTTAACCGATCTTCACCAACACCAATAGGTATTGAGAACTCTACAATACAGGTCTGTATGCAAAAAATCATTTGATTCTGTTTGAATTTGCGGCTGTTATCGTTTACTATAGAAAAAAAATTACCCTTGATAAAAAACCGTTGCTGGTAAACTACCCCTTTCCCGTAACCGATCTTCACCAAAAACGACAGGTCTTGAGTACTCTACAATTCAGGCCTGTATGCAAACAATTATTTGATTCTGTTTGAATTTGCGGCTGTTATAGTTTGCCATATAAAACATCCATGATAAAACATAAAACGTTGCTGGTAAAGTACCCTATTCCATTAACCGATCTTCACCAAAAACGAAAGGTCTTGAGAACTCTACAATTCAGGGCTGTATGCAAAACATCAGTTGATTCTCTTTGAATTTACGGCAGTTATCGTTCGTCATAGGCAAAATACCCTTGTTAAAACATAAAACGTTGCATGTAAACTACCCCTTTCCCTTAACCGATCTTCAACAAAATCAACAGACTTTGAGTTCTGTGCAATTCAAAAAGGTATGCAGCAGAATAGTTGATTCTGTTTTAATGTACGGCAGTTATCGATCGTAAAAAAAAAATTACACTTGATAAAACATAAAATGTTGCTGGCAAACAACCCTATTCCCTTAACCGATCTTCACCAAAACCAACAAGTCTTGAGAACTCTACATTTTAGGGGGGCTGTATGCAAAATATTATATGATTCTGTTTGAATTTGCGGGTGTTATCGTTTGCCATATAAAATACCCTTGATTAAACAAAAAACGTGTCTCGTAAACTACCCCTTTCCCTTAACCGATCTTCAACAAAGACAATAGATCTTTAGTACTCAACAAAATAGGGTTGTATGCAAAAACTTATTTGATTCTGTTTGACTTTGCGGCTCTTATCGTTTGCCATAGAAAAATATCGGTATGGAGAACCAGACATGACTTCCATGTTCTAAGATTTATATTTAAAATCATATTCGAAATGAAATATTTCCATAGAAACTATGCCTTTCTACTTATTGCTTCAGCGTTAACCACAGTACTGTGGTCAATAACGTATACCACCTCACGTTTTCGCAGTCGATTTTCACTGATGATGGCAGTCGATGGCACTGCCCAAAAGTCTGGTTTTGCAGAAAACATTGGAGTACCGCTAAACAGCCCGGGAAGCAATTTTAACAAAAACCTGCTTGTTTGTTGCCGATAACGTAGTACACATATAAAAAATTCTCGCCTCCACCTTCAACTATAATTTTTAATAATAGAAAATTACCCCCACCCCGTTCACATAACCTCTTCATTTATAGATATTTCACCTTCGGTTCTACAGTGGATTACTACGAGCTTCTTATCACGATATTTTATTTATAAAAATTCAGTACTTTACCCTTGTTAAATCATAAAATGTTTCCGGTAAACTACCCCTTTCTCTTAACCGATCTTCTCCAAAATCAATAGACCTTCAGTCCTCTACAATTCAGGGAAGCATGCTAAAAAATATTTGATTCTGTTTGAATGTGCGGCAGTTATCATTCGTCATGGAAACATTTCTCTTGTTACAACATAAAATGTTGCAGGTAAACTACCCCTTTCCCTTAACCGATCTTCACCAAAACAATAGACCTTGAGCTCTCTGCAACCCAGGAAAGGGTGCAAAAAATTATTTGATTCTCATTGAATTTTCGGCAGTTATCGTTCGTCATAAAAAAAATTACCCTTGTTAAAACATAAAATTTTGCTGGTAAACTACCCCTTTCCCTTAACCGATCTTCACCAACACCAATAGGTATTGAGAACTCTACAATACAGGGCTGTATGCAAAAAATCATTTGATTCTATTTGAATTTGCGGCTGTTATCTTTTACTATAGAAAAAAAATTACCCTTGATAAAAAACCGTTGCTGGTAAACTACCACTTTCCCGTAACCGATCTTCACCAAAAACGACAGGTCTTGAGAACTCTACAATTCAGGCCTGTATGCAAACAATTATTTGATTCTGTTTGAATTTGCGGCTGTTATAGTTTGCCATAGAAAACATCCTTGATAAAACATAAAACGTTGCTGGTAAACTACCCTATTCCATTAACCGATCTTCACCAAAAACAAAAGGTCTTGAGAACTCTACAATTCAGGGCTGTATGCAAAACATCAGTTGATTCTCTTTGAATTTACGGCAGTTATCGTTCGTCATAGAAAAAGTACCCTTGTTAAAACATAAAACGTTGCATGTAAACTACCCCTTTCCCTTAACCGATCTTCAACAAAATCAACAGACTTTGAGTTCTGTGCAATTCAAAAAGGTATGCAGCAGAATAATTGATTCTGTTTTAATGTACGGCAGTTATCGATCGTAAAAAAAAAATTACACTTGATAAAACATAAAATGTTGCTGGCAAACAACCCTATTCCCTTAACCGATCTTCACCAAAACCAACAAGCCTTGAGAACTCTACATTTTAGGGCTGTATGCAAAATATTATATGATTCTGTTTGAATTTGCGGGTGTTATCGTTTGCCATATAAAATACCCTTGATTAAACAAAAAACGTGTCTCGTAAACTACCCCTTTCCCTTAACCGATCTTCACCAAAAACAATAGATCTTTAGTACTCAACAAAACAGGGTTGTATGCAAAAACTTATTTGATTCTGTTTGACTTTGCGGCTCTTATCGTTTGCCATAGAAAAATATCGGTATGGAGAACCAGACATGACTTCGATGTTCTAAGATTTATATTTAAAATCATATTCGAAATGAAATATTTCCATAGAAACTATGCCTTTCTACTTATTGCTTCAGCGTTAACCACAGTACTGTGGTCAATAACGTATACCACCTCACGTTTTCGCAGTCGATTTTCACTGATGATGGCAGTCGATGGCACTGCCCAAAAGTCTGGTTTTGCAGAAAACATTGGAGCACCGCTAAAGAGCCCGGGAAGCAATTTTAACAAAAACTTGCTTCTTTGTTGCCGATAACGTAGTACACATATAAAAAATTCTCGCCTCCACCTTCAACTATAATTTTTAATAATAGAAAATTACCCCCACCCCGTTCACATAACCTCTTCATTTATAGATATTTCACCTACGGTTCTACAGTGGATTACTACGAGCTTCTTATCACGATATTTTATTTATAAAAATTCAGTACTTTACCCTTCTTAAATCATAAAATCTTTCCGGTAAACTACCCCTTTCTCTTAACCGATCTTCTCCAAAATCAATAGACCTTCAGTCCTCTACAATTCAGGGAAGCATGCTAAAAAATATTTGATTCTGTTTGAATGTGCGGGAGTTATCATTCGTCATGGAAACATTTCTCTTGTTACAACATAAAATGTTGCAGGTAAACTACCCCTTTCCCTTAACCGATCTTCACCAAAACAATAGACCTTGAGCTCTCTGCAACCCAGGAAAGGGTGCAAAAAATTATTTGATTCTCATTGAATTTTCGGCAGTTATCGTTCGTCATAAAAAAAATTACCCTTGTTAAAACATAAAATTTTGCTGGTAAACTACCCCTTTCCCTTAACCGACCTTCACCAACACCAATAGGTATTGAGAACTATACAATACAGGGCTGTATGCAAAAAATCATTTGATTCTGTTTGAATTTGCGGCTGTTATCGTTTACTATAGAAAAAAATTACCCTTGATAAAAAACCGTTGCTGGTAAACTACCACTTTCCCGTAACCGATCTTCACCAAAAACGACAGGTCTTGAGTACTCTACATTTCAGGCCTGTATGCAAACAATTATTTGATTCTGTCTGAATTTGCGGCTGTTATAGTTTGCCATAGAAAACATCCTTGATAAAACATAAAACGTTGCTGGTAAACTACCCTATTCCATTAACCGATCTTCACCAAAAACAAAAGGTCGTGAGAACTCTACAATTCAGGGCTGTATGCAAAACATCAGTTAATTCTCTTTGAATTTACGGCAGTTATCGTTCGTCATAGAAAATGTACCCTTGTTAAAACATAAAACGTTGCATGTAAACTACCCCTTTCCCTTAACCGATCTTCAACAAAATCAACAGACTTTGAGTTCTTTGCAATTCAAAAAGGTATGCAGCAGAATAGTTGATTCTGTTTTAATGTACGGCAGTTATCGATCGTAAAAAAAAAATTACACTTGATAAAACATAAAATGTTGCTGGCAAACAACCCTATTCCCTTAACCGATCTTCACCAAACCCAACAAGTCTTGAGAACTCTACATTTTAGGGCTGTATGCAAAATATTATATGATTCTGTTTGAATTTGCGGGTGTTATCGTTTGCCATATAAAATACCCTTAATAAAACAAAAAACGTGTCCCGTAAACTACCCCTTTCCCTTAGCCGATCTTCACCAAAAACAATAGATCTTTAGTACTCAACAAAACAGGGCTGTATGCAAAAACTTATTTGATTCTGTTTGACTTTGCGGCTCTTATCGTTTGCCATAGAAAAATATCGGTATGGAGAACCAGACATGACTTCCATGTTCTAAGATTTATATTTAAAATCATATTCGAAATGAAATATTTCCATAGAAACTATGCCTTTCTACTTATTGCTTCAGCATTAACCACAGTACTGTGGTCAATAACGTATACCACCTCACGTTTTTGCAGTCGATTTTCACTGATGATGGCAGTCGATGGCACTGCCCAAAAGTCTGGTTTTGCAGAAAACATTGGAGTACCGCTAAAGAGCCCGGGAAGCAATTTTAACAAAAACCTACTTCTTTGTTGCCGATAACGTAGTACACATATAAAAAATTCTCCCCTCAACCTTCAACTATAATTTTTAATAATAGAAAATTACCCCCACCCCGTTCACATAACCTCTTCATTTATAGATATTTCACCTACGGTTCTACAGTGGATTACTTCGAGCTTCTTATCACGATATTTTATTTATAAAAATTCAGTACTTTACCCTTGTTAAATCATAAAATGTTTCCGGTAAACTACCCCTTTCTCTTAACCGATCTTCTCCAAAATCAATAGACCTTCAGTCCTCTACAATTCAGGGAAGCATGCTAAAAAATATTTGATTCTGTTTGAATGTGCGGCAGTTATCATTCGTCATGGAAACATTTCTCTTGTTACAACATAAAATGTTGCAGGTAAACTACCCCTTTCCCTTAACCGATCTTCACCAAAACAATAGACCTTGAGCTCTCTGCAACCCAGGAAAGGTGCAAAAAATTATTTGATTCTCATTGAATTTTCGGCAGTTATCTTTCGTCATAAAAAAATTACCCTTGTTAAAACATAAAATTTTGCTGGTAAACTACCCCTTTCCCTTAACCGATCTTCACCAACACCAATAGGTATTGAGAACTCTACAATACAGGGCTGTATGCAAAAAATCATTTGATTCTGTTTGAATTTGCGGCTGTTATCTTTTACTATAGAAAAAAAATTACCCTTGATAAAAAACCGTTGCTGGTAAACTACCACTTTCCCGTAACCGATCTTCACCAAAAACGACAGGTCTTGAGTACTCTACAATTCAGGCCTGTATGCAAACAATTATTTGATTCTGTTTGAATTTGCGGCTGTTATAGTTTGCCATAGAAAACATCCATGATAAAACATAAAACGTTGCTGGTAAAGTACCCTATTCCATTAACCGATCTTCACCAAAAACAAAAGGTCTTGAGAACTCTACAATTCAGGGCTGTATGCAAAACATCAGTTGATTCTCTTTGAATTTACGGCAGTTATCATTCGTCATAGACAAAATACCCTTGTTAAAACATAAAACGTTGCATGTAAACTACCCCTTTCCCTTAACCGATCTTCAACAAAATCAACAGACTTTGAGTTCTGTGCAATTCAAAAAGGTATGCAGCAGAATAGTTGATTCTGTTTTAATGTACGGCAGTTATCGATCGTAAAAAGAAAAATTACACTTGATAAAACATAAAATGTTGCTGGCAAACAACCCTATTCCCTTAACCGATCTTCACCAAAACCAACAAGTCTTGAGAACTCTACATTTTAGGGGGGCTGTATGCAAAATATTATATGATTCTGTTTGAATTTGCGGGTGTTATCCTTTGCCATATAAAATACCCTTGATTAAACAAAAAACGTGTCACGTAAACTACCCCTTTCCCTTAACCGATCTTCACCAAAAACAATAGATCTTTAGTACTAAACAGAACAGGGTTGTATGCAAAAACTTATTTGATTCTGTTTGACTTTGCGGCTCTTATCGTTTGCCATAGAAAAATATCGGAATGGAGAACCAGACATGACTTCCATGTTCTAAGATTTATATTTAAAATCATATTCAAAATGAAATATTTCCATAGAAACTATGCCTTTCTACTTATTGCTTCAGCGTTAACCACAGTACTGTGGTCAATAACGTATACCACCTCACGTTTTCGCAGTCGATTTTCACTGATGATGGCAGTCGATGGCACTGCCCAAAAGTCTGGTTTTGCAGAAAACATTGGAGTACCGCTAAAGAGCCCGGGAAGCAATTTTAACAAAAACTTGCTTCTTTGTTGCCGATAACGTAGTACACATATAAAAAATTCTCGCCTCCACCTTCAACTATAATTTTTAATAATAGAAAATTACCCCCACCCCGTTCACATAACCTCTTCATTTATAGATATTTCACCTACGGTTCTACAGTGGATTACTACGAGCTTCTTATCACGATATTTTATTTATAAAAATTCAGTACTTTACCCTTGTTAAATCATAAAATGTTTCCGGTAAACTACCCCTTTCTCTTAACCGATCTTCTCCAAAATCAATAGACCTTCAGTCCTCTACAATTCAGGGAAGCATGCTAAAAAATATTTGATTCTGTTTGAATGTGCGGCAGTTATCATTCGTCATGGAAACATTTCTCTTGTTACAACATAAAATGTTGCAGGTAAACTACCCCTTTCCCTTAACCGATCTTCACCAAAACAATAGACCTTGAGCTCTCTGCAACCCAGGAAAGGGTGCAAAAAATTATTTGATGCTCATTGAATTTTCGGCAGTTATCGTTCGTCATAAAAAAAATTACCCTTGTTAAAACATAAAATTTTGCTGGTAAACTACCCCTTTCCCTTAACCGATCTTCACCAACACCAATAGGTATTGAGAACTCTACAATACAGGTCTGTATGCAAAAAATCATTTGATTCTGTTTGAATTTGCGGCTGTTATCGTTTACTATAGAAAAAAAATTACCCTTGATAAAAAACCGTTGCTGGTAAACTACCCCTTTCCCGTAACCGATCTTCACCAAAAACGACAGGTCTTGAGTACTCTACAATTCAGGCCTGTATGCAAACAATTATTTGATTCTGTTTGAATTTGCGGCTGTTATAGTTTGCCATATAAAACATCCATGATAAAACATAAAACGTTGCTGGTAAAGTACCCTATTCCATTAACCGATCTTCACCAAAAACGAAAGGTCTTGAGAACTCTACAATTCAGGGCTGTATGCAAAACATCAGTTGATTCTCTTTGAATTTACGGCAGTTATCGTTCGTCATAGGCAAAATACCCTTGTTAAAACATAAAACGTTGCATGTAAACTACCCCTTTCCCTTAACCGATCTTCAACAAAATCAACAGACTTTGAGTTCTGTGCAATTCAAAAAGGTATGCAGCAGAATAGTTGATTCTGTTTTAATGTACGGCAGTTATCGATCGTAAAAAAAAAATTACACTTGATAAAACATAAAATGTTGCTGGCAAACAACCCTATTCCCTTAACCGATCTTCACCAAAACCAACAAGTCTTGAGAACTCTACATTCTAGGGGGGCTGTATGCAAAATATTATATGATTCTGTTTGAATTTGCGGGTGTTATCGTTTGCCATATAAAATACCCTTGATTAAACAAAAAACGTGTCTCGTAAACTACCCCTTTCCCTTAACCGATCTTCAACAAAGACAATAGATCTTTAGTACTCAACAAAATAGGGTTGTATGCAAAAACTTATTTGATTCTGTTTGACTTTGCGGCTCTTATCGTTTGCCATAGAAAAATATCGGTATGGAGAACCAGACATGACTTCCATGTTCTAAGATTTATATTTAAAATCATATTCGAAATGAAATATTTCCATAGAAACTATGCCTTTCTACTTATTGCTTCAGCGTTAACCACAGTACTGTGGTCAATAACGTATACCACCTCACGTTTTCGCAGTCGATTTTCACTGATGATGGCAGTCGATGGCACTGCCCAAAAGTCTGGTTTTGCAGAAAACATTGGAGTACCGCTAAACAGCCCGGGAAGCAATTTTAACAAAAACCTGCTTGTTTGTTGCCGATAACGTAGTACACATATAAAAAATTCTCGCCTCCACCTTCAACTATAATTTTTAATAATAGAAAATTACCCCCACCCCGTTCACATAACCTCTTCATTTATAGATATTTCACCTTCGGTTCTACAGTGGATTACTACGAGCTTCTTATCACGATATTTTATTTATAAAAATTCAGTACTTTACCCTTGTTAAATCATAAAATGTTTCCGGTAAACTACCCCTTTCTCTTAACCGATCTTCTCCAAAATCAATAGACCTTCAGTCCTCTACAATTCAGGGAAGCATGCTAAAAAATATTTGATTCTGTTTGAATGTGCGGCAGTTATCATTCGTCATGGAAACATTTCTCTTGTTACAACATAAAATGTTGCAGGTAAACTACCCCTTTCCCTTAACCGATCTTCACCAAAACAATAGACCTTGAGCTCTCTGCAACCCAGGAAAGGGTGCAAAAAATTATTTGATTCTCATTGAATTTTCGGCAGTTATCGTTCGTCATAAAAAAAATTACCCTTGTTAAAACATAAAATTTTGCTGGTAAACTACCCCTTTCCATTAACCGATCTTCACCAACACCAATAGGTATTGAGAACTCTACAATACAGGGCTGTATGCAAAAAATCATTTGATTCTATTTGAATTTGCGGCTGTTATCTTTTACTATAGAAAAAAAATTACCCTTGATAAAAAACCGTTGCTGGTAAACTACCACTTTCCCGTAACCGATCTTCACCAAAAACGACAGGTCTTGAGAACTCTACAATTCAGGCCTGTATGCAAACAATTATTTGATTCTGTTTGAATTTGCGGCTGTTATAGTTTGCCATAGAAAACATCCTTGATAAAACATAAAACGTTGCTGGTAAACTACCCTATTCCATTAACCGATCTTCACCAAAAACAAAAGGTCTTGAGAACTCTACAATTCAGGGCTGTATGCAAAACATCAGTTGATTCTCTTTGAATTTACGGCAGTTATCGTTCGTCATAGAAAAAGTACCCTTGTTAAAACATAAAACGTTGCATGTAAACTACCCCTTTCCCTTAACCGATCTTCAACAAAATCAACAGACTTTGAGTTCTGTGCAATTCAAAAAGGTATGCAGCAGAATAATTGATTCTGTTTTAATGTACGGCAGTTATCGATCGTAAAAAAAAAATTACACTTGATAAAACATAAAATGTTGCTGGCAAACAACCCTATTCCCTTAACCGATCTTCACCAAAACCAACAAGCCTTGAGAACTCTACATTTTAGGGCTGTATGCAAAATATTATATGATTCTGTTTGAATTTGCGGGTGTTATCGTTTGCCATATAAAATACCCTTGATAAAACAAAAAACGTGTCTGGTAAGCCACCCCTTTCCCTTAACCGATCTTCACCAAAAACAAAAGGTCTTTAGTACTCAACAAAACAGGGCTGTATGCAAAAACTTATTTGATTCTGTTTGACTTTGCGGCTCTTATCGTTTGCCTTAGAAAAATATCGGTATGGAGAACCATACATGACTTCTATGTTCTAAGATTTATATTTAAAATCATATTCGAAATGAAATATTTCCATAGAAACTATGCCTTTCTACTTATTGCTTCAGCATTAACCACAGTACTGTTGTCAATAACGTATACCACCTCACGTTTTCGCAGTCGATTTTCACTGATGATGGCAGTCGTTGGCACTGCCCAAAAGTCTGGTTTTGCAGAAAACATTGGAGTACAGCTAAAGAGCCCGGGAAGAAATTTTAACAAAAACCTGCTTCTTTGTTGCCGATAACGTAGTACACATATAAAAAATTCTCGCCTCCACCTTCAACTATAATTTTTAATAATAGAAAATTACCCCCACCCCGTTCACATAACCTCTTCATTTATAGATATTTCACCTACGGTTCTACAGTGGATTACTACGAGCTTCTTATCACGATATTTTATTTATAAAAATTAAGTACTTTACCCTTGTTAAATCATAAAATGTTTCCGGTAAACTACCCCTTTCTCTTAACCGATCTTCTCCAAAATCAATAGACCTTCAGTCCTCTACAATTCAGGGAAGCATGCTAAAAAATATTTGATTCTGTTTGAATGTGCGGCAGTTATCATTCGTCATGGAAACATTTCTCTTGTTACAACATAAAATGTTGCAGGTAAACTACCCCTTTCCCTTAAACGATCTTCACCAAAACAATAGACCTTGAGCTCTCTGCAACCCAGGAAAGGGTGCAAAAAATTATTTGATTCTCATTGAATTTTCGGCAGTTATCGTTCGTCATAAAAAAATTACCCTTGTTAAAACATAAAATTTTGCTGGTAAACTACCCCTTTCCCTTAACCGATCTTCACCAACACCAATAGGTATTGAGAACTATACAATACAGGGCTGTATGCAAAAAATCATTTGATTCTATTTGAATTTGCGGCTGTTATCGTTTACTATAGAAAAAAAATTACCCTTGATAAAAAACCGTTGCTAGTAAACTACCACTTTCCCGTAACCGATCTTCACCAAACACGACAGGTCTTGAGTACTCTACAATTCAGGCCTGTATGCAAACAATTATTTGATTCTGTCTGAATTTGCGGCTGTTATAGTTTGCCATAGAAAACATCCTTGATAAAACATAAAACGTTGCTGGTAAACTACCCTATTCCATTAACCGATCTTCACCAAAAACAAAAGGTCTTGAGAACTCTACAATTCAGGGCTGTATGCAAAACATCAGTTAATTCTCTTTGAATTTACGGCAGTTATCGTTCGTCATAGAAAAAGTACCCTTGTTAAAACATAAAACGTTGCATGTAAACTACCCCTTTCCCTTAACCGAGCTTCAACAAAATCAACAGACTTTGAGTTCTGTGCAATTCAAAATGGTATGCAGCAGAATAGTTGATTCTGTTTTAATGTACGGCAGTTATCGATCGTAAAAAAAATTACACTTGATAAAACATAAAATGTTGCTGGCAAACAACCCTATTCCCTTAACCGATCTTCACCAAACCCAACAAGTCTTGAGAACTCTACATTTTAGGGCTGTATGCAAAATATTATATGATTCTGTTTGAATTTGCGGGTGTTATCGTTTGCCATATAAAATACCCTTAATAAAACAAAAAACGTGTCCCGTAAACTACCCCTTTCCCTTAACCGATCTTCACCAAAAACAATAGATCTTTAGTACTCAACAAAACAGGGTTGTATGCAAAAACTTATTTGATTCTGTTTGACTTTGCGGCTCTTATCGTTTGCCATAGAAAAATATCGGTATGGAGAACCAGACATGACTTCCATGTTCTAAGATTTATATTTAAAATCATATTCGAAATGAAATATTTCCACAGAAACTATGCCTTTCTACTTATTGCTTCAGCATTAACCACAGTACTGTGGTCAATAACGTATACCACCTCACGTTTTCGCAGTCGATTTTCACTGATGATGGCAGTCGATGGCACTGCCCAAAAGTCTGGTTTTGCAGAAAACATTGGAGTACCGCTAAACAGCCCGGGAAGCAATTTTAACAAAAACCTGCTTCTTTGTTGCCGATAACGTAGTACACATATAAAAAATTCTCGCCTCCACCTTCAACTATAATTTTTAATAATAGAAAATTACCCCCACCCCGTTCACATAACCTCTTCATTTATAGATATTTCACCTACGGTTCTACAGTGGATTACTACGAGCTTCTTATCACGATATTTTATTTATAAAAATTCAGTACTTTACCCTTGTTAAATCATAAAAAGTTTCCGGTAAACTACCCCTTTCTCTTAACCGATCTTCTCCAAAAACAATAGACCTTCAGTCCTCTACAATTCAGGGAAGCATGCTAAAAAATATTTGATTCTGTTTGAATGTGCGGCAGTTATCATTCGTCATGGAAACATTTCTCTTGTTACAACATAAAATGTTGCAGGTAAACTACCCCTTTCCCTTAACCGATCTTCACCAAAACAATAGACCTTGAGCTCTCTGCAACCCAGGAAAGGTGCAAAAAATTATTTGATTCTCATTGAATTTTCGGCAGTTATCTTTCGTCATAAAAAAATTACCCTTGTTAAAACATAAAATTTTGCTGGTAAACTACCCCTTTCCCTTAACCGATCTTCACCAACACCAATAGGTATTGAGAACTCTACAATACAGGGCTGTATGCAAAAAATCATTTGATTCTGTTTGAATTTGCGGTTGTTATCTTTTACTATAGAAAAAAAATTACCCTTGATAAAAAACCGTTGCTGGTAAACTACCACTTTCCCGTAACCGATCTTCACCAAAAACGACAGGTCTTGAGTACTCTACAATTCAGGCCTGTATGCAAACAATTATTTGATTCTGTTTGAATTTGCGGCTGTTATAGTTTGCCATAGAAAACATCCATGATAAAACATAAAACGTTGCTGGTAAAGTACCCTATTCCATTAACCGATCTTCACCAAAAACAAAAGGTCTTGAGAACTCTACAATTCAGGGCTGTATGCAAAACATCAGTTGATTCTCTTTGAATTTACGGCAGTTATCGTTCGTCATAGACAAAATACCCTTGTTAAAACATAAAACGTTGCATGTAAACTACCCCTTTCCCTTAACCGATCTTCAACAAAATCAACAGACTTTGAGTTCTGTGCAATTCAAAAAGGTATGCAGCAGAATAGTTGATTCTGTTTTAATGTACGGCAGTTATCGATCGTAAAAAGAAAAATTACACTTGATAAAACATAAAATGTTGCTGGCAAACAACCCTATTCCCTTAACCGATCTTCACCAAAACCAACAAGTCTTGAGAACTCTACATTTTAGGGGGGCTGTATGCAAAATATTATATGATTCTGTTTGAATTTGCGGGTGTTATCGTTTGCCATATAAAATACCCTTGATTAAACAAAAAACGTGTCTCGTAAACTACCCCTTTCCCTTAACCGATCTTCACCAAAAACAATAGATCTTTAGTACTCAACAAAACAGGGTTGTATGCAAAAACTTATTTGATTCTGTTTGACTTTGCGGCTCTTATCGTTTGCCATAGAAAAATATCGGTATGGAGAACCAGACATGACTTCGATGTTCTAAGATTTATATTTAAAATCATATTCGAAATGAAATATTTCCATAGAAACTATGCCTTTCTACTTATTGCTTCAGCGTTAACCACAGTACTGTGGTCAATAACGTATACCACCTCACGTTTTCGCAGTCGATTTTCACTGATGATGGCAGTCGATGGCACTGCCCAAAAGTCTGGTTTTGCAGAAAACATTGGAGCACCGCTAAAGAGCCCGGGAAGCAATTTTAACAAAAACTTGCTTCTTTGTTGCCGATAACGTAGTACACATATAAAAAATTCTCGCCTCCACCTTCAACTATAATTTTTAATAATAGAAAATTACCCCCACCCCGTTCACATAACCTCTTCATTTATAGATATTTCACCTACGGTTCTACAGTGGATTACTACGAGCTTCTTATCACGATATTTTATTTATAAAAATTCAGTACTTTACCCTTCTTAAATCATAAAATCTTTCCGGTAAACTACCCCTTTCTCTTAACCGATCTTCTCCAAAATCAATAGACCTTCAGTCCTCTACAATTCAGGGAAGCATGCTAAAAAATATTTGATTCTGTTTGAATGTGCGGGAGTTATCATTCGTCATGGAAACATTTCTCTTGTTACAACATAAAATGTTGCAGGTAAACTACCCCTTTCCCTTAACCGATCTTCACCAAAACAATAGACCTTGAGCTCTCTGCAACCCAGGAAAGGGTGCAAAAAATTATTTGATTCTCATTGAATTTTCGGCAGTTATCGTTCGTCATAAAAAAAATTACCCTTGTTAAAACATAAAATTTTGCTGGTAAACTACCCCTTTCCCTTAACCGACCTTCACCAACACCAATAGGTATTGAGAACTATACAATACAGGGCTGTATGCAAAAAATCATTTGATTCTGTTTGAATTTGCGGCTGTTATCGTTTACTATAGAAAAAAATTACCCTTGATAAAAAACCGTTGCTGGTAAACTACCACTTTCCCGTAACCGATCTTCACCAAAAACGACAGGTCTTGAGTACTCTACATTTCAGGCCTGTATGCAAACAATTATTTGATTCTGTCTGAATTTGCGGCTGTTATAGTTTGCCATAGAAAACATCCTTGATAAAACATAAAACGTTGCTGGTAAACTACCCTATTCCATTAACCGATCTTCACCAAAAACAAAAGGTCGTGAGAACTCTACAATTCAGGGCTGTATGCAAAACATCAGTTAATTCTCTTTGAATTTACGGCAGTTATCGTTCGTCATAGAAAATGTACCCTTGTTAAAACATAAAACGTTGCATGTAAACTACCCCTTTCCCTTAACCGATCTTCAACAAAATCAACAGACTTTGAGTTCTTTGCAATTCAAAAAGGTATGCAGCAGAATAGTTGATTCTGTTTTAATGTACGGCAGTTATCGATCGTAAAAAAAAAATTACACTTGATAAAACATAAAATGTTGCTGGCAAACAACCCTATTCCCTTAACCGATCTTCACCAAACCCAACAAGTCTTGAGAACTCTACATTTTAGGGCTGTATGCAAAATATTATATGATTCTGTTTGAATTTGCGGGTGTTATCGTTTGCCATATAAAATACCCTTAATAAAACAAAAAACGTGTCCCGTAAACTACCCCTTTCCCTTAGCCGATCTTCACCAAAAACAATAGATCTTTAGTACTCAACAAAACAGGGCTGTATGCAAAAACTTATTTGATTCTGTTTGACTTTGCGGCTCTTATCGTTTGCCATAGAAAAATATCGGTATGGAGAACCAGACATGACTTCCATGTTCTAAGATTTATATTTAAAATCATATTCGAAATGAAATATTTCCATAGAAACTATGCCTTTCTACTTATTGCTTCAGCATTAACCACAGTACTGTGGTCAATAACGTATACCACCTCACGTTTTCGCAGTCGATTTTCACTGATGATGGCAGTCGATGGCACTGCCCAAAAGTCTGGTTTTGCAGAAAACATTGGAGTACCGCTAAAGAGCCCGGGAAGCAATTTTAACAAAAACCTACTTCTTTGTTGCCGATAACGTAGTACACATATAAAAAATTCTCCCCTCAACCTTCAACTATAATTTTTAATAATAGAAAATTACCCCCACCCCGTTCACATAACCTCTTCATTTATAGATATTTCACCTACGGTTCTACAGTGGATTACTTCGAGCTTCTTATCACGATATTTTATTTATAAAAATTCAGTACTTTACCCTTGTTAAATCATAAAATGTTTCCGGTAAACTACCCCTTTCTCTTAACCGATCTTCTCCAAAATCAATAGACCTTCAGTCCTCTACAATTCAGGGAAGCATGCTAAAAAATATTTGATTCTGTTTGAATGTGCGGCAGTTATCATTCGTCATGGAAACATTTCTCTTGTTACAACATAAAATGTTGCAGGTAAACTACCCCTTTCCCTTAACCGATCTTCACCAAAACAATAGACCTTGAGCTCTCTGCAACCCAGGAAAGGGTGCAAAAAATTATTTGATTCTCATTGAATTTTCGGCAGTTATCGTTCGTCATAAAAAAAATTACCCTTGTTAAAACATAAAATTTTGCTGGTAAACTACCCCTTTCCCTTAACCGATCTTCACCAACACCGATAGGTATTGAGAACTCTACAATACAGGGCTGTATGCAAAAAATCATTTGATTCTGTTTGAATTTGCGGCTGTTATCGTTTACTATAGAAAAAAAATTACCCTAGATAAAGAACCGTTGCTGGTAAACTACTTCTTTCCCGTAACCGATCTTCACCAAAAACGACAGGTCTTGAGTACTCTACAATTCAGGCCTGTATGCAAACAATTATTTGATTCTGTTTGAATATTCGGCTGTTAAAGTTTGCCATAGAAAACATCCTTGATAAAACATAAAACGTTGCTGGTAAACTACCCTATTCCATTAACCGATCTTCACCAAAAACAAAAGGTCTTGAGAACTCTACAATTCAGGGCTGTATGCAAAACATCAGTTGATTCTCTTTGAATTTACGGCAGTTATCGTTCGTCATAGACAAAATACCCTTGTTAAAACATAAAACGTTGCATGTAAACTACCCCTTTCCCTTAACCGATCTTCAACAAAATCAACAGACTTTGAGTTCTGTGCAATTCAAAAAGGTATGCAGCAGAATAGTTGATTCTGTTTTAATGTACGGCAGTTATCTATCGTAAAAAAAAAATTACACTTGATAAAACATAAAATGTTGCTGGCAAACAACGCTATTCCCTTAACCGATCTTCACCAAACCCAACAAGTCTTGAGAACTCTACATTTTAGGGCTGTATGCAAAATATTATATGATTCTGTTTGAATTTGCGGGTGTTATCGTTTGCCATATAAAATACCCTTGATAAAACAAAAAACGTGTCACGTAAACTACCCTTTTCCCTTAACCGATCTTCACCAAAAACAATAGATCTTTAGTACTCAACAAAACAGGGTTGTATGCAAAAACTTATTTGATTCTGTTTGACTTTGCGGCTCTTATCATTTGCCATAGAAAAATATCGGTATGGAGAACCAGACATGACTTCCATGTTCTAAGATTTATATTTAAAATCATATTCGAAATGAAATATTTCCATAGAAACTATGCCTTTCTACTTATTGCTTCAGCATTAACCACAGTACTGTGGTCAATAACGTATACCACCTCACGTTTTCGCAGTCGATTTTCACTGATGATGGCAGTCGATGGCACTGCCCAAAAGTCTGGTTTTGCAGAAAACATTGGAGTACCGCTAAACAGCCCGGGAAGCAATTTTAACAAAAACCTGCTTCTTTGTTGCCGATAACGTAGTACACATATAAAAAATTCTCGCCTCCACCTTCAACTATAATTTTTAATAATAGAAAATTACCCCCACCCCGTTCACATAACCTCTTCATTTATAGATATTTCACCTACGGTTCTACAGTGGATTACTACGAGCTTCTTATCACGATATTTTATTTATAAAAATTCAGTACTTTACCCTTGTTAAATCATAAAATGTTTCCGGTAAACTACCCCTTTCTCTTAACCGATCTTCTCCAAAATCAATAGACCTTCAGTCCTCTACAATTCAGGGAAGCATGCTAAAAAATATTTGATTCTGTTTGAATGTGCGGCAGTTATCATTCGTCATGGAAACATTTCTCTTGTTACAACATAAAATGTTGCAGGTAAACTACCCCTTTCCCTTAACCGATCTTCACCAAAACAATAGACCTTGAGCTCTCTGCAACCCAGGAAAGGTGCAAAAATTTATTTGATTCTCATTCAATTTTCGGCAGTTATCTTTCGTCATAAAAAAAATTACCCTTGTTAAAACATAAAATTTTGCTGGTAAACTACCCCTTTCCCTTAACCGATCTTCACCAACACCAATAGGTATTGAGAACTCTACAATACAGGGCTGTATGCAAAAAATCATTTGATTCTGTTTGAATTTGCGGCTGTTATCTTTTACTATAGAAAAAAAATTACCCTTGATAAAAAACCGTTGCTGGTAAACTACCACTTTCCCGTAACCGATCTTCACCAAAAACGACAGGTCTTGAGTACTCTACAATTCAGGCCTGTATGCAAACAATTATTTGATTCTGTTTGAATTTGCGGCTGTTATAGTTTGCCATAGAAAACATCCATGATAAAACATAAAACGTTGCTGGTAAAGTACCCTATTCCATTAACCGATCTTCACCAAAAACAAAAGGTCTTGAGAACTCTACAATTCAGGGCTGTATGCAAAACATCAGTTGATTCTCTTTGAATTTACGGCAGTTATCGTTCGTCATAGACAAAATACCCTTGTTAAAACATAAAACGTTGCATGTAAACTACCCCTTTCCCTTAACCGATCTTCAACAAAATCAACAGACTTTGAGTTCTGTGCAATTCAAAAAGGTATGCAGCAGAATAGTTGATTCTGTTTTAATGTACGGCAGTTATCGATCGTAAAAAGAAAAATTACACTTGATAAAACATAAAATGTTGCTGGCAAACAACCCTATTCCCTTAACCGATCTTCACCAAAACCAACAAGTCTTGAGAACTCTACATTTTAGGGGGGCTGTATGCAAAATATTATATGATTCTGTTTGAATTTGCGGGTGTTATCGTTTGCCATATAAAATACCCTTGATTAAACAAAAAACGTGTCTCGTAAACTACCCCTTTCCCTTAACCGATCTTCACCAAAAACAATAGATCTTTAGTACTCAACAAAACAGGGTTGTATGCAAAAACTTATTTGATTCTGTTTGACTTTGCGGCTCTTATCGTTTGCCATAGAAAAATATCGGTATGGAGAACCAGACATGACTTCCATGTTCTAAGATTTATATTTAAAATCATATTCGAAATGAAATATTTCCATAGAAACTATGCCTTTCTACTTATTGCTTCAGCGTTAACCACAGTACTGTGGTCAATAACGTATACCACCTCACGTTTTCGCAGTCGATTTTCACTGATGATGGTAGTCGATGGCACTGCCCAAAAGTCTGGTTTTGCAGAAAACATTGGAGTACCGCTAAAGAGCCCGGGAAGCAATTTTAACAAAAACTTGCTTCTTTGTTGCCGATAACGTAGTACACATATAAAAAATTCTCGCCTCCACCTTCAACTATAATTTTTAATAATAGAAAATTACCCCCACCCCGTTCACATAACCTCTTCATTTATAGATATTTCACCTACGGTTCTACAGTGGATTACTACGAGCTTCTTATCACGATATTTTATTTATAAAAATTCAGTACTTTACAATTCTTAAATCATAAAATGTTTCCGGTAAACTACCCCTTTCTCTTAACCGATCTTCTCCAAAATCAATAGACCTTCAGTCCTCTACAATTCAGGGAAGCATGCTAAAAAATATTTGATTCTGTTTGAATGTGCGGGAGTTATCATTCGTCATGGAAACATTTCTCTTGTTACAACATAAAATGTTGCAGGTAAACTACCCCTTTCCCTTAACCGATCTTCACCAAAACAATAGACCTTGAGTTCTCTGCAACCCAGGAAAGGGTGCAAAAAATTATTTGATTCTCATTGAATTTTCGGCAGTTATCGTTCGTCATAAAAAAAATTACCCTTGTTAAAACATAAAATTTTGCTGGTAAACTACCCCTTTCCATTAACCGATCTTCACCAACACCAATAGGTATTGAGAACTATACAATACAGGGCTGTATGCAAAAAATCATTTGATTCTGTTTGAATTTGCGGCTGTTATCGTTTACTATAGAAAAAAATTACCCTTGATAAAAAACCGTTGCTGGTAAACTACCACTTTCCCGTAACCGATCTTCACCAAAAACGACAGGTCTTGAGTACTCTACAATTCAGGCCTGTATGCAAACAATTATTTGATTCTGTCTGAATTTGCGGCTGTTATAGTTTGCCATAGAAAACATCCTTGATAAAACATAAAACGTTGCTGGTAAACTACCCTATTCCATTAACCGATCTTCACCAAAAACAAAAGGTCGTGAGAACTCTACAATTCAGGGCTGTATGCAAAACATCAGTTAATTCTCTTTGAATTTACGGCAGTTATCGTTCGTCATAGAAAATGTACCCTTGTTAAAACATAAAACGTTGCATGTAAACTACCCCTTTCCCTTAACCGATCTTCAACAAAATCAACAGACTTTGAGTTCTGTGCAATTCAAAAAGGTATGCAGCAGAATAGTTGATTCTGTTTTAATGTACGGCAGTTATCGATCGTAAAAAAAAAAATTACACTTGATAAAACATAAAATGTTGCTGGCAAACAACCCTATTCCCTTAACCGATCTTCACCAAACCCAACAAGTCTTGAGAACTCTACATTTTAGGGCTGTATGCAAAATATTATATGATTCTGTTTGAATTTGCGGGTGTTATCGTTTGCCATATAAAATACCCTTAATAAAACAAAAAACGTGTCCCGTAAACTACCCCTTTCCCTTAGCCGATCTTCACCAAAAACAATAGATCTTTAGTACTCAACAAAACAGGGCTGTATGCAAAAACTTATTTGATTCTGTTTGACTTTGCGGCTCTTATCGTTTGCCATAGAAAAATATCGGTATGGAGAACCAGACATGACTTCCATGTTCTAAGATTTATATTTAAAATCATATTCGAAATGAAATATTTCCGTAGAAACTATGCCTTTCTACTTATTGCTTCAGCATTAACCACAGTACTGTGGTCAATAACGTATACCACCTCACGTTTTCGCAGTCGATTTTCACTGATGATGGCAGTCGATGGCACTGCCCAAAAGTCTGGTTTTGCAGAAAACATTGGAGTACCGCTAAAGAGCCCGGGAAGCAATTTTAACAAATACCTACTTCTTTGTTGCCGATAACGTAGTACACATATAAAAAATTCTCCCCTCAACCTTCAACTATAATTTTTAATAATAGAAAATTACCCCCACCCCGTTCACATAACCTCTTCATTTATAGATATTTCACCTACGGTTCTACAGTGGATTACTTCGAGCTTCTTATCACGATATTTTATTTATAAAAATTCAGTACTTTACCCTTGTTAATCATAAAATGTTTCCGGTAAACTACTCCTTTCTCTTAACCGATCTTCTCCAAAATCAATAGACCTTCAGTCCTCTACAATTCAGGGAAGCATGCTAAAAAATATTTGATTCTGTTTGAATGTGCGGCAGTTATCATTCGTCATGGAAACATTTCTCTTGTTACAACATAAAATGTTGCAGGTAAACTACCCCTTTCCCTTAACCGATCTTCACCAAAACAATAGACCTTGAGCTCTCTGCAACCCAGGAAAGGGTGCAAAAAATTATTTGATTCTCATTGAATTTTCGGCAGTTATCGTTCGTCATAAAAAAAATTACCCTTGTTAAAACATAAAATTTTGCTGGTAAACTACCCCTTTCCCTTAACCGATCTTCACCAACACCGATAGGTATTGAGAACTCTACAATACAGGGCTGTATGCAAAAAATCATTTGATTCTGTTTGAATTTGCGGCTGTTATCGTTTACTATAGAAAAAAAATTACCCTTGATAAAGAACCGTTGCTGGTAAACTACCCCTTTCCCGTAACCGATCTTCACCAAAAACGACAGGTCTTGAGTACTCTACAATTCAGGCCTGTATGCAAACAATTATTTGATTCTGTTTGAATTTTCGGCTGTTAAAGTTTGCCATAGAAAACATCCTTGATAAAACATAAAACGTTGCTGGTAAACTACCCTATTCCATTAACCGATCTTCACCAAAAACAAAAGGTCTTGAGAACTCTACAATTCAGGGCTGTATGCAAAACATCAGTTGATTCTCTTTGAATTTACGGCAGTTATCGTTCGTCATAGACAAAATACCCTTGTTAAAACATAAAACGTTGCATGTAAACTACCCCTTTCCCTTAACCGATCTTCAACAAAATCAACAGACTTTGAGTTCTGTGCAATTCAAAAAGGTATGCAGCAGAATAGTTGATTCTGTTTTAATGTACGGCAGTTATCTATCGTAAAAAAAAATTACACTTGATAAAACATAAAATGTTGCTGGCAAACAACCCTATTCCCTTAACCGATCTTCACCAAACCCAACAAGTCTTGAGAACTCTACATTTTAGGGCTGTATGCAAAATATTATATGATTCTGTTTGAATTTGCGGGTGTTATCGTTTGCCATATAAAATACCCTTGATTAAACAAAAAACGTGTCACGTAAACTACCCTTTTCCCTTAACCGATCTTCACCAAAAACAATAGATCTTTAGTACTCAACAAAACAGGGTTGTATGCAAAAACTTATTTGATTCTGTTTGACTTTGCGGCTCTTATCGTTTGCCATAGAAAAATATCGGTATGGAGAACCAGACATGACTTCCATGTTCTAAGATTTATATTTAAAATCATATTCGAAATGAAATATTTCCATAGAAACTATGCCTTTCTACTTATTGCTTCAGCATTAACCACAGTACTGTGGTCAATAACGTATACCACCTCACGTTTTCGCAGTCGATTTTCACTGATGATAGCAGTCGATGGCACTGCCCAAAAGTCTGGTTTTGCAGAAAACATTGGAGTACCGCTAAACAGCCCGGGAAGCAATTTTAACAAAAACCTGCTTCTTTGTTGCCGATAACGTAGTACACATATAAAAAATTCTCGCCTCCACCTTCAACTATAATTTTTAATAATAGAAAATTACCCCCACCCCGTTCACATAACCTCTTCATTTATAGATATTTCACCTACGGTTCTACAGTGGATTACTACGAGCTTCTTATCACGATATTTTATTTATAAAAATTCAGTACTTTACCCTTGTTAAATCATAAAATGTTTCCGGTAAACTACCCCTTTCTCTTAACCGATCTTCTCCAAAATCAATAGACCTTCAGTCCTCTACAATTCAGGGAAGCATGCTAAAAAATATTTGATTCTGTTTGAATGTGCGGCAGTTATCATTCGTCATGGAAACATTTCTCTTGTTACAACATAAAATGTTGCAGGTAAACTACCCCTTTCCCTTAACCGATCTTCACCAAAACAATAGACCTTGAGCTCTCTGCAACCCAGGAAAGGTGCAAAAATTTATTTGATTCTCATTGAATTTTCGGCAGTTATCTTTCGTCATAAAAAAAATTACCCTTGTTAAAACATAAAATTTTGCTGGTAAACTACCCCTTTCCCTTAACCGATCTTCACCAACACCAATAGGTATTGAGAACTCTACAATACAGGGCTGTATGCAAAAAATCATTTGATTCTGTTTGAATTTGCGGCTGTTATCTTTTACTATAGAAAAAAAATTACCCTTGATAAAAAACCGTTGCTGGTAAACTACCACTTTCCCGTAACCGATCTTCACCAAAAACGACAGGTCTTGAGTACTCTACAATTCAGGCCTGTATGCAAACAATTATTTGATTCTGTTTGAATTTGCGGCTGTTATAGTTTGCCATAGAAAACATCCATGATAAAACATAAAACGTTGCTGGTAAAGTACCCTATTCCATTAACCGATCTTCACCAAAAACAAAAGGTCTTGAGAACTCTACAATTCAGGGCTGTATGCAAAACATCAGTTGATTCTCTTTGAATTTACGGCAGTTATCGTTCGTCATAGACAAAATACCCTTGTTAAAACATAAAACGTTGCATGTAAACTACCCCTTTCCCTTAACCGATCTTCAACAAAATCAACAGACTTTGAGTTCTGTGCAATTCAAAAAGGTATGCAGCAGAATAGTTGATTCTGTTTTAATGTACGGCAGTTATCGATCGTAAAAAGAAAAATTACACTTGATAAAACATAAAATGTTGCTGGCAAACAACCCTATTCCCTTAACCGATCTTCACCAAAACCAACAAGTCTTGAGAACTCTACATTTTAGGGGGGCTGTATGCAAAATATTATATGATTCTGTTTGAATTTGCGGGTGTTATCGTTTGCCATATAAAATACCCTTAATAAAACAAAAAACGTGTCCCGTAAACTACCCCTTTCCCTTAGCCGATCTTCACCAAAAACAATAGATCTTTAGTACTCAACAAAACAGGGCTGTATGCAAAAACTTATTTGATTCTGTTTGACTTTGCGGATCTTATCGTTTGCCATAGAAAAATATCGGTATGGAGAACCAGACATGACTTCCATGTTCTAAGATTTATATTTAAAATCATATTCGAAATGAAATATTTCCATAGAAACTATGCCTTTCTACTTATTGCTTCAGCATTAACCACAGTACTGTGGTCAATAACGTATACCACCTCACGTTTTCGCAGTCGATTTTCACTGATGATGGCAGTCGATGGCACTGCCCAAAAGTCTGGTTTTGCAGAAAACATTGGAGTACCGCTAAAGAGCCCGGGAAGCAATTTTAACAAAAACCTACTTCTTTGTTGCCGATAACGTAGTACACATATAAAAAATTCTCCCCTCAACCTTCAACTATAATTTTTAATAATAGAAAATTACCCCCACCCCGTTCACATAACCTCTTCATTTATAGATATTTCACCTACGGTTCTACAGTGGATTACTTCGAGCTTCTTATCACGATATTTTATTTATAAAAATTCAGTACTTTACCCTTGTTAAATCATAAAATGTTTCCGGTAAACTACCCCTTTCTCTTAACCGATCTTCTCCAAAATCAATAGACCTTCAGTCCTCTACAATTCAGGGAAGCATGCTAAAAAATATTTGATTCTGTTTGAATGTGCGG
Organism: Magicicada septendecula; assembly: GCA_034769895.1. Taxonomy (NCBI): domain Eukaryota; kingdom Metazoa; phylum Arthropoda; class Insecta; order Hemiptera; family Cicadidae; genus Magicicada; species Magicicada septendecula. The sequence continues at coordinate 245,905,301 of CM068372.1, forward strand.
CAGTTATCATTCGTCATGGAAACATTTCTCTTGTTACAACATAAAATGTTGCAGGTAAACTACCCCTTTCCCTTAACCGATCTTCACCAAAACAATAGACCTTGAGTTCTCTGCAACCCAGGAAAGGGTGCAAAAAATTATTTGATTCTCATTGAATTTTCGGCAGTTATCGTTCGTCATAAAAAAATTACCCTTGTTAAAACAAAATTTTGCTGGTAAACTACCCCTTTCCCTTAACCGATCTTCACCAACACCGATAGGTATTGAGAACTCTACAATACAGGGCTGTATGCAAAAAATCATTTGATTCTGTTTGAATTTGCGGCTGTTATCGTTTACTATAGAAAAAAAATTACCCTTGATAAAGAACCGTTGCTGGTAAACTACCCCTTTCCCGTAACCGATCTTCACCAAAAACGACAGGTCTTGAGTACTCTACAATTCAGGCCTGTATGCAAACAATTATTTGATTCTGTTTGAATTTTCGGCTGTTAAAGTTTGCCATAGAAAACATCCTTGATAAAACATAAAACGTTGCTGGTAAACTACCCTATTCCATTAACCGATCTTCACCAAAAACAAAAGGTCTTGAGAACTCTACATTTCAGGGCTGTATGCAAAACATCAGTTGATTCTCTTTGAATTTACGGCAGTTATCGTTCGTCATAGACAAAATACCCTTGTTAAAACATAAAACGTTGCATGTAAACTACCCCTTTCCCTTAACCGATCTTCAACAAAATCAACAGACTTTGAGTTCTGTGCAATTCAAAAAGGTATGCAGCAGAATAGTTGATTCTGTTTTAATGTACGGCAGTTATCTATCGTAAAAAAAAAATTACACTTGATAAAACATAAAATGTTGCTGGCAAACAACCCTATTCCCTTAACCGATCTTCACCAAAACCAACAAGTCTTGAGAACTCTACATTTTAGGGCTGTATGCAAAATATTATATGATTCTGTTTGAATTTGCGGGTGTTATCGTTTGCCATATAAAATACCCTTGATAAAACAAAAAACGTGTCACGTAAACTACCCTTTTCCCTTAACCGATCTTCACCAAAAACAATAGATCTTTAGTACTCAACAAAACAGGGCTGTATGCAAAAACTTATTTGAATCTGTTTGACTTTGCGGCTCTTACCGTTTGCCATAGAAAAATATCGGTATGGAGAACCAGACATGACTTCCATGTTCTAAGATTTATATTTAAAATCATATTCGAAATGAAATATTTCCATAGAAACTATGCCTTTCTACTTATTGCTTCAGCATTAACCACAGTACTGTGGTCACTAACGTATACCACCTCACGTTTTCGCAGTCGATTTTCACTGATGATGGCAGTCGATGGCACTGCCCAAAAGTCTGGTTTTGCAGAAAACATTGGAGTACCGCTAAAGAGCCCGGGAAGCAATTTTAACAAAAACCTACTTCTTTGTTGCCGATAACGTAGTACAGATATAAAAAATTCTCGCCTCCACCTTCAACTATAATTTTTAATAATAGAAAATTACCCCCACCACGTTCACATAACCTCTTCATTTATAGATATTTCACCTACGGTTCTACAGTGGATTACTACGAGCTTCTTATCACGATATTTTATTTATAAAAATTAAGTACTTTACCCTTGTTAAATCATAAAAATTTTCAGGTAAACTACCCCTTTCTCTTAACCGATATTCTCCAAAATCAATAGACCTTCAGTCCTCTACAATACAGGGAAGCATGCTAAAAAATATTTGATTCTGTTTGAATGTGCGGCAGTTATCGTTCGTCATGGAAACATTTCTCTTGTTACAACATAAAATGTTGCAGGTAAACTACCCTTTTCCCTTAACCAATCTTCACCAAAACAACAGACCTTGAGCTCTCTGCAACTCAAGAAAGGGTGCAAAAATTATTTGATTCTCATTGAATTTTCAGCAGTTATCGTTCGTCATAAAAAAAATTACCCTTGTTAAAACATAAAATGTTGCTGGTAAAGTACCCCTTTCCCTTAACCGATCTTCACCAAAAACGACAGGTCTTGAGTACTCTACAATTCAGGACTTTATGCAAACAATTATTTGATTCTGTTTGAATTTGCGGCTGTTATAGTTTGCCATATAAAACATCCTTGATAAAACATAAAACGTTGCTGGTAAACTACCCTATTCCATTAACCGATCTTCACCAAAAACAAAAGGTCTTGAGAACTCTACAATTCAGGGCGGTATGAAAAAATTATTTGATATTGTTTGAATTTGCGGCTGTTATCGTTTGCCATAGAAAGAAAATCTACACACAGACAGACAGACACACAGACACACACACAGACACCTTTCGAAAAATGACTTTTTTTTCATATTTTGAGTGTAGTACAATCATATTCTGCAATAATCTCGAACACGATTTTTTTTGCCATCACCATACTTCCATTTCCTTAAGGAACATGGAAGTAAAAATTGCCCTTGATGAAAAACCGGTGCAAGTAAACTACCCCTTTCCCTTAACCGATCTTCACCATCACCAATAGGTATTCAGAACTCTACAATACAGGGCTGTCTGCAAAACATCATTTGATTTTGTTTGAAATTGCAGCTGTTATCGTTAGCGTAGAAAAAAATTACCCTTGATAAAAAAACCGTTGCTGGTAAACTACCCCTTTCCCTTAACCGATCTTCACCAAAAACAAAAGGTCTTGAGAACTCCACAATTCAGGGCAGTATGCAAAACATTATTTGATTATGTTTGAATTTGCGGCTGTTATCGTTTGCCAAAGAAAATACCCTTATTAAAACATAAAACGTTGCACGTAAACTACCCCTTTCCCTTAACCGATCTTTACCAAAATCAACAGATCTTGAGAACTCTACAATTCAGGGCTGTATGCGAAACATTATTTGATTCTGTTCGAATTTGCGGCTGTTATCTTTTGCCATAAGAAAAAATCTACAGACACAAGACAGACGGACACACACACAGACACTTTTCGAAAAACGACTTATTTTCATGTTTTGAGTGTAGTACAATCAGAATCTGCAATAATCTCGAACACGATTTTTTTTGCCAACACCATACTTCCATTTCCTTAAGGAGCATGGAAGAAAAAAGCGTGAAAATGTAAGAAAATAAACATTTGTGAGGCCAGAAATAACGCGAGTTTTGTGTGTGTGTGTGTGTGTGTGTGTGTGTGTGTGTGTGTGTGTGTGTGTGTGTGTGTGTGTGTGTGTGTGTGTGTGTGTTCCCTGCCTTTTTATTGCTGTAGTCATAATAATAAAATGGAAACGTAAACATTACATAACTGAGATATGCTTACCTGCCACGAATGATATATTATTTTATACATGTATATTAACTCATACATAATTTACATTAAAATGAAAAAGTTATATTTTTATTGCCTGGCAACAAAATTATTTTATTTTTAACAATTACCATTGTTTGAAAAAGTTTAAATGAATTTTCAAGTACTTTACTGTTGTTAAAACGTAAAAGGTTGCTGGTAAACTACCCCGTCCCCTTAACCGATCTTCACCAAAATCGAAAGTCCTTGAGATCTCTACAATTCAGGGACGTATGCAAAACATTATTTGATTCTGTTTTAATTTGCGGCTGTTATCGTTTGACATAGAAAATACCCTTGATAAAAAAACGTTGCAGGTAAACTACCCCTTCCCCTTAACCGATCTTCACCAAAAACAATAGATCTCGTGAACTCTACAATTTAGGGCTGTATGCAAATAATCTTTTGATTCTGTTTGAATTTGCGGCTGTTATCGTTTGCCATATAAAATACCCTTGTTAAAACATAAAACGTTGCCGGTAAACTACCCCTTTCCCTTAACCGATCTTCACCAAAAACAGCAGGTCTTGAGAACTCTACAATTCAGGGCTGTATGCGAAACATTGTTTGATTCTGTTTGAATTTGAGGCTGTTATCGTTTGCCAAAAAAAAAAAAATTCCCTTGATAAAAAAAACCGTTGCCGGTAAACTACCCCTTTCCCTCAACCGATCTTCACCAAAAACAATAGGTCGTGAGTACTCTACAAATCAGGGCTGTACACAAAAAATTATTTGATTGTATACATTTTAGGTTAGTTGTCTCAAAGTCGCTTATATTAATATAATAGATATTTACCATATATCCGACGTGCGACTTCGTTTTTCTCGTCTTATTTTGACGCGTTTCGGCAACGAATTGCCATCTTCAGAAATCTTAATCACTCATAGGAGATCGTTAAAAAATTTAAAAACACTAAAATCATTACGGTAAAAGTGCACTTTTACGACATTGGAAAATCACAGACGCGAACATGAAAGTTTATGTTTCTCACGTGGACAATATCGATCGACTGCTTTCGCGTGGACAATATCGATCAACTGATTCACTGTTTATATAGCCACTGATAAACCTGTTTTGCTTATTATAGCCCGTATGTACTGTGACATTTCATTTACCGGCGCCCGTGTGCAAGTATTGCCGTGTCGTACAATATGTTATGTGAAAATGTAAGTTTATCATTCAAGACATAATTACTGTTGATTTTGACGGCTTTATATATTTCGTATTCCTCAAGCGCGTCCATGTATTTTCCTTTCCTGCAGCAATGCAAAGGCTGGAAATTTGTCTCAAAATCACTGTAGTTATGATTACATAGTATCAGGTGCCTGGCAAAATTAGATGTTGTTTTATGTAATTCCCTTCTGGGAAGATGTTCGTTATATCTTTCTTCAAACGGTCTGCCTGTTTGGCCTATGTAGAACATGTCGCATGAGCTGCAATTCATCTTGTATACGCCGGTTCTTTTTCTTTCTGGTATACTGTTTTTCCGGCTAAGAAGTCTCTGAATGTTGTTATTTGTACGGAAAGTTACAATTACATGGTGTTTCTTGAGTTCGTTAACTAGAATATTTGGTAAAATGTTTGTGTAATCTGCAGATATGTATTTATTAACCGGAAGTGTGTTATCATTGTTCGACTTTTTTAATTTCTTCTCTTTGTGTTTACTTATTAATTTATCCACTAATGAACTTTTATATCCGTTAGCCGCTGCTATGTGCTTGATGGTATTAACCTCTTCAATGTAGTCGTTTTCACTTAACGGTATAGTTAGCAATCTATGCACAAAACTATTGTAAGCTGCCATTTTATGCGAGGTGGGATGATATGAATCGGCATGAATTGTGATGTCCGTTGTTGTGGCCTTTCTATAGATTTTAAATTGAAGTTTTCCTTCGTTTTTTAAAATGGTTAAATCTAAGAAATTTAATTGATTTTCTTCTTCTATTTCAGATGTGAATTTAATCTTATGGTGTATGCTGTTTATGTGACTATTTAAGTTTTGTATTTGTCTTTTTGTTCCATTAAATATCATAAACGTATCGTCGACGTATCTACAATAAAAAATGATTTTATTCTTGTATAATTTATTCGATATTATGTTCATATTCTCATAATAATTTAAATATATATCAGCTAATAGTCCTGACAGTGGCGAACCCATAGCCAGACCGTCATCTTGTGTAAAAAACCCGTTGTCAAATGTAAAGTAATTTTGTTCCAAGACGACTGTAAGTAGTTTTATAAGTTCGTTGATTTTTTGCATGCTAAGTTGAGCTACTTCCTTTAAATTGTTATTTACAATTTCTATAGTTTCCCTCACGGGGATATTAGTGTACAAATTAGTTACGTCTAACGATACCAATTTATATTGTGGTAGTATTTCTATCTTTTTAAGTTTTTCAACAAACTCATAACTGTTCTTTATACTGTAATTATTTGCTATCCTGATATTATTCTTAATTAAAGTCGCTAACAATTTAGCAGCTTTGTATCCGGGAGCTGTGGTGTAGTTTATTACTGGTCTGATTGGTGTACTTTCCTTGTGGATTTTAGGTAGTCCTGTGAATTTTGGTGCCGTGGCATTAATTGGTTTTAAATATCTGCGTGTTTTCTCATCTAACAAAAAATTACATTGATTAATGGTGTTATTCAAAGTTTTTACATAAGCCTTTGTGGGATCCCGGTCTATTTTCTTAATATTATTATTATTTATGAAATCAAATACCTTTTGAGTATAATCTCTTTTCTGCATGACCACCTATGTGTCACCCTTATCTGCCTTACTTATAATTGCATCATTTTTCTCAAGTTTACTTTTTATGGTTTTAAGATTCATGATATCCTGCTTATATTTACTTTTTAAAAAATTGTTTTGACACTTACATTTATTACTATTAATTGCGTTATTGAGTTTGTTGTTGATAAAAACCCTTGCTTCATTCTGTGCAACGGAACCATTTAATCTTTTAATAGCAGCTTCAGCATTAACTACCTCATGGACAATTTCGTTTGTCGTATTAAATCTTGGTACATTATATTTCAGACCTTTATTAAGCGTGTTTATTTCTTGGTTAGTGAACTCTATGTTGGTTGTATTCGTTACAGGCTCATAGAACACATGTTTACAATCTATTGGTCTATTTTCTTTTTTATGCTGAGTACGATATAAATTTTGTATTTTCTTATTATGGGTTAATACTTTATGATAAAAATAATTGGATATTAAAGCGTTAATTTTGGTCATGATAACATCTATAACTGCAGGGTGAATTTCCTTTAACATTTCTAAATGCGCTTTATAAAGATCCGTATTTAACCTGTTTTTCTTTTTGTATAATTGTCTAATTTCTTGCGTTAACCACATTTTTTCTGCTATTTGTTTCGTCTTGAGTGCCGCCGGTGTTCTTGAATTAATATTTATGCGTGCATATTTTGGTATGATATTCATTTTTATACACATTTTATTAAATTTAATGTTTTGTGCAACTTTTAGCATTTTGATTTTAACATTTTTGTATTTGTAGACAACACTTGCCTGACGGGCTTCAATATAATACATTTTAGGTTAGTTGTCTCCAAGTCGCTTATATTAATATAATAGATATTTACCATATATCCGTCGTGCGACTTCGTTTTTCTCGTCTTATTTTGACGCGTTTCGGCAACGAATTGCCATCTTCAGAAATCTTAATCACTCATAGGAGATCGTTAAAAAATTTAAAAACACTAAAATCATTACGGTAAAAGTGCACTTTTACTTCATTGGAAACTCACAGACGCGAACATGAAAGTTTATGTTTCTCGCGTGGACAATATCGATCGACTGCTTTCGCGTGGACAATATCGATCAACTGATTCACTGTTTATATAGCCACTGATAAAGTTAAATTTAATAAAATGTGTATAAAAATGAATATCATACCAAAATATGCACGCATAAATATTAATTCAAGAACACCGGCGGCACTCAAGACGAAACAAATAGCAGAAAAAATGTGGTTAACGCAAGAAATTAGACAATTATACAAAAAGAAAAACAGGTTAAATACGGATCTTTATAAAGCGCATTTAGAAATGTTAAAGGAAATTCACCCTGCAGTTATAGATGTTATCATGACCAAAATTAACGCTTTAATATCCAATTATTTTTATCATAAAGTATTAACCCATAATAAGAAAATACAAAATTTATATCGTACTCAGCATAAAAAAGGAAATAGACCAATAGATTGTAAACATGTGTTCTATGAGCGTGTAACGAATAAAACCATAAAAAGTAAACTTGAGAAAAATGATGCAATTATAAGTAAGGCAGATAAGGGTGACACATAGGTGGTCATGCAGAAAAGAGATTATACTCAAAAGGTATTTGATTTCATAAATAATAATAATATTAAGAAAATAAACCGGGATCCCACAAAGGCTTATGTAAAAACTTTGAATAACACCATTAATCAATGTAATTTTTTGTTAGATGAGAAAACACGCAGATATTTAAAACCAATTAATGCCACGGCACCAAAATTCACAGGACTACCTAAAATCCACAAGGAAAGTACACCAATCAGACCAGTAATAAACTACACCACAGCTCCCGGATACAAAGCTGCTAAATTGTTAGCGACTTTAATTAAGAATAATATCAGGATAGCAAATAATTACAGTATAAAGAACAGTTATGAGTTTGTTGAAAAACTTAAAAAGATAGAAATACTACCACAATATAAATTGGTATCGTTAGACGTAACTAATTTGTACACTAATATCCCCGTGAGGGAAACTATAGAAATTGTAAATAACAATTTAAAGGAAGTAGCTCAACTTAGCATGCAAAAAATCAACGAACTTATAAAACTACTTACAGTCGTCTTGGAACAAAATTACTTTACATTTGACAACGGGTTTTTTTACACAAGATGACGGTCTGGCTATGGGTTCGCCACTGTCAGGACTATTAGCTGATATATATTTAAATTATTATGAGAATATGAACATAATATCGAATAAATTATACAAGAATAAAATCATTTTTTATTGTAGATACGTCGACGATACGTTTATGATATTTAATGGAACAAAAAGACAAATACAAAACTTAAATAGTCACATAAACAGCATACACCATAAGATTAAATTCACATCTGAAATAGAAGAAGAAAATCAATTAAATTTCTTAGATTTAACCATTTTAAAAAACGAAGGAAAACTTCAATTTAAAATCTATAGAAAGGCCACAACAACGGACATCACAATTCATGCCGATTCATATCATCCCACCTCGCATAAAATGGCAGCTTACAATAGTTTTGTGCATAGATTGCTAACTATACCGTTAAGTGAAAACGACTACATTGAAGAGGTTAATACCATCAAGCACATAGCAGCGGCTAACGGATATAAAAGTTCATTAGTGGATAAATTAATAAGTAAACACAAAGAGAAGAAATTAAAAAAGTCGAACAATGATAACACACTTCCGGTTAATAAATACATATCTGCAGATTACACAAACATTTTACCAAATATTCTAGTTAACGAACTCAAGAAACACCATGTAATTGTAACTTTCCGTACAAATAACAACATTCAGAGACTTCTTAGCCGGAAAAACAGTATACCAGAAAGAAAAAGAACCGGCGTATACAAGATGAATTGCAGCTCATGCGACATGTTCTACATAGGCCAAACAGGCAGACCGTTTGAAGAAAGATATAACGAACATCTTCCCAGAAGGGAATTACATAAAACAACATCTAATTTTGCCAGGCACCTGATACTATGTAATCATAACTACAGTGATTTTGAGACAAATTTCCAGCCTTTGCATTGCTGCAGGAAAGGAAAATACATGGACGCGCTTGAGGAATACGAAATATATAAAGCCGTCAAAATCAACAGTGATTATGTCTTGAATGATAAACTTACATTTTCACGTAACATATTGTACGACACGGCAATACTTGCACACGGGCGCCGGTAAATGAAATGTCACAGTACATACGGGCTATAATAAGCAAAACAGGTTTATCAGTGGCTATATAAACAGTGAATCAGTTGATCGATATTGTCCACGCGAAAGCAGTCGATCGATATTGTCCACGCGAGAAACATAAACTTTCATGTTCGCGTCTGTGAGTGTCCAATGTCGTAAAAGTGCACTTTTACCGTAATGATTTCAGTGTTTTTAAATTTTTTAACGATCTCCTATGAGTGATTAAGATTTCTGAAGATGGCAATTCGTTGCCGAAACGCGTCAAAATAAGACGAGGAAAACGAAGTCGCACGACGGATATATGGTAAATATCTATTATATTATTTGATTGTATTTGAATTTGCGGCAGTTATCGTTTGCCATATAAAAAAAATCTACAGATAGACAGACAGACAGACACACACACAGACACTTTTCGAAAAACGACTTTTTTTCATGTTTTGAGTGTAGTACAATCAGAATCTGCAATAATCTCGAACACGATTTTTTTTTGCCAATACCATACTTCCATTTCCTTAAGGCATATGGAAGTAAAATATCGGTATGGAGAACCATACATGACTTCCATATTCTAAGATTTATATTTAAAATCATTTTCGAAATGAAATATTACCATAGAAACTACTTCTTTGTACTTACTGCTTCAGCCTTAACCACAGTACTGTGGTCACTAACGTTGTATAAGAAGACCGCTGTATGCCGGTCGTTACAAAAGATAAAAAGTTGATGAAAAATTTTATAAAATTAAATTTTCAAATAGTAAGAAATCTTGTTTATGTTTATTAAGGTGTGTATATAAGAAATAAATCTGTTTTAAAAGGTTCTTGTAAAAATTTTGATAACAGGCAGGTATTTATTGACCGTCGAGCACTTCTTGAAGATTTTAACCAAGTCTGGAGTTAAATAGATTAACTCCAGTCAGCAATCGATTGGTGATTTTTTCTTGCTGGTCCAATATCTCGCTCAAATAAAATATTTGAGTCTTCCTTAAATATTTCAGCCTTAATAAATACTCTTAAATTAACCTGTGAAATAAATAACAAATAAGAAATAATGGAAATATAAAGATTTATTGAACAATTTGATAAGTAATCGATTTTTTATCGATGGAGAGAAATTATCGACTCTGTCTCGGGAATTATCGATTGTGCATACAGAACAAAATTTATGATATTTATTATATTAAAAGACAGGTTCTTTGAGCGATTAAAATTAATAGTCAGAGAAGGGTGACGAGAAAGTATAACATTAACAATTAACACAAATACAATAATTATTATTCAGTAGAATTTAAATAATTCCAATATGTAATGTGTATGAATGTTGTCGAACCATACGCAGACGATGACGTCACTGCTGGATAAAGAAGGCCGGCTCTGTAGAATTAAAAGATGGCCGCTACTATTTCTGGCGTAGTTACTGCGAAATCGACATGTCCAAAAATCACGACAAAATTACCTTCAGGAATGTCTGAAATCTTCCCGCACTGGTGTAATATGTCTGTTAAGTTATTTGGTGTATTCTGACGAAGTGTTCTGTGTAAACTTGTGTTGGTTAGTTTATTTTGTACGTGTTCACTTTTGTGGGTTAAAGTTCTCAATATATGGTTATGATTTGTAGAGTGAAATAGTTTAAATATAATGTTTTGCTGTTTAATATCACTCGTATTAGGAAGTTAAGTGTTTGTTTTCATTATTGTCGTGAACGTTTTGGTAGATTAGTTTAAAAAAGTATCTAATTCGTCTAACTCTCGGTTCACTGATTTTAATGGCTAACTGCTAGTACCATTTTCGATTCGGTTATAAAGGAACGTTTTGTCACACAACTCTTCAGCTTGATATTCAACAAAAGACTAATTAACTTGGTCAAAATTTGGCCCAGTTAATCCTTGAAAAAGTATTGTTAACATATTTCGATTACCTATACACATGATAGAATATTACATTATATATGGAATTTATTTATTTTATTCATCACTTTTATGAATTATGAACCTTATCATTGGTTTAATCATCTCATTCCCTTTAAATTGATGTATTATAGTCCATATCTGTAGACATTTTGTGGAAATTAACAAATTTCTTTACTTTTTGGAAATATAGGCTCAAAATTGGATTTCCGTTTTTATACAGATTCCCTCCATTTTAAATATCATTAATATTATTATAATAAATTTTAATTAGTCATATTCCTCTTCCTTTCCTTAATTACATATAAATTAAACCTTTAAACTGGTTTTTTGTGTTAATCTGTAAATTTTACATTGCTCTTTAAAATTAATTAATTTATATATTTTGAAAATTTACAATATTTTAAGGTATATTTCCTTATTATCATTTTAACTCCTAGGATCATTCCCAGTAGTGGTTAACTGATTTACTTTATCTAAATCTGGCTAGTTTACAGGATTTATAAGTGAATTATTCTGGTTTATATCGTTTCTGTGAATTCACCAAATGGCCTAGATTTTAGAATTTTATATTTCTGTCTTTCTCAAATAAATTTAATCCTAACTCCTCCTCTGACCTTACATAGTTACTGTTACATGAAAATAAAATGGTTTATAACTTATTGTGAGGTGTAGTATTTAATTAACACTACTGTTATTAAAATAAACAATTATGAACATTATTTAGCAATCTGCACAATTGAACATATTGCTGGTATGGTTTGAACATATACTTTTAACTATTTTTGAGTTAACATAGCATACCTATTGAAACATTATTAATGGTATGTAGGCTATTATTTAGCAAACATAATTCATTTTAAAACACATAATATAAATCTTATTTTCTTATAACTCTTACAAATACATTTTACTAACACATTGATTTTATGGCTGTGAATAAACAGTCTATTTAAACATTTTAAACTTACGAATACTAAATTAATGCCAGTCCTTTCTGGTCTAAACCATTATTATTTATGACCCCCTACATCAGCAAACATGACCACCCATACTCTAGTTATTAGCATTTTTTACAAATGTCTTGTAAATAAAGAGTTACATTAAAATAATAAAATACTGGAAATCTTCCATTTTATTATTTTATTATGCTGTTTATTATTGGATATAAAAGTTGTTATATAGCATACTGATAAGTCATAGTATCACTAACTTTAAGTTTATTGCATTTCTAGAAAACACTTACACAAATTCACCTTCATTGTTGGTTCTGATATTTTGAGTCTTATTATCTCAGACCAGACCTTTAGTAATCATGGACTGTTAAGACTTGTTTATTTTCTTATCACACAATAGCTTTAGTCGGTTCACTTCTTATAATACTATACAGCACTTTAGTTTTCTAAATAATTACATTTTTATAGGATTTTGGGTATGTTATACTTTTTTTTTAATCGTTTTTGTGGGTTTGGGGTTGATGGTATTTAATTATAATAATAGGTTTTACAACGGTGTTTCTTTCATACTATTTCTTCCTCTAGTCCTGTCTTCTTTCTTGTCCTTCTTCTTATCTTCTTTCTTGTCTTCATTCTTGTTCTTCCTTCTAGTCTTCATTCTTCTGGTCTTCTTGTCTTCCTTCTTCTGGTCTTCTTGTCTTCCTTCTTTATTCTTGGGTAAACCAAGGTACTTGGTGTATCTCGACTGATGTTTAGTTTGGAGCATCTAATTTATTCACTGATACTGACCTTGTTCTTCTCTAAAGGTTTCAGGGTATTGTTTTCTTCCTGATCACAAACTTTATTCTTCCCTCTTCTTGTTTTTGGGGTATTTTGGTATTCACCACTCTTAAACTGAGTCTCTTTCTTCTTGATCTGGTGTTATTTATTTTGTTTACTGCTCCTAGCTTCCTGGGTAAATTACTGATATTATAATATGAGTTGCTTTCAATACTTTCTTTGATATTTAAACAGTGGTTTTTTATATAATGTAAATGAGGATTTTTATTTTATCGTGGTTCATTCCTTTGATTTATTTAAATCTCATTCAATATTATTTTAACATATTTGATGTAATTAAACTTTATGATTTTATATGACTTAATAAGTAGTGGATTTTCTGTCACGCTACAACGTATATCACCTCACGTTATCGCACTCGATTTTCACTGATGATGGAAGTCGATGGCATTGCCGAAACGTCTGGTTTTGTAGAAAACATTGGACTACGGCCAAATATCCCGGGAAGGAATTTTAACAAAAACTACTTCTTTGTTGCCAATAACGTTGTACACATATATATAAAAAATATGTATAAAATTAATGGCTTGTATAAGTTAATGATTGATCTCCATTAAGTAGTGCTAAAGTTTCCAAAGTTTTAATATTATGATGTCCGTAATTAGAACATCAGTGCAGGTTTAGTGTGTATGAGGGTACACCGTGGACAAAAATTTTCAACATTTCCTATTGAGCGTTGCTTAGAGTAAAGCTGCGAATCTACAGTGTGCGTTTCACAGAACAAACACGCGAAAAAGAAGGAGCACTCCGAAGTCACTCATGGACCCTCAGCATCTTGCAGAGGGTTCATTCCCTAAAGACGAAAAGTCTGTCTATGAATCGTTCCTCTGTAAACACGTGCAGTTACACTGCCCAGCGATCCACAGGAAGCAAATCGCTATCCACGCTGGACACTTTTTCGACTTGCACGCGTTATGTTGGTATGGGTTTCGGCACTTACCATTTAAAAAGAGTGAAAATGTAAGAAAATAAACATCAGTGAGGCCAGAAATAACGCGAATTTTGTGTGTGTGTGTGTGTGTGTGTGTGTGTGTGTGTGTGTGTGTGTGTGTGTGTGTGTGTGTGTGTGTGTGTGTGTGTGTGTGTGTGTGTGTGTGTGTGTGTGTGTGTGTGTGTGTGTGTCTTCCCTGCCTTTTTATTGCGGTAGTCATAATAATAAAATGGAAACGTAAACATTACATAACTGAGATATGCTTGCCTGCCACGAACGATATTGATGTTTGTAACAAAATTTTCTGTTTGTATATTTTGAGTGTAAATTAATCCATTATACTATTAACTCATACATGATTTACATTAAAATGAAAAAATTATAATTTTATTGCCTGGCAACAAAATTATTTTATTTTTAACAATTACCATTGTTTCAAAAAGTTTAAATGAATTTTCAAGTACTTTACTGTTGTTAAAACGTAAAAGGTTGCAGGTAAACTACCCCTTCCCCTTAACCGATCTTCACCAAAATCGAAAGTCCTTGAGATCTCTACAACTCAGGGACATATGCAAAAAATTATTTTATCCTGTTTGAATTTGCGGCTGTTACCGTTTGCCAAAAAAATACCCTTGTTAAAAAACGTTACCGGTAAACTACCCCTTTCCCTTAACCGATCTTCACCAAAAACAATAGATCTTGAGAACTCTACAATTCAGGACTGTATGCGAAACATTATTAGATTTTGTTTGAAATTGCGGCTGTTATCGTTTGCCACAAAAAAAAATTTTCCCTTGATAAAAAAAAACGGTTGCAGGTAAACTACCCCTTTCCCTCAACCGATCTTCACCAAAAACAATAGGTCGTGAGTACTCTACAAATCAGGGCTGTATGCAAAAACTTATTTGATTCTGTTTGACTTTGCGGCTCTTATCGTTTGCCATAGAAAAATATCGGTAAGGAGAACCATACATGACTTCCATGTTCTATGATTTATATTTAAAATCATATTCGAAAAAAAAATATTTCCATAGAAACTATGCCTATTACTTATAACTCCCTCTACTTATTGCTTCAGCATTAACCACAGTACTGTGGTCACTAACGTATACCACCTCACGTTTTCGCACTCAATTTTCACCGATGATGGCAGTCGATGGCACTGCCGAAAAGTCTGGTTTTGCAGAAAACACTGGACTACGGCTAAAGAGCCCGGGGAGCAATTTTAACAAAAAACTACTTCTTTGTTGCCGATAATGTAGTACACATAAAAAATTCTCCCCTCCACCTTCAACTATAATTTTTAATAATAGAAAATTACCCCAACCCCGTTCACATAACCTCTTCATTTATAGATATTTCATCTACGTTTCTACAGTGGATTACTATGAGCTTCTTATCAGGATACTTTATTTATAAAAATTAAGTACTTTACTCTTGTTAAATCATAATATGTTTCAGGTAAACTACCCCTTTCTCTTAACCGATCTTCTCCAAAATCAATAGACCTTCCGTCCTCTACAATTCATGGATGCATGCAAAAAAAATATTTGATTCTGTTTGAATGTGCGGCAGTTATCGTTCGTCATGCAAACATTTCTCTTGTTACAACATAAAATGTTGCTGGTAAACTACCCCTTTCCCTTAACCGATCTTCACCAAAATCAATAGACCTTGAGCTCTCTGCAACTCAGGAAAGGGTGCACAAAATTATTTGATTCTCTTTGAATTTTCGGCAGATATCGTTTGTCATAAAAAAATTACCCTTTTTAAAACATATACGTTGCTGGTAAACTACCCCTTTCCATTAACCGATTTTCCACAAAATCAACAGACCTTGAGTTCAGTAACAATTATTTGATTCTGTTTGAATTTGCGGCTGTTATCGTTTGCCATAGAAAACACCCTTGATAAAACATAAAACGTTGCTGGTAAACTACCCTATTCCATTAACCGATCTTCACCAAAAACAATAGGTCTTGAGAACTCTACAATTCAGGGCTGTATGCAAAACATTAGTTGATTCTCTTTGAATTTACGGCAGTTATCGGCGGTCAAAAAAAATACCGTTGTTAAAACATAAAACGTTAATATTATTTGATTATGTTTGAATTTGCGGCTGTTATCGTTTGCCATAGAAAATACCCTTGTTAAAACATAAAACGTTGCACGTAAACTACCCCTTTCCCTTAACCGATGTTTACCAAAATCAACAGATCTTGAGAACTCTACAATTCAGGGCAGTATGCAAAACATTATTTGATTATGTTTGAATTTGCGGCTGTTATCGTTTAGCGTAGAAAAAATTACCCTTGATAAAAAAGACCGTTGCTGGTAAACTACCCCTTTCCCTTAAACGATCTTCACCAAAAACAATAGGTCTTTAGTACTCAAGAAATCAGTGGTGTATGCAAAAACGTATTTGATTCTGTTTGAATTTGCGGCTCCTATCGTTTGCCATAAAAAATACCCTTTTAAAACATAAAACGTTGCCGGTAAACTACCCCTTTCCATTAACCGATCTTCACCAAAAACAAAAGGTCTTGAGAACTCTACAATTCAGGGCAGTATGCAAAACATTATTTGATTATGTTTGAATTTGCGGCTGTTATCGTTTGCCAAAGAAAATACCCTTATTAAAACATAAAACGTTGCACGTAAACTACCCCTTTCCCTTAACCGATCTTTACCAAAATCAACAGATCTTGAGAACTCTACAATTCAGGGCTGTATGCGAAACATTATATGATTCTGTTCGAATTTGCGGCTGTTATCTTTTGCCATAGGAAAAAATCTACAGACACACAGACAGACAGACAGACAGACACACACACACAGATTGACAGACAGACACACAGACACTTTTCGAAAAACGACTTTTTTCATGTTTTGAGTGTAGTACAATCAGAATCTGCAATAATCTCGAACACGATTTTTTTTGCCATCACCATACTTCCATTTCCTTAAGGAATACGGAAGTAAAAAGCGTGCAAATGTAAGAAAATAAACATGAGTGACGCCAGAAATAACGCGAGTTGTGTGTGTGTGTGTGTGTGTGTGTGTGTGTGTGTGTGTGTGTGTGTGTGTGTGTGTGTGTTGTGTGTGTGTGTGTCTTCCCTGCCTTTTTGTTGCTGTAGTCATAATAATAAAATGGAAACGTAAACATTACATAACTGAGATATGCTTACCTGCCACGAATGATATATTATTTTATACATGTATATTAACTCATACATAATTTACATTAAAATGAAAAAGTTATATTTTTATTGCCTGGCAACAAAATTATTTTATTTTTAACAATCACCATTGTTTGAAAAAGTTTAAATGAATTTTTATGTACTTTACTGTTGTTAAAACGTAAAAGGTTGCCCGTAAACTACCCCTTCCCCTTAACCGATCTTCACCAAAATCGAAAGTCCTTGAGATCTCTACAATTCAGGGACGTATGCAAAAAATTATTTGATTCTGTTTTAATTTGCGGCTGTTATCGTTTGCTATAGAAAATACCCTTGATAAAAAAACGTTGCTGGTAAACTACCCCTTCCCCTTAACCGATCTTCACCAAAAACAATAGATCTTGTGAACTCTACAATTTAGGGCTGTATGCAAATAATCTTTTGATTCTGTTTGAATTTGCGGCTGTTATCGTTTACATAGACCATACCCTTGTTAAAACATAAAACGTTGCAGGTAAACTACCCCTTTCCCTTAACCGATCTTCACCAAAAACAATAGATCTTGAGAACTCTACAATTGAGGACTGTATGCGAAACATTATTTGATTTTGTTTGAAATTGCGGCTGTTATCGTTTGCCACAAAAAAAAAATTTACCCTTGATAAAAAAAAACGGTTGCAGGTAAACTACCCCTTTCCCTCAACCGATCTTCACCAAAAACAATAGGTCGTGAGTCCTTTACAAATCAGGGCTGTATGCAAAAAATTATTTGATTCTGATTGAATTTGCGGCTGTTATCGTTTGCCATAGAAAAAAATCTACAGATAGACACACAGACACACACACATACACACTTTTCGAAAAACGACTTTTTTCATGTTTTGAGTGTAGTACAATCAGAATCTGCAATAATCTCGAACACGATTTTTTTTGCCATCACCGTACTTCCATTTCCTTAAGGAATATGGAAGTAAAATGTAAAAATTTAGAATTGTAATCGTTGTCATTGAAACGAAATATTTTTTAATTGTTTAATCAGTTTATAAAAACAGAATGAATTTATATTTAATTTTATTGTGGTCAAATCAGAAAATTCTTCCCATATATTCACATAAACACACACACACACACACACACACACACACACACACACACACACACACACACACACACACACACACACACACACACACACACACACACACACACACACACACACACACACACTCACATATGTCAAGCTGATATATTTCATTTATTAAGGTTTTCTTTATGCAGTTCCTTCATTATACATAATTATATATTGTATTGTGTCGGCCAAGTAAATTTGTCTGTCGTCGACCAACTTTAGTGTTAAAACCAGTCTAATTTAGTAACACATACACACACAGAATGACTTCGACACACTATCGGTTTTCCATAAGATCAAATATAAAAATTGCTCTTATATACCTAGAGAGATGTTGGTAGGGAGAGAGGGAGGGAGAGAGAGAGTGCGCGCGCGCCCTTTGCTTATAACATGTCGGTTCTATTCATTACACAAAAAAAACACACACACACACACAAAGGCATAAAACGATATCGACATCATTTTCTATCCCTGGAGATTTTCTGCTATTCCTAATTGTGAAATCAGTTACAACGCGCGTGTTACCAGACTGTACTGTTGTTACTTAGCTTAAAGTACAACACTCAATGTGTTGTTATTTCCAGAACTGTCTCTCGGAGTGACAAATTTCGAATAAATCTACTTTAATTTATGCAAGTTTTGTGTACGGGTATACATTTCTGTGTGAAAATGAGTGAGGTTTTCATCAAGGAATGAGAGAGGGAATGCGAGAGAGTGAGAGAATGAGTGAGTGGGAGGAACAAACAAGGTAGGAAGAGGCAACCAATTTAAAAAACATAAATAGTTATGTTGCGGATACGTAAAAGTTATGATACGGTGTAAATCTTAACCTATTTTTAAATCTACTTTGGTACGGTTTTCTGTGTGACGATGTAGCCAGTGTAACAACACTGGCCGCTGTACATTTCAAAAGTAGCCGTACATTTGAAAGCTAAACCGAGGGACCAGTGGCACACCGATGTAACCTAACAACTAACTCACAAACATCATCGTTGAGAGGCACTCCTATTTGACGGTAAACGACACGTTTAAATACGTAGATAAACTAAACCGACTGCGAAGATAAGATCAAACACTGCAAATACGTAGGCTGCTCAGAACGATACCCACCATAGTCAACTCAGTCATAGTCATTTCGATGTGTGGAGTCCCACGTGTAGTTTAGTAACCGTGTGGAATCCCAACAACAAAGCACAGTATCACTCTGTTACTTTTCCAGGAATTATTGGCATGGCCAATGGAAGCATACTTAAACACAATTGTGAAAATATTGGAAAAATCAATGTGGGGGCGTTAGATTAAAAGGAAAATTTAAACAAAATTTGAATAAGATTCCATTTTTGAAATTCCAGAATTTTTGGCCGCCATGGCTCAAAAATTTGTTAAAAGTTTGATAAAATCACAAAAATGTATGTGAGTGTCAAATTTTAAAAAAATTTAATCTAAATTTGAATGTATCCTAGTGTACAGTTCTAGAAATGTTAAAAGTTTTAGGACACAAGGTCTCTAAAATTTGAAAAACTTCAGCGTACTGTAATGTTTGTTTCTTGTACGATTATTTTGTTACTTTACTTACAAAAAAATACATTCCATAATAATAATCATAGTGTTCGTAATATTTCTGATATATATTTCGAAATTTAAAAATTGTACAATAGTGAGGCTTACTAGATTGCTCACTGTTCATTAAAATCTTTTGTTTATAACTATAAGTTATTTTAAAAATCGCGTTTAACAGACAACTAATTATTATAGTCACATCGGCTTTGTAGCCTACTCATATAAACATGTAAATACACTTAATATTCGTCATCTTTTGCACATTGGAAATATATTTTTAGCCAAAAGTACAACTTTATCTTAAAAAATAGTGTTACAGAATCGGAAAAGTACATTACGCATTAACCGATAAACGGAAACGTCATAAACAACACAATCCAAGAATCTGATATTCGTGTTTTTTTACAAAATGTACCGTCTACGAATGGCTTTCCCACTTCAAACAAGCCGTTCTGCTGCCAGTCATCAGTTTCTCCAATTGGACTGAAGGCGCTATCTCTTGGAACATATTTTTACTATTTGTTTATATCTTTTCAAACTCTTCCGTTGCAAAGTGTTTTGTAAATATTCGTATATTCTGTATTTTGTAAATTAATGATGACATTCCGTCATGTTTTATGTTTAATTACATGGAAAATTTTACAGTGAATGTATAATGTGCATAACTTCTACTTTGCCGTGGTAATATTGACGATTGAAGATGTTTTTCACAAGTTCTCACTACTCAGCAATTTCTGACAGTAAACGTACATACTTGGTTTGCTCTACTCGAAGGTGTGAGGTCCGATTCCTCTAGGCGTCAAACGGGCATGGGCCCAACCTCGCTTACTCCTCGAGTGATATTCCGGCCTCCGGAAACGCTCCCCTGATGAACCAGCCTCAAGACCATTCACAAGGAATACAAAAACCTTACGCCTTAGAAGGGAGACTTTGACTTCTTTTTTGTATATTTGTGTTCCATTCATTCTAAAAACATTTTACTTTTTTTAAATTTTACTCCAATCCTTGAGAAACAAGTTCTGGATATACCATTTGGAAGTAGGCTAATTGAATTAAGGATTGTGAACTTGCCAACTGAGTGTGATCCTACTATATATAGTAAGGCCACAAAAAAAACTGAACAAAGAATAGAAATCTAAATACCAAAAAATTCTGAAAATTTTCAATCTTTACATGTTTTACAACTGTTCATAATTAAATATTTTAGTAAAATTAATGTTAAATTTTACTGTGACAAGTTTAACACACAGTCTTTGTCTGATTACTAACAGATATTCTGCTGGTACAAGTAATGATATTTAGTATTTTTCTCTTAAAAAAAATGAAATACTGTATAATGCTTATCATTATATCCTAAAAAACCGGATCATGTCTCCATCTTGCGAAGAGCTACTTCTTGGTCTCCAATCTAGCATTCTTGTGACAGTCTGCAGTCTCCATGCCTGTCCCACAAATTTTTCTATTTAATTTTCTTAATTTTGTAAATAATATCTATTTTAGTTTGTCTATTTATCCCCTGTCATTTACATGTTTTTCATTTCTTGCCTTGTTACTGTTAGCATAGTCACTCACATGCTTCTATGTGTAGTCTATTCATGACTCCACAATTATCATTATCTCCACAAATTACACAAAGAACGTGCTTATTACAAATTTCTTTTTTAAACTCTATGGCAGTTTGATATCCTTCAAAATTTTATGAATCTTTTAAAAGCAGTCCTCAATGATTTTATACAATTAACAATTTCTGAAATTTTATCTCTCTCATTTATCCAGACATTGCCTTGTCCAAATATTTCACATTCATTCACAGTTGTCATTCCCTTACAATCAGTTTTGCCCTACTCAGATGGTTCAGCAACCTTATTAAATATTAGATTTGTCTTTTCTATTCCAAATTTATTCTCATATCAACTGTATTAATTTATTCTATTACATTTGAGGTCATTAATATTTTTTTTTAATCTACTGCGTTTTCATCTAATTGTGCACTGTATGTATGTAGCCAGTGCCACACCTAAGGGGTCAGAACTTATATGAAATATCAAATTTTGTAATAAACGTACATACAAATAGTGAAAATATAGTAATTAACAGATTCTCATTAATAATTTACTTTTAAGTTAAATGACTAACTAAGAATCAGTATTATTGTGTATTAGTGTGTTATTTCATATTTCTCTAAAGTCAGTATCTACATATTAAGTAGTTATTATTCAGTAAGCACATGCAAATTAGTGAGCATGTTGTTACATGATATTTACTCATGATTCTTAAAAATGTGCAATGATTCATGACTTGTGCAACATGTGTATGAAGAGCAGTTTTTGACATATTATGTGAGGCAATCCTGAAAAATACCTGAGAGAAATTGTATGAAGAAATTTTATCAGTGGCGCTGGTGTTATGGTTGCAGCATTGCACAACCACCAATACAGAATAACTAAACTACAAAATCATATACGAAAACATTAAGCAGCAAATTTCAACCGAGAGCGTATTAGATCCTTACCAGTAATGTTCGCGAACAATTCAAAAGTGGTGCACAGGCTGGTGGTGTAATAGGGCCGCTTGCAACTTCAACAGTATATGGTAGAGCTTACTACACAAACATATGGAAGGGCGTGCGCTACTCTTCACAACTGCCCTATGTTCCCAATGTTAGCTAGACGGTTGCAAAGTTTCTGCAACGTTCCACTAGTAACACTGTAGCGCAGCTTTTGTCATGAAATCAACACAGGTTTCTTAAGTTATCTCAGGTTTAGTATGTTGGTTCAAGGTTAACGTTATCCGTTGTTTGAGGTTATAAAATTATAGTAATAATTTTGTATAACTGTGATTATGACAGTTTAATGTCTTTTAACCCCTCTCCCATCCACTCAACCAACTACTGCAACCACCAAAATTTAGAACCACCAGCTGCCACTGAATTTTATTGTGACTTATTATGCATCATAAATTTTCCACATTGTTTATAAGTTTTCAATCCCCCCCCTTCAAAAACATTTTGAGTGAGCCACTGTATGTAACATGTGTGTTGATGTACGTGTATGTATATTGGCACATGTCCTTCACAAGTCTTAGATTTGAAAGCAGTGGTGGCTGGTGTTATGGTTAGAGTGTTACACAGCCACCAATATAGAATAACTATATTGTAAAATAGTATACAAAAAAATAAGCAGATAAAAATGTCATCAATTTCAGTGGAAACGATATTGATTGCATTATCAATGGTAACTCTCTATTTTTTCCACATGACAGTATTATGTATAATGTTAACATGTTGGTCTCCCTACTGTTTAAATGTGTTCTTTGAACCACCACCCCCACATAACCAACTACTACAACCACTAAAATTCGAAACCACCAGCCACCACTGTTAGGAAGATATAATTTGTTTATTTTTGTTTCTTTATTTTTCCATTATCAACATCTGAACAGATACATTGACAAAGCTGAAAACAGGTGTTATGATAGATAATCTCCTTGTCCTATCTTTTTTCTATGGTATGTTTCAAAAGTAAGGACCAGTTGTGAATAAAAGGTGATTGGCAACAATGAACCATTTCAGGCACATCCAGTCCCTCACCTGCTTCAGTAGTTAACTGTTAGATGTCTATTGTTGTCTGTCTTTTCAATTGCAGTGATTCATGATAAATGCAACCATAAACAATCCTGCCAGTTGTGAAGTTTGGTCTGTGATTTTACTACCTAATGTGAAAAGTCATAACGCTTCCAAAATGTATCATAAATTGTGTGAAGTTTATGGGCCTACTGTAACTAATGAAGGTAAAGTGAGACAGTGGTATTGTGAGTCTGATGATGCTGACAAAAAATCATGATGAAGAGATAATGATATTTAAAAAATGAATGCAAACTTTGATAAAACTGAATATTTATGTGGATTCTTCAATAGAAACACGTTTAGAGGATGTAAAGCATTTTTTATTAAATGATTTTAAGAGAAGTCTCCATTAACATTAAGCCATGAGTCCCACTGTTGCACTAATCTGTAGATTCCCTGATGGTAAAATTCTTGCGGCTGTTTGTGGAACCATTCGCTAACAGCAAACTTTACCTCAGTGTCCAATTTGACGGCCATCCTTTTAGTGATTTCTTTAATGGGCCAAAAACATGATAATCACATGGGGACAAGTCAGGACTATAAGGTGGATGTTGTAAGACTTCCCACTTTATACGACCAAGCAGATCTTGAATCGTCTGGGCTACATGGGGTCAAGTATTATCATGCAGAAGAATGCCACCATTTGTGACCTTCCCGGGATGTTTATTCTTGATGCTGACCTGTAAGCATTTTAAGCTGTCTGCATATGACTCAGTGTTGATGTTGACACCAGGCTCTTTAAAATCTAAGAGCAGCACACCCTGATAATAAAAAAATATGGTCACAATTACTTTTCCTGCCGAAGGTTAAGACCAACATTTTTTCACCTTCGGAGTTTGTGCATGCTTCCACTGCATACTCTGATGTTTAGATTCTGGTTTGTAGCGATAACACCAAGACTCATCACCAGCAACAATATTTTGTAGAAAGGCATTATCTTGTTGTTGATAGTGTGCCGGTGTAAATCCGGCTGTCGAAGGTTTTAGAAAATTTTTATTTAATTGTAAGTAACGCGAAGGCTAGGGTCAGCTGAAACGACCCTTGTCCGGCTCAGTTAAGCTGCGCGCGCAACTCGTGGTGAGGGGCGGCTGGTTCCGTGGGTTACAGCTTAGTCCAGTTTATCGCCCAGCTACGAATACATCGGCTCTCTCTCTCTCTCTCCGAGCAATTACGGCGTAGTTCTCTCCGTCTTCATGGCTGGCTGAAGCGTAAACGACTCCCGGGTTCTTGATTAAGCCGGAGACTTGGCTTTGCTGATTGCCGTACAACTGCATCAGTCATGGACCATTAGAGAAGATCCTGTCCGGAGAGGGAGGCTGGTGACCGGTTCAAGATGTAGCACTTATGCAGCAGTATTAAGGTGATATGCACTCTTTATTTTTCTTTTGGGGCCGGGCCGGCAGTGCACCTGTTTTACAGTAATATTCATTTGAATCCATGTGACCACGTGTCCAGACTGTCTGCTATAAATGAGAGCAGCTGATCATCATGAGTGAATTTCAGAAACTCTTTCTTGTAATTGTGTGCTGCATTGGGGGAGCGTGCCAGAGATATTTTTACACTTGCACATTTTACCGTTTGTATTGCATTATTACATTACTCTTTACAAAAGGTATAGAATATGTTATGGACTCTGTTCCGGCTGGAACAGAAATGAGTATATATTAAATTAACCTTGGGTTTAACATTTAAGGGCTGGGGGTTTTCTTTTTTTTTTTTTTTTTTTTTTGCCGTTTTCTGGAGTTTAAAAGGGGAACTTAGTTTTTGTCTGACACATGTTTGTGCAGCCTGAGGCAGGTTAGATTCCTGTCAAATTTTGTCAACCACATGCTGGCGCGCTTCCACAGCTGCTAGGGCACAACCGTTTTATTGTACTTTCATTTCAATTATATTTATATAGCCAGTCGGGTTTTAATAGAAAATAATTTGCACATTTTCTGGGCATATACAAGTTAATTTTGTACCTCACAAAAGTCTAGACTGATTGTTTTTCTTTTACTTGTAAAACATATAATGATCAACCTTATCCACTTGTAGCATATACTGATTTATTTTTTTTCTAACTGTAAAATATACTGATTAATATTTTTCACTATATAACATATAATGATTAATTTTTTTTACTTGTAAAACATCTACTGTTTGATTCCTTTTTCAAAATTTTGTAAAGCCTCAACTGATTAATTTTCTACTGGTAAAGTATACTGATTTATTGAATCCTTCTGAAATTGTGAAGCAAATTAACCTTTTAGAATTGTATAACAACTGTTTAAAAAATCAGGTGAAGTAGTTTCCGTAAATTTTTATTTAATGCTGTGGAAGGAACTTAAGGTTCATACGCTCATGATGGGTCAGTGATCTGTGGAATGCTAAACATATGGGTGGTCCGGTCTTACTTATGCGTATGAGTAATTATTATCCTTTTTGGAGTTTTGGCTTTAAGTAATTTTACAGAAACGGGTTGTTGATGGGCGAATATTCTATTACTGCTGGGTTCTGAGTATGGTAGTTACTATGCCGCAAGGCGGGTGCATTCCAGGGGCATTCGTGTTCGAGTTAATGTATAATTGTGAGTCAATGTGCCTTATGTTTCAGTGTGTCTTGTTATGTTTGTCTGTGTCTAGCTAGTCACGAAGTGGGGGAGAATTTTATATTTATACATATTTACTGAATATTATATACACTCGTTATGATATATATATATGCTGCCTTTAATATTGTTAAAGCAGGACTTAATTTATTTGTGATATTTATGATTCATGGGGGGGGATAACTATGTGATAGAGTTGCCTACATGTATTAATTCTTGGCAAAAAATAAAAACGTTATTGTTATATTACAGCTGAGTTTCATTGCAAGTCCCGTCATACTGGACCCGGCACAATTTTTGCTTCTCTAGGCTCCGGCCTAGTCCTAATGGACTTGTGGCTTCTCTTTCAAAAAAAAAAAGAAAATGTTAAAATAAAAGAAGTTGTTTTATACTCTTAAAAATACATAAAAGGAAAGAGGGGTCACAAATGGTAGCAGAGCGTGGTTTATAAAGTCTGCTACCACAAATGGTGGCAGTGAGCGTGTTTCATTCTAGGCTTGAACTCTTGGGTCCTGGTGGTGACGGGGCTTGCAAACTCGGAAATATTAAGGCGATTGTTATGACATTGTTTCGTAGGTATATGCCCGTGTAGGCTAGTTGTAGGTTGTATAACTTGTGAGTTGGGTCGCACCACTGAGGCGGTTATTTGTGTTTGAAAAATTTGATAGGTTGTACGGCCGGGGAGTCTCAAGCGTGGCCTGGATGATGGAATGTTGATTCGGGGTCGAAGTTTAGCGCGTTATATTGGCGGGTGCGGTATGGCCCGATCGGAAATCGGTACCGGCACCGACTTGTGTCCGGTTGATGTTGAGGTATTAATTCCCAGATTATGACTTTCAATTGTTAGTTGGTTGTTGTGAGTTATGTGTTGGTACGGCGTGTGTGTCGAATTGCTGTTTGATGTTATGTGTGTTTAGTATTGTTGCTTGTCACTTGTCTCCTTCTGTCGTGGATGTGAATGGTTCAGAATAGGCCAGGTCTCTGCAGCGCTAGAGAACCCGGGGGTCCACTCAAAGGAAGGACAGTACTTGAGTTTTTCCGATTTTTGTTCATATGTTTTTGTAGGTTATGTTGTGTTTGGTGTTTAGTGGGGATTTGTTTTATGATTGTTTGTTTGAATTGTGCAATTCTGGCGGCGGTATGCTATCAGGAATTGCCCCACCCTCTTACAGGCGTTCTCCAGAAATTTCCGGTGGTGAATGGATTTGATGAGGACCAGCTGCTGGTTTTCTTGGACCTGGTCCTGCAGGTGGCAGATTTCCCGGGGGTGTCCGATGGGGAGGTCTTGTCTCTTATATACCCGTATTGCCGGAGTACGTTGGCTGATCTGGTCACCAAGGCTCTGCGTCGGGGTGACAGTGTTGATGCTTTCCATGGGGAGGTGTTGAACTTCTTCCTACCCATTCGACGACGTGCCCAGCTTGAGCTTGAAAAATTCTATCGCCTACAGGCCAACGGAGAGGCGTTAGGGGACTTCGTGCATGATATACGGAAAGCTGCCCGGGTGTTAAGGTTGGGGTTGCCCGAGACCGAAGTCATACAAGCGATTCTGGAAGGACTGCATCCCCAAGAGAGATCTCGTTTGGTATCCGCGGACCGTCCACGTTGTTTTGCGGACCTTGAGCGACTGTGTGTGGTTTCAAGAACGGTCCAGGAGGTTGACGAGTCCCGGGGAAGAGATGCTACAGATATCCAATACTCCAGTGGTTCATCGGGAAGAGCCAAAAAGGACAAACATGGTGGTTGGAGGAGAACCCAAGAGACGCCTAGAAAGCCTGAATATTCCGGAAGTGATGGAGGCTACAAGGGGGTGGCAAGTGTGAAGACGGTAACAACAGCTACAGCACAGAAAACAAAGAAACATGAAATTAACAGGGGAAGAAGAAATTATGTTAGGGAACAAACATCGGCCAGCAGGGAGCCGGTAGTTAGGCGTCGTTCTTGTTTGGAGAAAAAGGAAGCTTTGAAGGTTCCAGAGGAAGTACAAGTGCCTAAGAGAGTAGTGGATGAAGAAGGTGAAGCAGAAGAAGAAAAGCGGAATAACTTATGTGGATCAATACAAGTGGACAAGGCCACGTCAGTTAAGACGGAGTTGCAGGACTCGAAGAGGACGTCATGGTTGAATCCAGAGGCCGCAGAATTTGTTCCGTTATTTACATCTCGGTTCGTGAGGGATCCAGATCCTGTAACATCATCATCGCCTACGCAGGGATATGAGAAGTCATTGGATGGTGTAGCTTTACCATCGCCAGTCGAAATTAATTTAGTCATTGCACATGAACCTGGACAGCTGGATTCCAGGGTGGAAGATGTTATAGTTGCTGAGAGTGGTGAAGATGTGGAATCAACAGAAGGGTCAGAAGAGCGGTCTGCAGATGCTGCGCAGGTGAGTATAGTTGTAGGTGTTAGGGAGACTGTAGAGTCTGAAGTTGCAGATGGACACAGGGATGTCCGGGCTGCGAGTGTTTCTGAGGTTGTGGATGGACAAGGGGATGTTCATGCCGCAAGTGTAGTAGAAGTAGATGAGGTAGAAGTTGAGGAGAAATTTGGTGGCAGCGTTGTAGAGTTTGTGAATGAGAGTGATGTAGTGTGTGAAGATGTGCAGACGCCTTCTGTAAGTAGTGTTGAGGATTCCGAGGAACGGGAGGAAGTTTCAGGTGGACCAGGTGAGCAACTAGAGGAGGACGAGGATGTGCAGTGTTCAGATGGTGGTAGTGGAAGTGATGGCGATGAGTGTCATGAAGAAATTGGTGAGGAGCTGAGGGAAGATGCGGTTGACGATGGCTCAGAGGAGCAACTGGAAGATGCTGAGGAGGTGCAGTGTCATGATGTTGATTTGGATTATGTGGACGAAGAAGGGGAAATTGTAGAAAAGGAAGAAATTGTGGCAGAAGAGTTAGACGATGAGCATAATCCAAAGCGGATGGAAAGTAGTGAGGTAAGTTGCCATGATTCTGATTCAGAGGAAACCAGCCAGTACAGCTCAACACGAAATAATTTCTTAGAGAGTGGTGTCCGAAAGGAACGGGTACCCAAGGTCCGTCATAGAAAGGTAAGAAGAAGAGGTTAAAGGGTAGTGGGTAGATGTTCCCCACACTCCCAGTGGTGTTCATCTATTTCAGGGTTGCGCCCCTGCCCACGCGAGCCTTGGTTTCCTCCATTCATCCTTATTTCCGGAGGGAGCCAGGTCCTTACCCTTAGTCCTAGGTATTGACCCTTTAATGATCCTTGCCCCGTTTCATCTTCACGATTTTCCTACCCCTCCCCTTAGTAAAAAAAAAAACCCCTATCGATAAGGAAGTGGAGAGAGACTTGCCGGAAGTGAGTAGATTGTGGTCCTCGAGATGGTCGTGGTCTTTGAGATCGTCAGTTTCCCCTGTTTTTAAAGTTAGATGGAGTGATGGTGTGCTGTTGTTGGTTGTTAATAGTTGTCGATGTTGATGTTGTTCATTATAGGGTCCGAGCCATGCCGCATTCTCCGGTTGTTTTCCTGGTGTTCTTTTGTTGAGAGAGAAAGTTGTGTAGACGGTGCTGCAGAAAAGTAAATCCCCTTTAGTTATGGTGTATTCGAACGAGTAAATGATGGGATTAATGTTCGCGTGCCCTGGTGCGGTCCTCTGTCTGGCTAAGCGGGGCCGTCCGCCCTTGTGTAGGGAAGTGGGCCAGCCATATGGCAAGGATGGAGATGCCTTGTGGGTGCATGTGGCTGGTCGGTCCAAGTGAGGGACGAGGAGTAGTACGGTCGCTCACATATCAAGGTGTGAGATACCTTGTTGGGTCTTAGGACGAGTATGTGAGTGGGACCGGTGGGAGTAGGTGATGGTCACCGGAGAGGGTGACGTGTTGGGGCGGTCCCGTGGGGTTGGCGTGGCGGAGAGGGTCGCATGGGGATGGTGGTTCTCCTGAGAGCAAGTGCCGCCGGGCCACCTTATCCACGAAGACCACCAGAGTATTTTCAGAAGGGGGGTACACTGCAGGGTACTCTCCAGAGTTTCAGAGTGGGGCAACCGGGTTGCCCTTTCGGGGTGGGGGTGTGCCGGTGTAAATCCGGCTGTCGAAGGTTTTAGAAAATGTTTATTTAATTGTAAGTAACGCGAAGGCTAGGGTCAGCTGAAACGACCCTTGTCCGGCTCAGTTAAGCTGCGTGCGCAACTCGTGGTGAGGGGCGGCTGGTTCCGTGGGTTACAGCTTAGTCCAGTTTATCGCCCAGCTACGAATACATCGGCTCTCTCTCTCTCTCTCCGAGCAATTACGGCGTAGTTCTCTCCGTCTTCATGGCTGGCTGAAGCGTAAACGACTCCCGGGTTCTTGATTAAGCCGGAGACTTGGCTTTGCTGATTGCCGTACAACTGCATCAGTCATGGACCATTAGAGAAGATCCTGTCCGGAGAGGGAGGCTGGTGACCGGTTCAAGATGTAGCACTTATGCAGCAGTATTAAGGTGATATGCACTCTTTATTTTTCTTTTGGGGCCGGGCCGGCAGTGCACCTGTTTTACAGTAATATTCATTTGAATCCATGTGACCACGTGTCCAGACTGTCTGCTATAAATGAGAGCAGCTGATCATCATGAGTGAATTTCAGAAACTCTTTCTTGTAATTGTGTGCTGCATTGGGGGAGCGTGCCAGAGATATTTTTACACTTGCACATTTTACCGTTTGTATTGCATTATTACATTACTCTTTACAAAAGGTATAGAATATGTTATGGACTCTGTTCCGGCTGGAACAGAAATGAGTATATATTAAATTAACCTTGGGTTTAACATTTAAGGGCTGGGGGTTTTCTTTTTTTTTTTTTTTTTTTTGCCGTTTTCTGGAGTTTAAAAGGGGAACTTAGTTTTTGTCTGACACATGTTTGTGCAGCCTGAGGCAGGTTAGATTCCTGTCAAATTTTGTCAACCACATGCTGGCGCGCTTCCACAGCTGCTAGGGCACAACCGTTTTATTGTACTTTCATTTCAATTATATTTATATAGCCAGTCGGGTTTTAATAGAAAATAATTTGCACATTTTCTGGGCATATACAAGTTAATTTTGTACCTCACAAAAGTCTAGACTGATTGTTTTTCTTTTACTTGTAAAACATAAAAGGTTTTAGGTGGTGGTTGATCAACCTTATCCACTTGTAGCATATACTGATTTATTTTTTTTCTAACTGTAAAACATACTGATTAATATTTTTCACTATATAACATATAATGATTAATTTTTTTTACTTGTAAAACATCTACTGTTTGATTCCTTTTTCAAAATTTTGTAAAGCCTCAACTGATTAATTTTCTACTGGTAAAGTATACTGATTTATTGAATCCTTCTGAAATTGTGAAGCAAATTAACCTTTTAGAATTGTATAACAACTGTTTAAAAAATCAGGTGAAGTAGTTTCCGTAAATTTTTATTTAATGCTGTGGAAGGAATTTAAGGTTCATACGCTCATGATGGGTCAGTGATCTGTGGAATGCTAAACATATGGGTGGTCCGGTCTTACTTATGCGTATGAGTAATTATTATCCTTTTTGGAGTTTTGGCTTTAAGTAATTTTACAGAAACGGGTTGTTGATGGGCGAATATTCTATTACTGTTGGGTTCTGAGTATGGTAGTTACTATTCCGCAAGGCAGGTGCATTCCAGGGGCATTCGTGTTCGAGTTAATGTATAATTGTGAGTCAATGTGCCTTATGTTTCAGTGTGTCTTGTTATGTTTGTCTGTGTCTAGCTAGTCACGAAGTGGGGGAGAATTTTATATTTATACATATTTACTGAATATTATATACACTCGTTATGATATATATATATGCTGCCTTTAATATTGTTAAAGCAGGACTTAATTTATTTGTGATATTTATGATTCATGGGGGGGGGGATAACTATGTGATAGAGTTGCCTACATGTATTAATTCTTGGCAAAAAATAAAAACGTTATTGTTATATTACAGCTGAGTTTCATTGCAAGTCCCGTCATACTGGACCCGGCACAATTTTTGCTTCTCTAGGCTCCGGCCTAGTCCTAATGGACTTGTGGCTTCTCTTTCAAAAAAAAAAAAAAAAGAAAATGTTAAAATAAAAGAAGTTGTTTTATACTCTTAAAAATACATAAAAGGAAAGAGGGGTCACAATAGCACATCAAATGCTGTAATGATAAGGCTGAATGCAAATTTTTCTGCTCATCAGTAACCAGTCGTGGAATCCACTGAACAGCAACTTTCTGATAGCCAAGACTATGAATAATGAAATGAACAGTTCCCATGCTGATTCTCAACATTTGAGAAAGTTCCCTAACTTTGATGCGCCTATTTGCGCGTAAAGCAGTTTCCAGCTGTCTCACATTTCATCTGATGCTGCAACACATGCAGGTCCAGGACTGGCCAAATCTTTAGTGGATTCTCTTCCTTGTCAAAATTTATTGCACCATTCAACCACTGCCATATGAAAATAACTATAGTCACCATATACAGCTTTCATTCTCGTATTAATTTTCATTGGCTGATGCCCCTCAGTGGCCAAAAACTGAATAATGGCATGCAGATTATCTTTGGATGGATTTTCTACCATAGCTCCCATTTTTCAACCGAGTCACAATGCTTAGAAAAAAGCAAGCTGCAAATATTTTTGACAGACGCATCACGAGTACTTAAACAGATAATATAAACAAATGAATTCCGTTACCATGGCAATGAAGTCATGGCTGTGCAGATCAAAGGTGTTTGTATTGAACAATCCTTGTACAATGAGTGTTCTTGCACTGGAATTTCTACACATTTCACAGATTACAGTGTACAGAATTGTTACTCCAGAACTAGGCTGTTGTAAACTGTGTGTAAGATAGGCTCAAAAGATGTTAACTTATGCAAACAAAAATCAAAAGATGACATCAGCATATGCAGATGAGATGAGGATTGCTATGAGAGAGAGGGAGACAAATTTTTTCCCATACTGTAAGCGGTCACAAAATGTGGATTTTGCATGTTAATATTGAATCCAAGTTTGTGCAATTTCACTGAAACCAAAAAAATTCAAACAAACCCAGTCAACTCAGAAGATCAAGACCATTGGTTTCTGGAATAATAAACGTGTCCTCTTGGTGGATCTTATAGACCACGAACAACAATTGTGGCAGTGTTTATTTTACAGATGGATAGTAAAAATGGTTTAACATTAAACATAGATACAAAATATTTAATTACTCATCATGTTAATTAAAATGTTCATTTTGTATGCTTTTTTCTTAACTTGTCTAATATTGAACTAGAAATTTGAAAGAAATTCCTAATGATATATGGTGGAGTATACACTATATGATTGCACCACTTGGACAATAAGCGAAGCTGAAAGACATACAATTGAAATCTGGTGCTATAGGTAATGCCACTGAGTAACAGGCATCCTTTCATAACTTTAAATTAAATGTTATACAAGTAATTCTATTAGTAAATAATAAACTTCTTCTGCAAGTATACTTTATGTCACTATATTTGCAACTTATGTATGTTTTGCCAAGATAAATTTATATTCAAACCTCTGAAAATGTGGATTATCCCTGTGAAATGTTTGTACGGTGCATGTATAGTGATATAAAGTATATTTGCAGAAGAAATTTAATATTTATTAATAGAATATTTTAAATTTGTTGTATTTAATTTTTATAATGAATTTACCTCAAGATATTTCTTTCTTTATTAGGAACATGTTTCGAGAACCATTGTGTTCTCATCCTAAGCCTTCGTAATTTTGCATCTGGTGAAGTATTTGTGTGTTGGCTGGTCGTTATTGTGATTTCTTGTTGGTCTCTGGTATTTTAAAGTGGTATTATTGTGTGTGATTGTGGTGTTGCCCACAACAGGACGGACAGCCCTACCAGCGGCAACCTCTGAAGAAGTCTTTTAAAGGTGAAAACCGGTTCAGGTTGTAAGGTGAAACTTTACATTTTTACTTATAAAAAACTTTGTGTTCCGAGTCATTAATATAATAGTTGTATTTTGTAAATATGTGTCCATTACAAAAACTTTTTATTTTACTGTTTGTCAGAGAGTGAATTAGTCTCCATCTAAATGTCTATTTTAGAACCTAGAAATAGAATGTCTATTTCTGCAATCTGTTCACTGTTGAGATGCCTCGGCTTGTACTTTGGTTTCTTTGTTTCATTTGGAATCTGTGCTGAAGGCAATCAAGGTGTCATCATGTCATGTTGTGTGGATAATCTTCAGGGTATTCAGATCTTCCCCTTTTTTGATGTTATAACCAACTTGTACCCATAGCTGTTATAATGTTTTGAAGATTAAAGATGTCCCCCTCACTTGAAGTCAGCCAATTACTTGTGACATGATTAGTCAATAATTATTAGACTTTATGATTCTTTTTCGCACAGTTTGGTTACTTCTTTGTGGGTATAAAAAGTAAGGAATATACCACCATTTTCGAATTCATCTGGTTTTGTGAATTAACTTCTATCAGATAGTAGTGATGATGAAGGCCATAACATTTTCTAAAAAATTACTAAAGTCACCATGGCTGTGAAGTTTGACACTAGCTTTGTGAATGTGATGAACTAGCCAAGTGAGATTTCCTATACAACAACCTTTCCAAGTACAAGTACCCCCTTCCTTTACAAGGAAGGTTTGTTTCCTTTACAAGTAGAATAATTACATAAATAAAACAAATCCAGACTACAAGTAATTTCATTATTGTAATTCAATAAAAATAAAAATTATCATACATATATAAGATGTTATTGACATATTTTTTAATTACATACAAATTGAACAGCAACAACAACTTTTACTTATTTAAAACTTCCATTGGTTTACTTATTACAAATAAATAACAAAATATAACTGACATTTACTAACGAACAGTATGTTTACCCTTTGATTATGTTTTGCTTTCGTTATCCTAAGAACAGTAAACCTGATGTGTCTAATTATTGACACTTGAGTGCAAGCAATGAAGATTTCGTCTTGTCTCAGTCAATTAATAGAGAGCATCTCTGTACACAATGTTCATATCCAAACACTGAAGCCACATACCTTTTACTAATAAGGTATTTATTCTCTTGGATTTCGTTGTCCATGACGTGTCCGTTACTTAACTAAATATCACTATTACATTAACGACTCGGAACACTAGGTTTTTTATAAGTAAAAGCATAAAGTTTTACCTTATGGTAAAACCATACCTTACCAATTGTAAGTACCTTACCAATAAGGTAAAACTTTATGCTTTTACTTATAAAAAACCTAGTGTTCCGAGTCGTTAATGTAACAGTGGTATTTAGTATTTATTCTGTTTCGTGTAAACATATCGGGTTTGTTTTCTCAATAAGCCATTTATACAAGTACTGACGACCCTGTTTTAACATTTCATCTCCTACTAGATTACGTATTTTAGCATAATATGCATTTAGCCATTTCACCTGGAAAAAGAAAATGAATTAAAAGAATTTGTTTACTTTGTTGATAAAAGTCTGCAGAGGTAAATGCTTACTTGACATGGTATTTACAAACACATGTTAATTAGAAATGTTAGTTAAATTCTAATATCTTATAGTACTGGTAAAGCAATTCATTATAAACAGTCAACAAACAATCACTGTAGTGAATAAATGATAATACTTTTAACAGTCCAACAGGTCAATACGTTTAATACTTTAATATTTTATTTTTAATACTTTTTGTAAACAGCTTAAAAGTAAAAACTCTTTAGAACTCAGCCATAAACTAAAAATATAGTGTTACACGCTAACTGAGGTAAACAATTACACACTGAGATAAATGTTGTTCCCATTATTAAAATGACTTTATTAACTAACAAGAAGTCCTTAAAAGTATTAAGTGTGTTAATTAATTTAATGTATTCAGTTTTAATTTTAAAAAGTCTTTAATACTTATTATTTAAACACAATTCTCCTGAGTATTCAGTTATGTGAAAAGTGTTATAGTAAAAAATTGAAAGTTTTACTTAAAAGACTTGAAAAAAGAACTTAAAAAATGAAACCTGCCTGTTTACGATCTAGCATTGTGAAATTTATAAGCTTTCTTTCATAAGGCACCAATGTGATAGGTTCAAATGTAAAAAACTCTTTTCCTGGATTTCCCTGAAATCAGAAATGCATGGAAAATTGTTATTGATACAAAGTTCCTTGCACAAAATATTATTACTGTACACAGAATAGACATATTTTTTTTATTGCAATTAAAAGTGAGCACAAGTTATTGATATTTATTAACTTATAATGCAAAGAAAATATTATTTAGTAATTATTTATATGTGCCTGTACAGATTCTGATGCAAAGATTAGTTAATGAGGGTTATTCTAATATTAAAAAAATATTTGAGGTTATTGCAGAAAACAATATAATCCTGTTAAATACTTTTGTACTTTTTGTTAAATGCTTCTCACACCTTTCAATGTAAACAAAATTTAAAATATTTTTATCAATTCGCCTTTAAAAAAATCATTATACTGTATTGGACTTTTTAAGAAAATGACATTAGCTCATTGTATTCATCACTAATCAGATTAATGGTGAGTACAGTGACTAATTTATGCTATACAAATACAACAGAATATGCCATACTGCCATAAATATTGTCAAAAAAAAGTGTGACACACCAACCAAGAACGGTCTGTGATTTATTGCTGCATTCTTTGCATGCTTGGCATAAAGAGTGCGTGTAAAAAGAACATGTTACTAAAGATACCTTGGTACACTGATGGATCATATCAGTCAATAACTAGTAAGTTCCCTGAGTTGCAGATTTGAACAAAAGATGTTTATTATTAAATTCTTGGATTTCGTTGTCCATGACGTGTCCGTTACTCAACTAAATATAATTATTCACTACCGACTCAGAACACAAAGTTTTTTATAGGTAAAAACTAAAAGTTTTACCTTATAGCCTTAACCAGTTTTTGCTTTTAAAAGCTTCTTCATAGGCTGCCGTTGGGCACACTGTCCGTCTTGTTGTTGGCGACTGTATCGACTTTTGAAAAATCGATGTTGTGTGTGTGGGGTGTGATATCACACGCATTATTCAAACATATCACACCCCACACACACAACATCAGTCTTTCAAAAGTCGATACAGTCGTTAACCACAAGACGGACAGTGCACCCAACAGCAGCCTCTGAAGAAGATTTTTAAAAGCGAAAACCGGTTAAGGCTATAAGGTAAAACTTTTACGTTATTACCTATAAAAAACGTTGTGTTCCGAGTCGGTAGTGAATAATTACATTTAGTTTATTATTAGATAAATTTTAATATTAGTAACGTTATTATTTCAATATTAGATAACTCTTCAATTATCAGAAACATTTCAAAAACTGTGCTTATGCAACTATTTCTTAGTAAAATAACAATTGATGTTGATATTTTCCCTCCTGCTGCCTATTTTTGGGGTGACCAATCTCAAAAACAATTAAGTTCTGTAGGGTTAAAGTTTGGACATACATGTCAAGTTTTACAAAAATTGGTTGATGCATTCAAAAGTTATCGTGAGGATACCCCAAACAGTCAAAATGCCAAGTGGTCAAGTTAAAACTGAGAACTCACTCTCCTCATTCAATAAAATACTAGTATGCTCCCTCAGCTGTAGAACTCGCACATTATTTTGAATGAAGTACATTGTTAATTGGATCAAATTTGATATGAGATAACTTTCAATTACCAGAAAAATTATGAAAATCCCAATTACCCTACTATTTTTGGTTTAATAAAGTAACAATTGTAGAACAATCATATGTTTAAGAGGTTACCCACTTTTTGGCCCCCAGCATCCCCATATTTTGAAATTTTCAAAAGTGAACACTAAATTCATATTTTGGTTAAAATTCCTATAATTGTATACACCATATGGCCTTTTGTAATTTTTTTTAAATTTGCACCACTCACATCTTTCCCTCTCCCCTTCTATTTTTTGGGATTGATCTCAAAACACAACAAGGTTCTGTAGGGTAAAAGCATGGACAAGTATGCCAAGTCTTATAAAAATTGGTTTATGCATCCAAAAGTTATTGTGAGACATAACACAATAGTGTAGCACAGCATTCTGCTACAAAGTGTTTTTCAGGACCAAAAAGCTGCAATGTTTTATTGAAACCATACAAGGTGGGATGAATTTAAATAAACAGTATCACACAATTTTCTAATAATTCATGCCATAAAAAGTAAAACACTGTATTTTTAAGAATATGATCTATGTTTATTTTCTAATTAATAAATTGCAGTATACATAACACTAAAGCTGCAGAAACAACATCCGAGTTCATATTAAAATATTCATGATGAAGTCTCTGAAGGCCACACTTCAGTTTTCACAAATCAACTTGTCCAATACAGCAATGAAAAAATTTTTAAAATAAGTTATAACACAATCAGTGATTTGAGTAACAGTTTTTACATTTTCATGAATGGACTTCATGAAATAATAACAGGAAAGCTTCTTTACTATAAAGTGTGTACTAGATGTCATTTAAAAATGCATACCAATACCATAAATTGACTTTGCATAACATCATTGAGTTTTGCCCACCAATCTTAGGGTTGAGGAGAAGACGGTGTTCTTAAAATCGTTAAATCAAACAACAAAGTTATGTCTACATGTACACAAAATTTTAAATTTTAATAGATACCCATTAAAATTAAACTTTCAGATTCAAACTAAATAATATTAGTGTAATAAGAAAGAAATATTTGTAAAATATCTGCAATATTATTCAAAATAGAGAGCAGATAAAGATACAATGAATTTACAATTAAAATCAATTTGTTTACAAGTAGAAAACACATAACATTATAGATTTTAATTCTAAATTTGTCATTTGTTATATTTTCTTGTAATTTATACTTTACAGTCTTGCTTCTTATTCAAGAAATGTGAATTTTAATAGCATAAAAATTATAGAAAACTTCAAAATTCACTTACAAAATTGCCAGCTCTGATGACTCTGACAATGTTTTCAAGCCTCATACCAAAATTATTTTTCTCATAATAACCAGGTTCTGTAAAAATACAATTAACAAATGTATTATATTGTAGTTTTATAATTAGAGAAGGCCAAAGCAGATATTAAGAAATGAATGCACTTCATTAATTTTCAGATTTGTGTAAAAAGCTACCATACACAAGGACGTCCTTACCTTGTGATCCAAAGAAGTTTATGTCATAAGTGTAATTAAAACCTGGAACAAAACAAACTTTTGAAATATAGATTGTACTTAGTAAAAGACTGTATCACAAATTTTACAAAAATGAGTTTTAAGAAGATATTAAAAACAATTAATATCTTCTGGTTACCCTTGGATTGATAAAACTAAAAAATGTATAAAGATAAATTATACATTATATATAAATTATTATACATTATATTTATACATGATATATAATGTAAAATTAAAATTATACATTATATATAAATTATTTTAATTCATCAACAATAATGAGAAATTAAGATGTAAAGATCTTAAATTTAAGTTTTAAAAACTGTTATTCAATGATTCAAGAAATAGTGTTACAACAAAACGACTGTTAGATAAATGTTCTAAGACAATATAAACGTGATACACCTTCATGGACAAGTTCCTGTAAACATTCTGACATACGACAAAATGAAAATTTAAGCAATATTTCTATTTGTGTTTGAAAACTGAAATTATATGGTAAATGGTTTGTCAGAAGTAATCTGTAATATTTTGTAAAATATATTGATTTGTAGAGAGATTTATACCTCTTGTGAACCTCAAGAGCACTAGAAATAGCGTTATCACCAAGAACGTAGGAAACAAAGCTGATCCAAATTAAAAACTACATTGATATTTTCACTTGACACTAAAGGCACTATTTTGAAAGAATGAGTTTTAGACTGTTTAATCCAGATTCAAACAAAACTATACCTGGAACAGATTATTAGGATTTCAAGTTTTTATAAAAAGGTTAGAAGAACAAGTCCTTAGTTACAGGAAAACAGTTTCATCACTTGTTAAGACAGTGCACCAATCACGGAATATCCATATTGATAGTTTCATATTCTCAGTGACATAATTTTGGATCAAGGAAAATGTTATGATGTTTAAACTCCTTGATTGACAAATCTAGCTATACATGACTTTATTCTTTCTTCAAACCAGGTCTCCCATTAGAGAGCCTTACTTTTAGTCAGTTGCAGATATGAAGGAGCAAAATGAAGCTTCTGAGAAAACTGGTAAAAGAGAATGTACAGTACTTCTATTGCAAATGATAGACTGGAACACAGAAGACAAGCATATACATTTCAAACCCCTGTAAATTACATTGAAACAATCTTATTGGAGAAAGGAAGTGAAACACTGGTTTCTTTATTAAAATTAAATAACATCAGCTATATTTACTGTATAATTTGCATTTTATGACTTGGTATTTGATAAGAGTATAAAAATAGTTGTAGTTGATTTCAGTAATGCCAACAAGATTGTTACAATTGAAACCAGTAATGGATAGAATTTATCTGGATGAACTAGAAAATAAATAACAAATATTCTTGGATTTCGTTGTCCATGATGTGTCTGTTGATTAAATCTATATATTAATACGTGAAGAGAAAACTTTGTACCCCTTTTTAAGCATATTGCGCACCCGGAGGAGTGTGAGATTTGGCATAGTTAAAGTTTATATGGAGAAGGAGTGCACAAAGCTAAAATTTATGTATAATATGTGTTACAAATACATTAAATAAAATAAAATAAAACATTCATTGTTTACGTTCATACTGCCAATGTCAAACACATAATAGTCTGTGGTCAAACAGTCGCACAGAGTAGAGATTGTCGCCAAAGAATTTTAAAATGTTGCCAACAAATAATTACTGACAGATTGACTGAATGAGCTGTGAATTTTGTGTGATTTCAAATGTTCCTTTTTCAATAGTCTGTGGAGTGTATGTCAAGGCAAAAAAGCGTTTATTTTATATTTTGTATATTAGATATCTGTGTTTTATATATTAATGTGCAGTTGAAAGTGAAATACAGCTTGCTTAATACTGACAGATTGACTGAATGAGCTGTGAATTTTGTGTGATTTCAAATGTTCCTTTTTCAATAGTCTGTGGAGTGTATGTCAAGGCAAAAAAGCGTTTATTTTATATTTTGTATAATAGATATCTGTGTTTTATATATTAATGTGCAGTTGAAAGTGAAATACAGCTTGCTTAATATACATCTGTTGCAAAAGGAAAATTTTGTAGCAGCAATTTGAATTGACTTACTCTCGCCTAATTATTATTGGTGGTTTCAAAAAGTGAGTACATTTTATTACTTTTAAATTAAACCCTGTCTAATCTTAGTTTCAGTAATTTCATTACATGTTTTTTTTTTACATTCAGATATTCGCACCTACTTCCATTATGCCTCGACATAGAACATTGACGGGTCGGAGTGAGAGACAAAGAAGAAGGAATATATATTCGCGTGAAAGTCAAAATGATAATAGACCAAATGCAAATTTAAATAGTGTAAATAGTATACAAAATGATAAAATTATTTTGAGGGATACATTTAAATGCGCACTGAATGTCATTCCAAGAAATTTTAATACTTTTGATTGTGGATTAATGCATTTACAATGCAGGTTTTGCAATGCAAAACATTTCGAATCTGAAGTCACTTTAGGTGAAAGGACTGCATTCACTTCATGTTGTCATAAGGGTAAAGCAATATTACCGGCCTTAAGTCAAAATGAATACTTTAAATCACTGTATGATGGACTTACTTCAAATGAACCTTCAATAAAAAGAAAGTCAAAAAATGATTTTGAAAACATTCGTAAATACAATTCATCATTTGCTATGGTTAGCTCAGAAGCTAAAATTTCGGATACAGTTACGCGTGGAGTGTATCATTTTAAAATACATGATGTTTTTTATCACAGATCAGGTCCAATGACTGCTGGATATGGTCGCTCACCATGTTATGCGCAATTATATTTTTATGATGTTGACACTGCTATGATTACGTGAACACTATAATCAAACATGCAATAACAATATAATGCACGAAATCTCTCTTGAATTGGAACGCATTAATCCTTTCGTTCGGTCATTCATTGCAATGAAAGATCATTGTCAGAGAGTTGAAAATCAAAATGAAGAAATTTGTATGCTCATTAAAGTAAATCGTGATTTAGATCTACGCCATTATAATGATGCAGTTCAAACTGATGTAGCAGTAATATTGAGTACAGTTGATGGTGAGCCACCCTTTGAACGAAATATGGTTTCGTTTTCAAAAGTTAATGGTACCATTAAAAATATCTCTGTTTTGAATTCATCATTGGACCCTTTAGCGTATCCATTACTTTTTCCAAATGGTGATACTGGGTGGCATATCAATATTTCTCATAATGTACCAACTAAATCTAATTCAAGAGCGCCCAGAAATAAATTAACCATGCTTCAGTATGCAGCCTATCGACTTGCAATTAGAGAAGATTTTAGCATGTTGCACC
Source organism: Magicicada septendecula (assembly GCA_034769895.1). Classification (NCBI taxonomy): domain Eukaryota; kingdom Metazoa; phylum Arthropoda; class Insecta; order Hemiptera; family Cicadidae; genus Magicicada; species Magicicada septendecula. The sequence continues at coordinate 245,947,824 of CM068372.1, forward strand.
ATTCACAAAAATTATTTCTGCAGTGGATAGTTGATATGTATGTGAGAATAGAGGGCACAAGGTTACATTTCATTCGACAAAATCAGACAAGTCTTACGTCTGAAGTTTACAACAATTTAACAGATTATTTAGAATTGAACCCCAATGCCAATAATGTTGGCCGTAGAGTAATTTTACCATCTTCATTCAATGGATCTCCAAGAAATATGTATCAGAATTATTTAGATGCAATGTCAATTGTACCAGCATTTCGGAAAGCCTTCTTTGTTTATTACAATGACTTGCAATCCAAATTGGCCTGAAATAGTTAGCAATATTGGTGTAGGTGAGTCAGCTAATTTTCAACCTGATATTGTTGTGCGTGTATTCAAGTCCAAACTGAAAGCATTAATTGAGGGCCTTACACTAAAAAAAATCTTCGGTAAAGTTGAAGCACTCATTTATACAATTGAGTTTCAAAAGAGAGGATTGCCTTATGCTCACATTTTACTCTCTTTAAATGAGCAAGATAAATTTGTTAACGCTACCGATATTGATAAAGTTGTATCTGCGGAGATTCCTAACATTCAAACACATCCTACATTACATGAATATGTTGTAAAACACATGATGCATGGTCCATGCGGTGTACTTAATCCAAATTCTGTATGTATGAGAGATGGAAAATGCACAAAAGATTATCCAAAAGGATTTAATAAATTTACATGTGAATCACTAAATGGATATCCATTATACAGAAGGCGTGATAATGGTATTAATGCTGAAGTTCGCGGTAGTTGCCTCGACAATCGTTATGTTGTACCATACAATCCGTGTTTACTTGCCAAATTTAATTGCCATATAAATGTTGAAGTATGCACTACAGTTAAAAGTGTTAAATACATTTATAAATATGTGTATAAAGGCTATGACAGTGCATCTGTTGAATTAGGTTCAGAGAGTAATGAACCAGGTCAAGAAATACAAATTGATGAAGTTAAAAATGTTTTAAATGGCCGTTATGTCGGATCAACTGAAGCTGTATGGCGCATCTATGAGTTACCAATGCATTTTCAATCACATGTCATCGTTAGACTTGACATTCATTTACCACGTAGACAGAATGTTTACTTTCGAGAAGGGCAAGAACGTCAAGCAATTGAAAATGCAAGACAAACAAAATTATTAGCATTTTTTGAATTGAATCGATCAGATCCATCAGCGCATGAATATAAGTATATTGACATTCCTTTGTATTATGTATGGGAAGATTCCCGAAAAAATGGAAGAAGAGAAGGCGTGGAGGTGATAAAATCATTACACGCATATATGTAGTATCACCAAAAGACATCGAACTTTTCCATTTACGATTGCTTTTATTACATGTCTGTGGTCCAAAATCATTTGAGGATGTTAGAACATACAATGGAATTATACACACTTCTTTTGTTGAAGCATGCCATGCTCGCGGCATTGCTTCAAATGATAATGAATGGCGCGAATGTTTAAATGAAGCAAAAGAATTACATTCACCAAAACAAATGCGAAATTTACTTGGTTACATTTGTGCATTAAATGTGCCAGCCAATGCATTGGCGTTATGGAATGAATTTAAAGTATATCTTAGTGAAGATTTTTTGAGAGATTACAATGAAGAAGTATCCTTTAATACAGCTCTATTAGAAATTGAAGTTATTTTGAATGTTCATAATTTGTCATGTCAAGAACTTGGTTTACCAGTTCCCACGTATTCGCAGAGAACAGACGAAGCAAATGCTATTGATCCAATAGAACAAGAGTTTCTGTTTTGTGAGCATTATGAAACTGCAAATATTGAACAGCGTAATCTAATTGATCGTGTGATTCGTGAAGTTTTGCATCATGATACTGGATCTAATGTTTTTTGTTTAACCGCTCATGCAGGTTGTGGAAAAACATTCACACAAACAGCAATCATTCACAAATTAAATTCGCTTAATCTTAGTTGCATTGCAACAGCGTTCAGTGGCATAGCTTCAACTCTATTACTTGGAGGTAGAACTTTACACAATGTGTTTAAATTGCCTATACCCATTTTGGAAAATTCTGTAGCGTATATTACCGCAAATAGTAGCTATGGACATTACATAAAGTCATCATCATTGATAATTATTGATGAAATTTCTATGTGCCCACTGCAAGTGTTGGAAATCATAGATAGATTTTTGCAGGAGCTATGTGATGAAAATGATAAACATAAACCATTTGGAGAGAAAACGATACATCTGTGCGGTGATTTTCGGCAAATCTTACCAGTTGTCCCACATGGATCACGTGCAACTTTAATTGAAAATTGTGTCACGAGTTGGCATAAATTTGTTTATTTTCATAAAGTAACATTTACTCAAAATATGAGAGCCTTACCAAGTGAAATAGAATTTGTCGAATCCTTGAAAAAAATTGGTAATGATGAAGCCCCACAATTCCCTCAGTTTGGTGAAAATATTATTGAAATACCTCAGCAATTAATAGGAGATGAAAATAATATTATTAATGAGGTGTATGGAAATATTTCCGAAAACATACTCTCAGATAACATATTGAAGCATGGGCGTAGCCAGCGAGGGGCAGGGGGGCCGTGGCCCCCCCTAAATTTGAAAATTTCCCAGGAGGGCGCTGAATTTTAGGCCGCTATACGTTATAAATATGTCCCGACTCGGACATACTAGCGCCACCTAAAGCTACCGAAGGTAACTACTACCTACTCCTAGTTCCTTCGGGGTCTGCTAGATGACGTTCACTGTGCAGTTATACACCACTCGAATGTTTTTGACATCTCCACTGGGGCACTGTAGGTACAAGACCGTTGCAAAGATTGTGCTGGAAGTTTATATTATGCACTTCAAATTTACGAGTTTTGTTTTGTGTATTACGTGGACTCCGTTACAAATACAAATTGCCTCCAGTCAATTATTTTTAGTACTTACTGCAGAGTAACGTGTGTAGTGTTAAAATGGACATAAGAAGATTCAAATGAGAATCGATAGTGGTGACAATGAGTTAAAGCAACATATAGAGGGTAAATGAATGCTACCTATATGTCTCCGCAAATACAAAACGAACTAATTAATTTGTGTGGTAGTGCTGTGAAAGATCTCATACCCAGAGACATTAAAAAATCGTATGCGTATTCTATATTGGCGGACGAGACAGCCGATATATCAGGAAAGGAACAGTTATCTATCGGAGTAAGATTTTTTGATGAAGAAAAAATGATGGTATGTGAAGAATTTCTCGGATTTGAAGAATTAAAAGCTATGGATGCTAAAACAATAGCGGATACAATCGACAAATTTCTAGAAAGAGAAGAACTAGATCCACAAAAATGTGTCGGACAAGGATACGATGGCTGTGCGACTATGGCAGGGAAAGCTGGTGGTGTGCAAAAAATAATAAGAGAAAAATACAGGAAAGCTCTGTTTTTTCATTGTGCAAGCCATCGGTTAAACCTGGTGGTGAACGATCTGAATCGCGTCGCTGAAATCCGTAACACGGTGTCCACTATAAAGGATACTATGAACTTTTTCCGAGAATCTGTTTTAAGGAAAAAGTACGTTCCAAACATACCGACTCTGTGCGAGACAAGGTGGTCTCAGAAATACAGAAGCTTTTCCATCTTCAAAAATAATATTGTGGGAATTGTGCAGGGTCTGGAGAGACTGGCACAAGAAGGAAACACTGCTACAAGAAAGACAGCCTTTCAGCTGCACTGTGTTGCCACGAAACCTGTATTTATTATCTCTACCTGCATTATAGCCAAGTACTCCGCTTTACTGGAACCTGTTGCAAATATTCTGCAGTCAACAAGTTTAGATCTTCTTCAATGTGCGAACCACATTAAGAAAATTCTGGCCGTAGTGAAAGCTCACCGCGAAACTGCTGATGGCATTATGGAAGATCTTCTCATTTCTGCCCATGCCACTGCAGCGGAAATAACAGTAGAACTTCAGCCACCCAGAGTTGTCGAACGCCAGCAGCACCGTTCGAATCCTCCTGCAGCTTCACCTGCCGAGTACTGGAAACAATCAATACTTATTCCATACCTTGACTTGTTTACGTTAGCATTGGAGAACAGATTTTCTGAGGACAATGTACCGGCATTTTGCATACTGTCTCTACATCCCTTCCTCATGCTAGATTCGACCATCGAAGATTTGAAACAGAGAGCGAGATGTTTTGCTGATTTTTATGAACTGGACGGGTATGAATCTGAAGCTGAATTGTGGTATAATGTGTGGAGTGAAAAAAACCTTGATCGGCAGGCGTTAAAAGACTTGGAAATAGTCGAAGTGATTAAAGAAGCCAACACATTCTTTCCTGCCATAAAAAATGCCCTAACAATCTCAATAGCGCAGCCTTGTTCCACGAGTACTATTGAAAGGTCATTTAGCACCTTAAGACTTGTTAAAACATGGTTGAGATCGACAGTAACAGAAAACCGCTTAAACGGATTATGCTTAATGAGTGTCCATAAGAAATTGGTTTTGGAAAAGAAGAAAGAGTTGGAGATGGAAGTTATAGAAAGATTTTCCGAGAATCCAAGACGGCTAGTGTTATAAGTTTCGAAGTTTCAGTTTTTTTCATTTCATTTTTTAAGAGCAATTAATAAAGCGATTAAATGTGTCTGAATTTTTTTCATTGAGTACCTAAACCTAAAGGAGAAACAATGGTTATGCTGGGTTTACTTTGATTGAGTAAATGAATAAATCAATGTTGTGTATGGCCCCCCCTAACAAAATTTCTGCCTATGCCCATGTATTGAAGTCAGTTATTTTAGCACCTAAAAATGATGATTGTACTTTTATTAATACTGATATACTTAATCGAATACCAGGTGAACAGAAAACATATCATAGCTACGATAAAATAATTTGTGATGATGACAATGAAATCAATAACTATCCAGTAGAGTTTTTGAATTCTTTGACTATTAGTGGTTTGCCATCACATACGTTAGTATTGAAAGTTAATTGCATCATTTTACTGATCAGAAACTTAAATACAAAGGAAGCATTAGTCAATGGAACAAGAATGCGCATCAAGTGTATGCATCGTAATGCTATTGATTGCGAAGTTTTAACTGGAACCGCACGCAATAAGAGAATTTTGATTCCACGTATAAATTTAACATATTCTGGTACTGTTTACCATTTAACTTTCAAAGAACTCAATTTCCAATTATACCTGCATTTGCGATGACAATAAATAAGTCTCAAGGACAAACATTCGAAAAAATTAGAATTTTATTGAGGCAGCCAGTTTTTACACATGGTCAATTGTACGTCGCAGCAAGTAGAGTTCGATCATTCGATGGTTTGAGATTTTATATTTCCGAATATAATGGCCAAGGGCATTTAGCAAATGATGAAAGAGTTTTTACAAAAAACATCGTTTACACAGAAGTTCTGAATCATTAAATTCACTTTCAAACTATTTTAAGTTCAATGGACAACATTTATTTTTTTAACCGCCTGGTTTTTGATTTTATGAAAAATATATGAAAAAATATGAGGCACGTATTTTTTTTTCATTTTTTATTTTGTATTAATTTTTTATTTAAATTTTATATAATTCGAAAAAGATAGGCAAAATAACTGTGTAGCCTTGGCGAAACCTGGTCAGTATGGCAATAAAAAAACCCCAAGGAAATGTCAAAAAACGCGTTATTGCTTTTTAAATATGGCTTAGCCAAGCTAAACCTCATTTTTCCTATCTTTCATATTTTTCAAATAACTCGAAAATTAATGCATAGAAAAAAAATTAAAAAATTATATAAGCTTTGTAGCAGATAATCTTCAAACTGTTTTCGAATTTTGTACCTTACCAAAAATGAAATGTAATCCACTGGAATTGAAAACAATGTATCTTATACTTCTATGAATGTCAAGTCTCATTTTTATTAGCGTTTATTTGATTCAATAATAACATGAACAAATTAAAACTGACAATGAATTATATCAAAAAATAAATACGAATACAAGCTGTAATTGTGTTTTTTTTTCAACTGTTACTAACATTAAATTTTAAATTTCATAGGTATTGCAGGGAATTAAGGCAAACAACACACGCTAATGACGTATTTGTACACGCTCGCAGCTGACGTAATAGAACAAAATTCAAAAAAATTATATGCAATGATTATAGAGGTATACTCTTTGACAAAAGAACCTCAATCATGTTCAAACTTAAAAATTTAATCAATTAAGGTCGAATTTCGACCAATGGGCGACCACTAGTTAATTATAAGTATATCACTACCGACTCGGAAGAACTTTGTGTTCTGAGTCGGTAGTGATATACTTATATTTAAAAATTATTACTCATAAAGACAATAGCTTTCCAGGTTAGTACCCAATAAGAACAAAATTACAAGTTAACAATCATGCTTTAATACAAGTGCAGAATTTTAATTTCTGGGATGAATTTTTACTTCTGATTGCAAGATATTATTCTTCTTATGACTGTATGTCCACACACTAAGGATTAGTGGTCACTGTATCCTGAAAGTTTTAAGTCATCTGTTTTCTCCTTATGTTTAAAATCCATTATCCTTCAAACCAATTCTTCATTCATTTGCCTCAAACGTTCTTTCTTGGCTTTCCTAATGTATTTATATCTATCAGGCTTTACCACAATCTTACTTCTTACTGAATGAGAAAATGGAGTTCTCAGTGTTAACACTGCCGTTTAGTATTTGCCTGTCTATCTATCTATTTCAGGTATGTCTCACAATAAATTTTGACTGCATCAACCAATTTTCATAAAACTTGGCATGCACATTCTTTTTGCCCCACAGACCCCACTATTGTTTTTGAGATTTGTCGCTCCAAATATAGAGGGATAGGAGGCAAAAATATGAGAGGTCAAAAGTTAGAAAAAATAGCAAAAATCCATGTGGGATATGAAATTAAAGTTAACTTAAATCAATATCTAAACATATTGTTCAGTATTTGGTAATTTCAAAGTTTTGGGCTCAATAAGTGGGTCAAAATTTTGAAAAAAAATCACAATAACCCATGAGGAGTATCAGATTAAAAAAAAAGTTAACTAAAACATTAATATAGTATTCAGTTTTGGAAATCTAAAAGTTTAGAAAATTGGGGCTAAAGGATCAAAAATTTTAAGATATTGCAAAAATTCATTCCAGATGTTAGATTAAAAGGAATTTTAATGGAAATCCAACGTAATGCTTACCCTGAAAATTTTTTATCTTTAGGGACATCATGAACCAAAAATGAAAGGCACAATTTTAAGAAAATTGTAAAAGCTTATGTGAAGCATCTTCTTATAAACAATTTTTTCAGTAACTTTAATAATTTGACAAAATGAATACCTGTCAACACCCATTGAAAAGTTCAAAAACAATGTTTGCAAAAAATTTAACTAATGATATACATACGTATGTTTGAGAAATGTATTACATGTGTACCTATAGGTAGGTGCCTATGGAAACAGGGATAAACTTAAAGGCCAGGACTAAATTCATCATTTAGTCAATATGGTTATAACTTTAACTAGAAAAATCAACACAGGAGTTAGGAATTGGTAGTTTACTGTATGATTGCCTGTTTTACAATTATTGTAGTGTCTAAGAAATTAGTAGTGTAATTGGGGCTCTTATAATTTTTATGATAACTAAAAAGGTATCTAATATTGAAATTTAACTAATAATATTTTGATTTTTTCAAAATAATGAGAGAATTCTGCAGGTCAGGGATCTTAATAGTGTATCCTCATGAATAGTTCATCATTGACCATTATATTCCTAAATGAAATCTGCCTAGAATCCTCTAGCAAGATATTTTGACATCCTATAACAATTCCTATCTTCTCAGTTGTCCAGACTTCAAAACTAGACAGAACTATGTAGAAGATTGTATAAAATTTTTCTTCGTTTGAGTCAAAATGTTTTTTAAAAGATAGCAGCCTTTTGTTTTCACACAACTTAGCAGCAGTGTGTTTGCAATTATAATTGTGATCAATTATAATTTAAAATAGCAATATATATTGTATAATAATTAAATTATTGGATTTCGTTGTCCATGACATGTCCATTACTTAACTAAATACAGTATAATTATTTCACTACGACTCTGAACACAAAACATTTTATGGGTAAAAACGTAAAAGTTTTACCTTATAACCTGAACCGGTTTTCACTTTTAAAAAGCTTCTTCAGAGGTTGCAGCTGGTAGCACTGTCTGTCTTGTTGTCGGCGATGGAATCGATTTTCGAAAGATCGATGTTGCGTGTGTGTGGGGTGTGATATGTTCGAATAATGAGTGTGATTTGAATTGTGTCTGTTCGTTTAGGATGTCGTTTTTATTTGTTTATTTGTTTTTGTGTTTTTATATATTTCCAATTGTTCTAGAGTGTCTAGTTTTTGGCCTTTTGTGTGTAGGCCTACGTGTAGAATGTTCATGTTATTGTCGATGTTTTTGTATGTGTGGTTTGCTTCAATGAGGTGGTTTGCAAAGGTGGATTCTGTAGTGGAGTGGAGTGCCTTTGTGTGTTTAAAATATCTTTGTTTGAAGTTACGTCCTGTCTGGCTTATGTAGAATTTGTTACAATCTGAGCAATTTAGTTTGTAAACACCAGGTAGATCGAATTTGTTTTGTGCTTTGTGTGAGTCTATGTATCATGGTTCTGAAGGCAGCTAGTTTGTGTTGTATTGGGTGATTGGAGGAGTTGTGTATTAGTGTGTCAGTTGTAGTCAGTTTTCTGTATATACTGAATTTGTGCCTGTGTTCAAGTTTTGTGATGGAGAGGCCTCTTAGCTTTGTGATACATAGACTTAACAACATCCCCCTAGATGAAAAAGACTACAAAGTCGAACTAAACACAATAAGATATCTAGCAGAATCCAACAGATATGACAGAACAATAGTCAATAAACTCCTACACAAAACACAAAACAAACAACAGACAAAGACAGAAAACAACAAATTCATAACACTAACATACATCAACAAACAAACTGAAAAAATAGCCTACGAATTCAAAAAAAGCAGGATACAGAATTGCTTATAAAACTACTATCAAAACAGAACACACACAAATTCGATCTACCTGGTGTTTACAAACTAAATTGCTCAGATTGCAACAAATTCTACATAGGCCAGACAGGACGTAACTTCAAACAAAGATACTTTAAACACACAAAGCCACTCCACTCCACTACAGAATCAAAGTAGTGGTTTGCAAACCACCTCATTGAAGCAAACCACACATACAAAAACATCGACAATAACATGAACATTCTACACGTAGGCCTACAAAAGGCCAAAAACTAGACACTCTAGAACAATTGGAAATATACAAACACATGAAAACAAATAAAAACGACATCCTAAACGAACAGACACAATTCAAATCATACGCATTATTTGAACATATCACACCCCACACACACACAACATCGATCTTTCGAAAATCAATTCCGTCGTCAACAACAAGATGGACAGTGTTACCAGCGGCAACCTCTGAAGAAGCTATTTAAAAGTGAAAACCGGTTCAGGTTATAAGGTAAAACCTTTATGTTTTTACCCATAAAAAGTTTTGTGTTCTGAGTCGTAGTGAAATAATTATATTTAATAATTAAATACAACAACACATATATAAAATGACTCCCAATTTAGTGGACTAATTGCAGATAAATAATTACGTTAATATCAAATGGCTTATATCAGAGGTGCTAACCAACAGGGAGTGCATGAATACACAAACACACAAACATGTATCTATAATATAATATTAACATTATGATTTTTTGATGGTTTAAATAAGCATTATACTCTTTATAAAAATTGTACTTTTTTATATTCTCAGTAACAACTAAGTGACCCCCCCAACTAAATGGAAGATGTACTTGTACTGGTTAGTAATTAGATTTGATAAAATACCAGCAAACATTGATGAGCACTTTGTATACAGTCAAGAGAGAGCATGTTACTTATTTTAGTAAGTTATGTAATTCAGCATGTATTATATTAAAATTTGTTTAATTCATACAGCATGCTCATGTTTTTTTATAAAATCAAAAACATATATATAATTACTGAATACATTGAAAAATTGATTTATTTAAATTTATCTCAAAATATATATTGGTATAAATACATACCAGGATTCCTGTGTTTAGGTTTTAATTCATTCATGTCTTTGACAATGGCTTAGGTAGTCGAAACAGCTGTCAGAGTTAAATAAAATCTGTGAAACGTACCAAGTGTTTTTATATATTTTACAAAATCTTTGTATTAATGTTTCACCAAGTGCCCAACGAGTCATCAATATATTGGTATTGGTTAGTTTGCAGTTATATAAATGTGACTATAGCTTAAAGTTGTGTATTACAAATTTTCATAACACAGGAGTGTTATAAATACACATGTATGTCAATATAAAAAGAATCTACTTTATGAATACATTAAACTACATTCATATAAATTTATTGTATTCAGAAATTCAAATACTTCACTCACTTTCATGGACACCCAGATAAGACCCAATTCCATGAGTACTGCCATGACCATAGTCTAGTCCAAGTTGATAAAGAGGGCGTCTGATAATGAAATCCAACTGTTGCATGGTTGTTCGTGCTGGAAATACTGTTGTCACCAAATCAATACAGCCCTTTAGCAGAGTTGTATATATCTCAATCTGTCTTGCTGTTGGTTTTCCAAAGTGTAACATACGTGTAGTGTCTATTGTACCATCTGTAAATGTATTAAGCATTACTTTTTGTTTATAATTGTTATGTTTAAATTATCAGATTCTATGCTGGCTTTGAATTATAATTTTTAATAAATACATTTGTTATTCATTGGCATACCTAAATATTGTCCACCTGAGTCGACTGTAAGGAGGCTGCTGTTGTCGACTTCTTTGTTAGTGACAAGTGTAGGTATGTAATGCGGTAATGCTCCATTAGTTCCAAATGCAACTATACTTTGGAAACTTGGTCCTCTGTTGAATGGCTGTTCACCTCTTAGTTTCTCAAGCATTGCTACCACTTTCAGTTCATCCCACCTTTCACCAGACTTCAGCTAAAAACAGTAAGAAGCTATCATCAAGAAGCATATATCAAGTGCTGCAGAAAATAGTGTTAAGAAGATATCATTGTTTGTTGTGTCTTAACACCTAAGGATGTTTAGCCTTCCAAGAAAAAAATGTGACTCCTCTGCCACTAAAACATAATGACAACTTTAAATTATGTGCACTATGAGAAAAGATAATGTTTTTCATATGTAATGACGATGTTCTATGCATACATGTCCTAAATGTTCAAATGCCAATGTAAAATTGTGTTAACTAAGAAGCAGTGGCAGTTGTTAAGTTTTTTTTTTCATAAGAACTTTTTTTTTACAATTCAAAACATTTTTCTACATCTTCCCCCATGGCAATAGTTAATTACAGTGTATTGGTTATTACAAGACTCACACAATAAAGACACAGTGAATGTTAATTTTTGCATTTCCTCCTAGAGAGGAACAATAAGTGATCTGTATTGACAGGTTCAATCAAGAATGCAAACATAGTAGCAAGACACGATTCAAAGTTTCACCTAGGTAGCATCTACCTTCCACAGTTTCATGTCCAGTTGATGGTATTTATTTAAGTAGGACAAGTTATAACAGAATGCTTCACATCTTCCTACATGTTACCACAACATAATAAGAATTACCATAATGAATCATAATATATACCATACACACATTTCTGACTCAAAACACTAATTTTAGATAAACATTTTTTGCCTTAAATATTAGTGTTCTATGTCAAAAAATGGTGTAGGTATTATTATTCATACTCGGACATGCCATGGACAACAAAATCCAAAAACACAATGAATCATTGTATATGTTTTTCCGATTAAAAAATGCTAGTTATTATTTGGAAAACAAAGAATTAAGTATCAATATTTTTAGATACTGTAATGTTTTTCTTACTTTCAGTAAGTTTATACAGAATAAGGTGACTAAATTACATTGTGTTCCTTACGTTTTGCTTCATAAGAAAATTGAAAAATTACATTTCAATATAGATTTTTACGTTTTTGATGTTTACATTCACTGTGTATTGAGAATAAAGTAACGTTGACTTTTGTTGCTTGTTTAATGGAATGAAAGTGTGAGTTAATACCCATTCTACTCATTAGTTTGACTTTTTTTGTACAATATATCTCATTTTTTATACGTCATGTTTTTCTATTTGAAACCTGAAAAAGCTGTTGAACTATATTAGTATTTATTATTAGTATGATTAGTATTATTAGTATTTATTATATCAGAGCCAAGTATTTAAACTCTAATTATTAAGGTAAATAAGAAACGTTCATCAACAATACAATTTCAATTCATTGCTGCCCAACTATGATGCTGTTCAACAGTAGGGCATTAGAAACTACAGAATTTTATTTAAATATAAGAAATACTTTACAGATAACCTCAGGATGTCACTAGCACTTCACTATTCAAAGCCACCTCATATCTATGGCTTCCTCAAGATACACTAATACAACATCCCGCTTATACCTATAGGCTACACACATGAAGCACACACAAATCAACATAAGATTTGGCCATTAACAGTATAAAAAATTTTGGAAAATAATGGTACTTACACCATTCTCCATTCGGAACCAAAGTTCACAGAATGCCACTGCATCTCTGATGTGTGCATTCTTCATGCCTTCAGCTTCTATACTGTTTTTATAAGCTTTCATATTGATTATTGGAGATGGCAAAGATAAAACTTTGTCAGGTGGTACCTAAACATTAGGAACAACGTATATTTATACTTAAATATTTAAACTTATTTTTCAAAAGTAGAATAATTAATTGAAAATTATTTCAACATTAAATTTAAAAAAGAAGATACATTTTGATAACTATATATCTATTAAGAGTTCAAAAAACTAATCTATCAAAACTGAAAACATAAATTTTAGTTGTTTTGTATGGTATATGATATTTTGTATTTTAGTTTTAACAGAGGTTAGGTTAATTTTTTTAACACTTGGAGACAATCACAGATAGATAATAATCAAAACACTATTTTTTCAACTTAACAATGGTTCATGACTAATTAAATTCTATACAAACATATGCCACATATTCACATAAATTGTACTATGTAACAATGTTCTCTCAGCATATGCACAAAAATTGTCCTGCTCTCTTACTCTCTTCCATATATTTCTTTCATCTATGATACACGTGTGCTTATAATTGTACACACTGGCTTCTTTGTGAGTAAATATTACATTCAAAATGTTCCTATGCATTATTTGTTTTCATATTTTTTGAAAATGGACTGTTTATAATTTATGTGTAACTAATGCACATTATAGTAAATTAAACAAACATATAACAATCTATATTACTGTTGTATTGTATTGCACTTCATACACATTGTAGCTACACTTTTCCATTTTAGGTGCTTTGAACACATTGGATCCTTTATAGTTTCTTCATGTTTTTCTTTCTAGATTTGCTATGTCCAATGAGAAAGTACAATTTTTAATGCATAAAAGAACTACCTATATATATATTTTTTTAAATGATACAAAAAAAATACATCGTTTCTATATAATTCTGTAATTTATGTACTCAAGTACATAGAGTATATAGTACTTAACCATTTGGTGTATTAGGAAGCTGGTACCCTTAGAGTAGCTGAGTGCTGAAGGTACAAGAACCTTTGTTGCTCTCTTGGCTCGTTCTGGTAAATCATACCATATCCAGTCATACGGCATAACTCTTGACAAAAAAAAACACCTCTACTAAAATTCAACTTGTTTATATATTTATATATTTTTAAAATAACATTTTTAATATTATTTTTTAAATATACTATATAATATTACAAAACATTTACATCATAAACACAAGTGTGTGTGTTTGTGGGGGAGAGGGTCATTTTACACATGTGCAGATGCATACACATGTGTGCTTAAACATATACACAGATACAAGAGTCTTGTTTAATAACAGATAAAGATAGAAAACAATAATAAATCATAACATTCACATATACTAACAACTACGCTGAAAACATTGCCCACAACTTAAAAAATCAGGTTACAGAATTGCATACAGAACAACAAACAAAAGAGAACATACATAAAAAAAAAACATTCAAACAGTTAAACAAATTTGAATTACCTGGAATTTACAAACTAAATCTTTCACAATGCAACAAATTATACATAGGGCAGACAGGATGCATCTTCAAACAAGGATATAATTAACACATAAAAGTATTACACTCCACCAGTGAATCCACTTTTGCAAACCATCTCTTTCAAGCAGACCACATATACAAACAACAACAACATGGAAGTCGTATACATAAACACAAATGGTTGAAAACTAGACACACTTAAACAACTCTAAATATAGAAACACACAAAAACATAAAAATTCTCTATACAATATTCTAACTGAATGGACAACATTTAAATCACCGTACTCTTTGAACACATTACACAATGCACACAAAAACGATCTGTCAACCTTTTGACAAACAATCAGAGTTAACTCACCAAATGGAACTGACAGTGCTCTGATGAAGCTCACAGCAAGGGAAAGCTGGCTCAGGTAATAATTCTTTTTATTTTTCATTTTAAAAGTGAATATTGTCTGACTTTATCAGTTTTACAGAGGAAACTACTTTTCTCTACTAGAGCAGAGAGACTATAAGGACAAATGAAATACAATTAAATATTTAGCAAAAACCAATGGATACATGATATAACAATAATTAACAAACTCCTATATAAAACCCAAAACACAACAGATAAAGACAGAAAACAAAAAATTCAAAACACTCACATATATCAATAACCTTACTGAAAAAATAGCATGCAAATTTAAAAGAAAGCAAGGTATAGCATTGTGTACACAACCACAAACACAACAGAACACACTTTCAAAAATAAAAAAACACACAAACAGCTAAACAAATTTGCATTACCTGGCATTTACAAACTAAACCTTTCATAATGCAAGAAATTATACACAGGACAGACAGAAAGCATCTTGAAACAGACATTGAACACTTCACTCCACCACCAAATCCACCTCTGCAAACCATTTCATTGAAACAGACCACACATGCACAAACATCAACAACATTGAAATTCTATATGTGCACACGAAAGGCCAAAAACTATAAACACTCAAACAACCAGAAATATACAAACACATAAAAATACATGGAAACAACATCTTAAACAACAAGACAATACTATTTGTAAATAGCTCATACTATTTGAACACACACGCTCAACATTTATCTTTTGAACGGCAGTGCCATCTCCAACAACAACACAGACAGTGCTACTAGCAGCAGCCTCTAATGGAGTGAAAGCTAGCTCAGGCAATAAGGTAAAAATTATTAAATCCATATTGCCTGCATTCCACCTGGGGAATAGTGTTTCTTAGTTCTTAGCAACACTTGAACATGTCATGTCCAAGAATTCAATATTTTTTCTCTTAAGGCACTTTCTTAGAAACTTTTGTTGATTTCATATTTCTTGATTTTTCTAATGTTCCCAACTCTTAATTATTTAGTTTGAGTGTCTGTATTTGTACCACTTTACCAATGATCGGACCAACTGATATTACTCATGGTGAATAAGAATGTTATTACACAGTTGGAAATAATTGCAGTGTACATAGAAGGGCAAATATTTTAGAAAATTAAACAGTTATATATTGGGGAAATAATGTTTCTTTGCTAGGAATACATATCCAACAAAATACAACTGAATTCAATCCAGCTGAAGGCAAGTAGCTGTAAAGGAACCTGTTTTTTGTCATTATAAAAATAGCTTTATCATAACAATTGATGCATGCAGTTGTAACTCATGAAACCTTCAATATCAATGGAAACCAATTTAACAGTGGATATTGTGTGGTAATTCTGCTTCTGCAAAATGTGAACAGATCTAATATTCACTTATTAATGAAATAAACTATAAGAAATTTCATAATGACTATCATCCATAAATTATATCTACAGAGCAAAAATCAAAGACAATTTAATAATAAGATAATAAATTTAATGTTTTACTATGCATGTAAGGGTTTTCTGTGTTGCAGGTGTATATATACAGGCCTACATATACAGTCTTTTCACAGACTGTTTGTGTTTTCAGCAACAAATTAAATATATGTAACATGTTTACTTATTTACTTCAAAGAACCAGCAGTATGGAATAGTAAGATAAAAATATTCACCAAACTATATTTATTACAGTGCATAATTAAGTGTTCAATAGTAACAATATATATATAGGCTATATCGTTTTCTGTATAAGTAACTCGATGTTTCTTGCAGTAATTATATAATTTGTGATGTTTTCAATTTGTTTCTTCTGCAAGTTGTATAATTTTGTATATTCTTTTTAACACCTATGTTAAAAAGTATATACAAAATTATACTACTTCCAGAAGAAACAAATTGAAAACATCACAAATTATATATTATGTTACGATACAATTAAGCCAAATCCCGTACCAGTGATAAAAAAGATAATTCTTGATATAAAAATACTTCATATAAAATAAAACGTTTAAAAAATGATTAAAATGTAAATATTTTGACACGACGTACAACGATATTACCCAACCCAAGTGATTGAGCCAACAACATAAACATAAAGAAGGGAACCACGTAACATACTCAAGAAAAAATATGATAGACAAAACAGTGATGAACACAGAACTAAAGAAGAACCAGAGGAAGAGAACAGATCCCTACAATTAAACAGAATTGAAACCAGAAGATGAAGACTATTGAAGATGAAGAAGATGAAGAAGAGGAAGAATGAAGAGGAGACAGGTTAAACCCAAGGGGAAACTAACACACATATAAAGGGGAAAGATAGTATACTCAAGGATAGAATACGGTCAATAAACCTCGAATAATTATGTAGTGATGAAACCAATATTATTGTTATCATTAAATTAACCTATGTACCCATTTTAAAGACAATACAATTGTAAAGTAATGTAATATAGAGAAAGTACACTAACACAGTCAGAAAGGTTAGATTTAACAAAAAACAACTAACCTCATATTATTAATAGTAAATGTCATGCTAGAAAGAAATAGTGAGAAATGGTAGGAGAAAGTATAGGGATTACCCATTAAATAACACTCAATACAAAACAGTGAACCAAAGTGAAGTGCTTTAGTGAAGTGTAAGTACCCTAAAAATAGTGAAAGTGTATGTGAAACATTAAAAATATAATGATAGGTAAGGAGACACTTTATAAAACATTGATGAACAATCAATGATTGGAGTGACATTGTACACATTAATATATCTAGAAATAATTAGCAATAGTATTCCGAATTAATATAAAGGAAGCTTGTGATGTTATTTAGGGAGAAAGCCCAGACAAAGTAACTTGTGTTAACATGGTATGGTAGAATAGAATTAAAGTTTTGTTATTAAAATTAAGACTACAAAGAATAAAACACCCCATGTTGAAAGGGGAAATAACTTTCATAATTTTATGAGAAGTGACAATGTTTATCACTCTAGATTGTAACAAAAGAAAGAAATCAATATTAGAACTAATAATAACTAATGACTTGTAAAGAATAGTTGGTTCAATGTTAAAAGAGGAATATGGCTGAAGGGAACCTACAGTCCATAAACCTAATTATTATATTTTAAAAGAAGAGTAATGAAAATGTATGTTGAAAAGTAGTTAAAACACAAACAAATAAGTGAAGCCCATCAGGCTGAATTCAAAATGTAATTTAAAAAGAAATACACCAAAAAACAATCATGGCTAATCTTGACTATGAAAACATCTAACTGCCAAAGACATTCAAATGTAAATTGTATCAATTTCACAAGAAATCTTACTAATCTAAGACCAGTGAAGGGCCAGTAATTATACGTCAATTATTTTAAAACAGAAATGTTATTGTAATAGTTTAATATAAGAAAGATATGTTATTTATTAAATGTCAAATAATTAGACTATAGTTAATGTATAACAGAATATGACCTTATGAGGTATCGTTGTAAACTTTGAAAGGAAAGAAAGATAATAGTGATGTCATTTATTACCCCAAAAGAATTATAAAGGAATAAAACCATTAGGAAAATACTTAATAAATTTGAATACAAATTCAAATATTTTAACAATGTCTTTAAAGGAGTAATTAACCAATCACCGAATTACGGTTACTATGACAACGAGACGTTGAGGGCTTATTTTCCGTTAAATTATATAGACTCTAAAAAACGACACGTGGGTAAGCGGCACGCAAAATTGGAATGATTGAAATTTTAATTTAAATAGTTACAAAAAGTCGCAAAAGTGAACCAAGATGACCAAAGACGAATAGATGTCGATCTACAAAGAATTAACGATGTCCAGGAACCAAATTAAATAAATTAATTAGAGAAAAACCCAAGACCAGATTGGAAAAGATGTTAGAAGTTTAAAACCAGCCCAAAATTGTAAGAATATCCAACTACCCTGATGACTACACTTCAACGTGATATGAACTGATAAGTATCGAATAAATTCCTTAATCCCAAAAACCCAAATTACTTAAAATATTTTTCAAATGATAAAATTTCTCACTATTTAACAAGTAGTATTTTCTTTCAAAGGTGAAAATGCATAATTTACTTACTTAAAAAACATTTCATTAATCAAAATATAACCTTATTTGAGAGCACAATTTTTGTAACAGAAATACGACACTACCGAACAAATTGTAAAAACACATTATAATTTCTAAGTACGTATAAGGTATGGTAGTGTACTTTTTTAATGTAACCAACGTTTATGTCTTATTTCATGATCCAAAGAACCCCAGATTTTAAACCTGGTAATGTTTTGTATGTAACTGAAGCCATTTTCGGCAATGAAAAGTGTTTTAAGATCAATTTTGCCAACTCTGAGATATTTGTGTTTTATGCTATAAGCCGGAGCAATCTGTTAACAAATTATTTATAATTCATTTGTCATATTTATTGATGACCAAATTTATATTAAAAGCACAGTACCGAGTATTACTATCTTGTTATTTCATAGGATTTTGTAGAGTATATGTGTGTTAGCGAGTTTTATTCAACAGCCAACTAGCGCTCATCACGAGTGGACAAAACGGCAACTTATATAGCGGCGGGAACCATTTGAACGATCCAGCTGTCCACGCTAATCACACGTATCATTTTAGAATTTAACTATTTTAATTGTTTTAATAGAAACAATTTGGCGCCACCCGGGATTTCCAACCCCTATGAATTAACAGGTAGGTTGTACTGGTAACATTGACAACGCTACGGACTCCAGTAGTGACGTCGATTTATGTAACGACCGGTGTGAGGCAAACACACTACATTCACACTAATACACAAAATAAACAAGTGTGATACATTTTAATAGGTACCACCTCGTTTTCTCGTTACATATTGGCGACCAGCAACGTGAGGCTAGAAGGACTAACTAGCGGCGGTCATGAATAGACACGGTATGGTTACGAGGCGAAAAGGGAAGGAAGCAGTAAACCAAGAAGGAAACCCAGAAGAAATGGAGGAAGTTGAGGAAGTAGAAATTGAAGAAACGACTGGAGAATTGTCAGAAGAAAACCCACAGGAGGACCAACTAGAAAATCCCAACCCACCTGAACCGGAAATAGAAGCAGAAGTCATGGTAAATAACTAACCAGTCAAACCAACAGAAGAAACGAAACTCGATAGTTTGATGAGAATGATGATGGAACAAATGAACAGATTAGAGTCGGACAAGGAAGAGAGAAGACGGGACAAGGAAGATTTGAATAAAAAATTAGAATCATTGCAAGACGGAAGAAAGGAAGACAAGGAAGATTTGAATAAAAAATTGGAGTCAGATAAGGAAGAATTGAACAAAAAATTGGAATTATTACAACAAGGAATTAATAAAAAACTGGACCAAAACAGTGAAGTATTTAAGAAGCAAATGGAAGCGATACAGGGAAGTCAGGAGGCATTGGAAAAGAAGAGCGAAGAGCTGAAGAAACAGATCAAGAAGGATCTGGAGATAATAAATAAAAAGATGGAAAATAATCATGATATTCTCCAACGAAAAATCGAGGAAGAAAGTGAGAAAACCAAGGAGGAATGGAAGCAACAACTGGTCGTATGTCGAGAAGAGATCAAGCAAACGGTAACGGAGACCAACGAAACAGTGATACAAATCCGAGAAGAATTGAATAATAAAATTAGTAACGTTGAGGAGGAAGGTAAATTGAGAGCGACGGAATTCTACCAAGTCCTTACTGAAGGGTGCCAGAAGAACAAACAGGAGGTGGTCAAGGAACTGGAGGAGAGGCACCAAGAGCTACAACTGGATGTAAACAATCGGGTGGAGAAAGTATACACCGTCATAGATAAAACAGACGGACTGACCCGAGAAAACAGAGAAAAAATCCAGGGGATCAAAATACGAGAGAAACAGATGCAGGAAGAATTGGATGCATTAAGAGAAAAACCATATAATCACACACAGTTCATAACCAGTGAAAATCGAGAAATAATCAATTTTCGTAGCTACCGGAGAAACCCGATAGAATTCCTCAAACGGGTAGAAGAGCTGATAGAAAAGAACAGAGAAACCAGGTG